>JAOQMQ010000001.1:4429270-4447139 GCA_027563845.1 Erythroxylum subrotundum | reverse complement strand
AGTGTACAGTACAACTGTATAATATACTAATATGGACTATTTTGCAATTTTTAAAAATTTTAGGGACTATTTTATAAATTTAAAAAATTTTCCGAAACGGTACCCGGTACCGACTAGTACCGGAACAGTTCCGTTCCAGAGCTCAATCCGGTACCGAACCCGGTACGGTATTCATAACATTGGCTATACTAGTTAATATATTTTAACCAATATATAACTCCTTATAATCATAAAAATAAACAACTCACTAATTAAACCCTTTAGTATAGTATTAGTGTAATATGACTTTCATCTATGGTCCATAAAATCATAGACTATGTATAATCATATTAGTCTCAAAATAAGACGTGATTTTAAAATGACCATTAGCCTTTATAAAGAGATTAACCACTAAAGAATGGTTGCTCCATAAAGAGCCATTTATTATGAAGATCAATCATGACATAGATCATCCACTTCCATAAAGGAGCTATATCACCTATCAAGATAAAAGAATCACATGTACTAATATAAAATAAGATAATTATATATATGCATTTAAAACATCACAATAAAATAAATAAGTGCAAATCCACAACTTTATTAATAATAAGTACTATAAACATACATATAAAAGTCACTAAACTTTTACTACATCAAATCATCATTGGCCATCATAATATCCATATTGTCTATGAAAATCTGTGGACCTAAGCCCTTTATTTAATAGGTTAGCTAAGAAATATATGGTGACAATATACTAATAAAATACATCACCATCACCGATCCATCCTCAACTATTAAATTACTTAAGCTGAACATCTTGGCTTTATAGTGTCTTTGTATTCTTGGAAATGAATACAACATATGTGTCATTATAGTGAATCCTAGTAGATTTAAAAATCAATTAAAAATCATAAGCAATCTAATGAAGTTATTTAACCACTTGGCTTGCACTATTGCCTTACAAGATATAATCTTATCTTTGATCGTTGAACTTACCACATGAGATTGTTTGAAACTCTCCTAAACTACTGCTTCAGCTAACATAAAAATACGACATATGGTATACTTATTTTTGTTAGAACACCCTTCAAGGTCAAGATTAGTATACCTAATGATATCTCGATCATCTTAGTCCCTATAAATTAGCTTATAATATTTAGTCTTACATATATAGAATAACACTTTCTTAACTACAACCTAATGTTCATGACTAGAATTTGCTACTGAGGTCATTATTCGTATCTCAATTTATTATCTTTGATTATATGTGATATATCCAGCTTGCAATCTTGCACGTTAAACCTCTTTAACATTTTATTGGCACAAGCTTTTAAATATAGACCTAAAACCTTCTTAGCTCTATCCCTATGGATCTCAACTGTAAGAAGCTCTTCGAAAGCATCCTCTTCAGGTTCTACAACATGTTCAAGTTATTATTGGTAAGCAATATATCTTCCATTTGTAGGACTGGAAATACAACCACACTATCGCCGAATTTAGAGTATATACAAGAGTCAAGTGAAATATAAAGTTGTAGACACCTTACGCAATTTTAAGTACCATTATTATGATGCCTACTTCATTCCATAAATTGACCCTTTTAATCTACAAACCTGATGCTCATTCCTCTTCACCTTAAAAAACTTCAACCAGTGCATATACACCTCTTATAGTATATCACCGTTAAAAAAGGTTATCTTGACATCAATATGATGAAACTCAAGTTTAAGATGATTTGTTAAAACCATAATGATTCGAAATGGGTCCTTGGCTGAGACTGGTAAGGAAGTCTCAGTGTACCTTCTTTTTTAGTATACAGCTTAGCATCTCTCAATTTTATTGTTAGTTCCTAATAGCACCTAAGAGGGAGGTGAATTAGGTGTTAAAAAGCTTTTGAATAAAAGTTATTATTCATCTATGTTAATGAATATAATTTATAAAGGATGAAAGTATGAAATAAAATAATGAATTTTAACAATTTACTTAAATAATAAAGTAGAAGAGTAAGGAGGAGAGATGTATTAAGAATCTTTTTTGGATTTCCACTATAATTCTTCTTTCAAGGCAAATAATAACTTTTGTATATTCCTAACTTGACAAAGAGAAACCCACCCTTTACAATCCTCTTCCAAGGTGAAGAGAAATCTCAATGGCACTTAGAATATCCCAAATACAACAAACAAGAACCCCAAAGGAAGCTTGCAAGTCAAAGTAGTTCACTTTATCACTTTGAAAATATAAAAAAGGCTTCCTTACTCAAAATGAAACAATTAATGCTCAATTGATTATAAATTATACTTAGAAATTATAATGTCTCAAATGATTGGAAAATACTTAGAAATATGTACAAAAGACACCAAATGGTTCTTGATATAGGAAAAAGTGAGAAAAACATGTTTTTATAGAGATTTGAGACCTCTATTAGCCACTGGAGCCAAAAACTATCTATTGACCAGTATAGCATATTGGTCGACCAATATGCATTGAATGCATAAATTCACTAACAATTTAGACATTGATCGACCCTCAAGTATATTGATCGACCAATGTGTAACTTGGAGGGACATTAGTCAACCACACTATTACATTGGTCAATCACTGTATCAATAGAATCACCCATTACACTTTCAACTTACATTGATCGAACACTAGCGTATAATAGTCAATTAATCTCTCAAAAAATATGATTTTAATAACTTCAAATGCTTAAACTTGAATTGTTTAACACAATAATAACTAAACCAACATTCAACGTTCCCCTAAAGAATGTTTAAAAAATCAAGTGGCTTCTTGATTAAAATAAAGACTTTAATGCCTCTTAATAAATAAAAAGACTCATGTAATAAAGTGATATAAAATTTATGCATGGTGAGTCTTTAAAATTGGCAAACTAATAAAATGAGATTACAAATAATATCGCAAAATATAAATGACCTTGATGTGCCTTAACTTTTTTTGTTCTTAACTTGATCTTTATTTTGTAAGTTGCAAACTTTATCTTTTCTTTTATCATCTTCATGAAGTATCTCCTTAAGTTATCCATGATTTTATCTAGTTCTTATAAAGCTTCCCATTATAATAACAAACTCATTAGTAAGATTTATATTTTATTATCATCAAAATATTGATTGAAACCTCCCTTATTTCCACATTTTCCTTTAGCTTCTCTATTGGTCTTGAACAGCCATTGGTAACCAAAGGCTTCAAAACTATCTATATTGTCAACTAACTCCCAAATATCATTGTTTTTTATAAACTACATCTCCTCTCTATATTCGTCATTCATTTATCAAAATGATCACTTTTTGTTACTTTACCAAAGGTAAAATGGTCCACATGCTCTTGAAATACATTTGATCTTCTTCTTGAAATACATTTGATCTTACTTATGTACATAACAAATATTTCAAAACGTATAGAAAACATCTCATTGGTGCTATAAGATCAAGTTAAGTATCCATCAAAGCCTACTCAATAGCATCTGTAGCTTTAAAAGAAAAAATTGCATATAAGAAATCTTCATGTACCTTTAGAAGTATCTTGATAACTCTCTTATAAATAATAGGAATATGTATTAATATTGGCTTAAAATATTCAACTACTTTATCTCTTAATGAAACATCTCTTACATCATATTTCGAAAACTTTGTAATCAATTCCTTTACAATTTTAGTGGTATCACATGATAGTAGATCTTGTAGCCCTTTAAACCTTAATGGTAGCCTATAAAGAACTCAAAAGTAGCCCTAGGATCCAACCTTTTTAATGGGATACAAATGTTTATCTCAGTTGAGCAACACTAAACCCTCAAATGATTTAAACAAGCTTCTTATACATTCATAATTGAAAAGGAATTTTAGGAACTAACATACTAGAAACACCATTCAAAATGTATAGTGTAGCCTTTAGTGTTTGGCCACATAGATACTCAAAAAGCTTCAAGCTTGCCATAATGCTCCTTACCATGTTCTTTAATATAGTACTATGCCTCTCTACTACTTCATTTTACTTAAGTGTACTTAGTATGGTATATTGTACAACTATGCTACAACCCTTTAAAAACTTAACAAGAAGTCCTTTCTCTTAACTCAAATCTCCATGTCTACTATAATACTCTCCATAATGTTATGATTTAATAATCTTAATAGGTCTATTGAGTTTCTTCTCACCTTTACTTTAAATATTTTGAATTTCTCTAAGACCTCAAACTTATTACTAATTAAAAATATGTAACCATAATAAGAGTAGTTATTAATAAAAGTCACAAACAGTTTTTTTCATCAATGGTAGGGTTTAAAGGTCAACTAATATATGTTCGAATAATCTTCAAAACCTCACCAATCATAGTAGCATCTTTCTTAATATTTTGAATGAGTTTACCTCTAATACAATCTACATGAGCATTATCAACATCATCTAAACCAAATTAAGGATAATTTCATGCTTGATCAATCTTTCAACTCTTTCTTTTGAAATATAACCAAGTAGATTATACTATAAAGTGAATGACTGCTCCTTAGTTAAACTCTCTTTAATCCTATTTAAATATTCATAACCAATTCACCAGGATTCTTTAAATATAAACAATAAGGACCATAATGACTAATTTGGTATTTTAGTTAATTTTTTAATCATATTGTTGTACCCTCTAAAAGTTAGAACAATATTAGTTAAGTGAAAGTATCATTGATAGTAAGCTATGTCATTATTGCAAATACATCCCTTCTTCAACCATTTTGAGTGCGGAGTCAAGTTTTGCCCATCTTCCCCATTAATTGGTGAAATATCAATGACTCATAGCATAATTTTAGTAGTGAAAGCAAATAAGTTTTTTTTTTTTAAAAAAGAAAGCAAATAAGTTATAAGCTTTAATAATTTGTTGTGTGTCGTGAAACTTATCATCATATTCATATTTACTTAAGCATAATTGACAAGCATAAGCTTCAAAACAATAATTTGCAAGAGCAAAAGAGTCACAATACATTTTCAAGCATTGAATTTTATTATAATTGTTGTTTTTTATCCCTTTAAAGAAAGTTGCTTATCATTCATTATATGAATGGTGAAGTGAGATCTATGAATATATAGATTGTTTGTAATGTAGTAGCATCGTGCTTGGATTAAAATATCTTATTTAATTTTTAAGAAAAACAATGCATTGTAAGATCAATACTTTTAAGTATCGAAAAGAAAATTCAAACCATATTATAGTTTTTTTGTTTATATTTTAATAAGGATACAACCAATGAATATAAATTATATAGAATATTTTTTATAAAGTAAAAACTATTCTAACAAGTTTAATATCATCCATTATTGTCGTTAGATGAATAATAAAGCACTAAAATATTTTTAACTTCATTTATTATGTCACAGTGAAGAAATTGACAATGCAATGCATCTTTACTTTTGAAGTAATTGGCATTTGAATAACTAATTTATAATTTGATATGTCTTAGAAAACATAAGCTTGCAATAAGTAAGTCTCTCTCTCACTAAGGGTGGCAATGGGTCAGAACGGGTTCAGGTCTGGAGCTGGACAATTTCTATAGACCTGAGATAATCGAGTCTAAACCTGAGTCTAACCAGGCCTAGGCAGCCCGAAGCCCGACTTGACCTAAATTTTAAAATTTTTTAAAATAAAAAATAAAATCCAACGTCATTTTTAGCAAAATGACGTCATTTTCCTTATAGCTATTGGGCCTTGGGCGGGGTTGGACTTGAGCAACTTGAACCTAAGCATGGCCTAAAGTCCAATCAAAATGGGACTAGCCTGTTGACTTTGGGTCAGGCTGGGTCTGATCGATTTTCCATCCCTGGCCCTTATGTAGTTGAAACAACATGTGCATTTTAATGAATTACACTCCCAAGGATAAATAATATAAAAATTTATATTAAAGAAAAATCTAGGAACTTGCTCAAAAATTTTACATGAATAATATGCTTTAAAAAGGAGTAGTACAAACCATACAAATTCATGTTCCTATCACAATGATTAGAGCACGATTTGATGTTCATAATGAGGCAATTAGTCTCACAATGATAATTGATTAGTGCACATATGATGATGAAAAAGTAAAGTTAGAGATGTGCATAATATGAGAACAAATTGAGGCCACCAATTGTGGTATTATTCGGTCCCACGGCTGGCATCTTTGATGCAAGTAATATGAAAAGTTGATATAAACAGAACATAATCGGTAGCTATGCAATCATATACAAAAGAGAAAAGGTAAAATAAGCAAGAGCTAGAAGGAATTAATTAATGGTAAAGAAGAATAATTTCTCCTTTTTTATATAAATAATTTATTCTTAATTATATTTTCGCAAGTGATTGATGAAGTGGATTGGTCAACATTAGTCAAGTCAACGGTCCAGTGCATTAGGCTCTTCATTTGGGTGAATGTAATTTTGCATTAAAGATGCATAATTAAATACTCAAGAACAAAGCAACGGTGAGTTGGCTTAAGGAAGGAGATAATAATACTAAGTTCTTTCATAATTCCATTCTAGATCGAAGGAATAGGAATAAAATCTCATCCCTAATTAATGAAAATGGAATTCTATGCACGGATAAAGACAAGATAACTGAGATTTTTCTAAACTTCCATAAGAAACTGTTAGGAACAAGCTTAAAAACCGGATCATCAGCTACAGACTTAAGAGCCTTTATCAATGTGTCCATTAACTAAGAGATGGAATTCAATCTTACCAACCCTTCACTACCCAGGAGATTAAAGGTGCACTCTTTAGCTTGAATCCAAACAAATCCTCAGGGCTAGATGGATTCAATGCTCACTTTTTTCAAACTACTTGGAATATTACTGGAGAGCCAGTTATGGAAACAATTAAAGAATTCTTCACAGGTAGGAAAATGTTGAGGGAACTAAATAAATCCTATATGTTTGATTCCTATGATTAGAAATCTAAGCTCTATGAATTATTTTGTTATATTTTTTGCTATAAAACTATGTATGAAGTGACTTCCAAACTTCTAGCAACTAGATTGAAAGAGGCACTCAAAGCTTTATTCAGTTCTTCCCAAGAGCCTTCATATCTAGTAAACTAATTAAGGATAATATCTTTGTGGTTTAGTAATTGTTCAAAGATTATGATACCAAGGCTTTAATCTTAATCAAAAGATTATGATTTTTAAATAATTAAATAATAAATTTAATTAATCTCAATCAAATTGAAATAAATAAAATTAATTATGAAACACCTTTCTTAATTAAACTATTTTCTTGAATATAAAGGAGTTTGATTAATTAATTCTAATCTAATTAAAATATAGTTAATTCTGATTCCAAGAGAGAAGTTTTTTAAAATTTAAATTGCAAATCAATCTAATTATGAATTGTAATCACATTAAGAAAAATCAATGCTTATCATTTCCTTCTCTAACTACAAGATGTGATAGGAAGCTTTTAACTAGTTAAACCACAAACAAGAATCGAACAAGATTAATACATATAACAAGCAACTCACATTGCACTAAGAACTCTGGTATAATCACAACAACAATTGTAAGATTTCATAAATCCAAATCTTTAAGTGTTGTTTTTTTCTTGCCACCAATAACAACTCTTTATTGCATAATTTCAAATGAATTATTATGTGATGTAGTTTTTTCTCCAGATATTTCCTTTAACTGGTCATTTTATAAAAGCAATAATATTGGCTCAACTCAATGCTTTCTAATTCCAGCACAGATGTTTTATAAACCCTAACCTTTATTGGATTTCATCACGGTTTGTAATGGGGACTAAGATTGTAAATCTTTTGCAAGAAACATATTTTATTTATTTTTGTCAAAACTCATAAATCTGAATATGAACTTTTAGATTCAATTGTTTAAGGTTAGAACTTTTCCAAATTTGATATCAATAACAATTAAACAACTTCGATCAAGTTATAGAACTAAAAATGACTTTGATACCACTGTTAGAAAATTAGGATAGGATCCAATCGCATGTGTAACATAATAAGAAAGAAATTTTTTCGTTCAAATAAAAATTAAGATCACTTTAAATTTTATAACTTAATTAATGCATAAACATAATAAAATATAAATGAAATCACATCTTATTGTATAGTTTTATCCTTTTTCTTGAAGTTTCTCTTAAATTGATTTCTGAAACTTATTAATTGCAACCACTGTATTCGTACATAGATCGAACTTCTAATGTTATCCACATAGTTAGTTAAGAGAACTCTATAAGTTAAGTAGAAAGAGATAAATAAGAAGTGCTAGCTCTGTTAGAATCTACGTCCATTTAGAATAGGGTTTGGACTTTTAATAATTAAAGTGTAATTCTAATTTTAATTAACCTTTAATTAGAATTAAGTAAATACTAATTAGGCTTAAATAAGATTTAATATCTCATATTAGTCCTTATTTATTAAATATATTATATTTAATCCTAAAGTTTTTTTAAAAAGGTAAGTGAAGTATTCATACAAAATGGTGGAAATTACAAAAAGAAGTGAAAGTCATCTCTAACAATTGGAGTAAGTACAAAATCAGCTAACTAATAATTTGAGAATATTTGAACTACGCCGTCAAAATTCAAATTTGTTGCCTGATTCGATTGGAAATGAGTTGTTGAGCAGGAATAGCCAAAATTGTCATTCTAAGCTTGAGAAAGAACTTTATCCATGTGAAATTGTAGTATTGATCCACTTTTCCAAATATATTCATATTTCTCATCCTTCATATAAAGTGGACTAGCATAGCAAAACCTGTTCTAAATATTGTCTGATCCTTTTTACTTCTCCATTTCAGTTCATTTATCCAAGACAAACACTCTATCCAGCTAAAATTCCTGTCTTGTAGCTCAAATAAACTAACAAATTTTCTCTAAAGTAGATTTGTATGACAACATTTGAAGAATATATGATCTACAATTTCATCAACATTAGAACATAATGGACAAGACTTGTCTAAGATTAGAAATTTAATCATGTCTTTAGCTCCCAACTTTTGGATAGCTGCTAACCAGAGAATAAAATAATGGGCCAGAGATGTACCTGAACTCCAAATTAGCTTGTAAAGAGGAAATCTGATGAGTGGTCCAAGCAGTAATTGTTGCATGACTGAGCTATGAACTTATGTGAACTATGCAACATCTATCTAACTTGATACTATTATATCTGATATAGTAAGTAGTTTGGCATACAACAAGCTATTGGTCCGAGTTTTTCTAGTTGTATGAAAAGGCCAATATTGGTTGTTATTACACATGAGTTTATACATCTCATTATTCTCAAGGATTACTTCTCTTAAAGTTAGAAAATACAGAGTGTAACATAAAGGACTAAATGAATGCCAGTTATCGAACTAGAATTTTGTACTCTTCCCATCCTTGATGTAGTGCTTGATATGAGCATACATAAATGGCATAGTAAGTAAGATTTGTTGAAAGGTATATGAATGAGTACATTAATGAGAGATTTCCCAAATGTTTCCTTGTTTGATGTGAAACATATGCACCTGTTTCACCGAAAGACTCTCTTTATCATAATAGATTCTCCATAATCTTTTAGCTAATAAAACCTTGTTCATTCTATTAGTATCGTTGATTCTCAACCCACCATATTCTTTAGGAAGACACATAACACTCCGTTTAACTGTGGAATTCTTTTTACAATATGAATTCAGTCCATGTCAAATGAAATCTCTGATACTCTTATCAGTTTTCTTCAAAACTCCTTTAAGAATAGCTAAGTGTGACAACCAATAAACATATGGATTGTTGATAATGGAAATGACTAGCTGTAACTTACCTCTACAAGACAGAAATATCTTGCTCCGGTTAAAGAGTCTTTTATGCACTTTGTCTATAAGAGGTCTGCATTAAGCTTCTTTTAACTTCTTAGCGGAATTTGGAATTCCTAGGTAAATGGAAGGCAATTGATGAATAGAAAAACTTGCTTCACTGATCAACCTTTATGAATCATCTGTACTTTGCATAGAAAGATAAGCAACACTTTTATGAGGATTATATTTTAGGCCTGAAACTTTATGAAATCTCAACAAGGAATTTAAGATCACCTCAATTGAATTAGTATCATTAGCACATAGCATGAGTAGTTTATCAGTAAAAGAAATTTAAGTGATATTGAGTTCATTATAGTGAAAATGATATATGAAGTTTGAACTTTCAATAATACACATCTGAGTCATTCTTTAAAGTACCTCCATAGTGATAGTGAATAGATAAGGAGATCTTATTACCCTAGCAGCTAATAAGATAGAGAGATCCTCTATACAAAACTGAAGAAATGCAAGAGTGAATCCAACTAATGAACTTGCCAGGATATCCAAAAGTATGGAGTGACAATGAAAACCCATTCCATTATGTCATATGCTTTGGTGAAGTCTATTTTGAATGCACAACTCCTGACATGTACTTTCTGAATGTAGTCTTTGAACAATTCTTGAGCTAGCATAATGTTGTCATCCATACTTCTACTTAAAACATAGGCCCCTTGACTAAGGTTAATTATACATGGTAGAGTAATTCTCAATCTATTAGCAAGGATCTTTAAGATGATCTTATACAACACATTACAATAGGCAATTGGTTTGTAGTCATTCAGTTTCTTGGGATTAGGGATTTTAGGCACCAGAGCAAGGTAGTTCTTGTTCATTTCAGTGAGTAATCTGCCACTTCTGAAGAACTCCTATACTGCTCTAACCACAGGTGCTTGCAATAAGTTCCATTTCTCTTTAAAAAACCTAGAATTAAAACCATCTGAACCTGAAGACTTATCTGGATGAAATGAAAATAAGACCTATTTTATTCATCACTAGTAACTTCCCTGGTAAGATAAGATATTTGATTCTAGCTTCTGGGCCCTACCATTCAATTAACTAAGCCAATGGGAAGGCTTACAGTATGATTAGAAATTCCATTTATGCTTGGAAGTGACTTCTTGCCATCCTTTTAAGCTCCTCTTGATCATTTATCAATTTGCCATCTTCATTCTCAAGACAAATAATATTGTTCCTATTTCTCCTACATTGTATTACAATAAAAAAATACTCAGTGTTTCTGTCACCTTGTTGCAACCATAAGGTTCTTGGCTTCTGTTTCAGCTGATCACTATATTCTTCAACAACTTTCAAGTACAGACACAAATTTGTCTTCTCTTTCTCATTAAGATCAAAATTATTAAGACTATTAGCCAAATCCTTTTGAGTCAAGGTTAGAATCTTAAGGACTAGCTCCTTACTGAGTTTTAGAGAGTATGAAATATGATTTATACATTTAGCTTTGACATTTTTTAATAACTGAGCACATCGATATGATTTTGAGCCTTGAAAATTCATTTCAACAACTTGTGCAATAATTAAATCAAGTTGAGAATGTTTTGAGTAGTGAGTTGAAGAATTTGAAATGAGGTCTTCTGTTAAAAGAACTGCCACTCAAAAGGACTTTAATGCATGTATGATCCAAGAATAAAGGCTCCTTAAAAATTACAAAGCTATCTGCCATTTGTGCAAGCCGCTTATTATTCACTAAACACTTATTTAGTTTTCTTTATAAGAGTTTATTGCCTTTCTCATGATTACTCCATGTGAAAACAAAACCTTGATATCTAAGATCAACAAGTCTCAGGAAAGAATTAAGAACAAACAACTCTTTAATATCAACATGTGTCATACTTCTTGCCCCAAAAGATTCAGAGAAAGAGAGTAAACGATTGAAATCTCCTGTCACCATCCAAGGCATAGTATTGTTTGAATCAATATCCTGTAACTCCTTCCATCAGCTATCCCTTTGACACTCCCAATTAGCAGCATATACCACAATTATTACAATAGGGTTGTTAAGAGATTTTAGGACAAGTTCACAGTGAATTAGCTGGTCAGTGTAAAACCACTTGGAAACAATCACATAATCCAGATCCATTGTAAACCCCTCCATTAGGATGTTTAAAATGATTGCTCAAGGTTTGCCAATCGGCAGGAATAAAATTCAACCCCTTTTTGAAACACTTCTTCTTTAATCTTAGTTTCAACCAAACCAACAAAGTAAGAATTACTAGCTTTAAGATAACTTTTAAAGCTAGTTATTTATTGGGACAATTAAGTCCTTTAACATTCCATATAGTGAACATATTAAGGATGAAAGGACTTAGTCCTCCTCTTAGATTTTTTATTTTTTGTCCTAGTTACCTGTGACTCTTCATTCTCAAGTTTGGTATCACTGTTGTCTTCTTTATTGTCTTGAATTGAGTAACTGCAGTTGGAGTGCCAATTTTGTTTGCCATAGTTGTTTCAATTTTTGTTGCCACTACTAAATTATCTTGACAACTTAAGTTCTACTGTATACCTTAAGACGTCACTTCTTGCTAATCTTGTGTTTTAACATTGCTTACAGTTTCAACAAACTGTTCAAAGGTTAAAGCTGAGGGAGATTGTGCTACACCATTTAACTTAGTCACTTCAACTATTTTATGAACATTTAAAACACTGCTTTCCTTTGCTACTTTATCAAGCACAGAATTAGTTTCACCTGAATTAGCTTACTGGTTTGGGACAACTTCATTTACATTTGCTTTTCCAGCTTGTTTGCTTTCTGGGAATTTTGGTATTTGCTTATTATCACTACAATCCTCAGTGTTGTTTTTCTTTGGAATCCACCTCTTAGTAACTTGTTTTAGAAATGGTCTCCACGGATAAGACAAGAAAATGATATCTTCAACCAACTCTCCACTGGTATCAAACCTCATAATAGGAATACAATCTGGCATAACTCTCTTATGCTCAACTTTAATGCATACTCTCGCATAATCCACTCTTTTTATGTTGGCAATATTTTCATCTAATGCAAGAGGAGTTCCAATGAAACTTGCTAAATAATTCAAACCCTCTTATGACCATAATTCAAGAGGGATTTTTGTGCATGTTTACCCATATAGGTATAAGTTTTATTTCATTCCTATCTAGTTTAAAACCCATCTCCTATTTCCTTAAAAACATAGGCCGACCTTGAATATGACATGGCTCCATATCTATAACCTTACTTTTTCCTCTTAAGAAAACTAAAAGATGAACAAGTCATCTTCAGTTATTAGTGTAGATTACTATCCCCATTTCTTCCAATTGATGTCTGCCTAATGTTAAATAACTGGGTAAGTTATTCTCTTCTCCAAGAAGCATCCCACGAGAGTTGTTTTCCATTTGCTTGCATCCTGCAATAAATACTTCAGAAGGAAGGGAGACAATACCATCTTTCATACTTGCAACATATCGAAGTTTGCCAAAAGTGTCAGGATCTCCCACCACACAACTCTAAGATGGCTTTCCTGGCTTCTGGGGTTAAAGAACTGCTGAGAGGTTGGCAATGGAGGGAACTCCTCACTCTCCTGCAGGAGGTTCGAGGAACAAGGGGCAACAACCTCGGGTGAAATTTGCCTCTAACGATAACCTGTCACAACTCGAGTTTGAGGTAGTTTAGTTAGGCTACCAAAAAAAGAAAAGGAACCTTGTTCAGACTAGGAAAAGAAGAAGAATGAAGGATGAATCAAGAAGGTAGCCTCAACAGACAAAGGGAAGGAGATATGTGAAGGACAAAAGATTCATAGAGTCACAAACCAAAGAAGTGTCCATGGCTCAGTGTAGAGAGAAGGGAGAGGAAAGTCGAAGTGAGACAAGGCACGTCCTTATTCAATTATGTTGATTATGTGGGTTGGTTTCTTTAATCCTAAAATTTCTCAAACTTTACAATCAAGTTTAACTTAATTAAATTATCTTTTTTTTGTATCAATCGTTCTTCATGTGTGGCCTGTTTGTTTCCTAAATATATTGATAATGGATATAAATTATAACTCTAAATCATAATCAAGATTGATTAAGTAAATTGAAATCTTTAATTTTTTAATTTCTAATTAAATAATTTTTATTCACATATCAAGATTGATATCTAGCAACATATAACTACTATCAAAATATTAAGAATTTTAAAGTAGTTTTGACTAATATCTTTGTACATGAATTTTTTTGTATAATTTAATTCTTTTATCACATAATGTGCCAATTAGACATAAAACATGATTAATATTTACTCTCTTTTAGTATAATCATATTAGTTATCCACTATTAGTAATTGATTATATTAGGGACATTTGAAAACTATTTTAAAAGTATCATTCTACTTTGACAAATGATTTTCCAAGTCAATACAAATCACAAATAACAAAATATTTTTCCTAATCAATTTAGAGTAATGAATTTTATATTGATTACTCACTTACCTTTATATAATTCATGTTATATCCAATAACTATTGATTGAACAATCTTTGACAAGGATAGGTCATAAACATTACTAAAACATAACAATCTCTAAATAAAACACGTTAAAAATCTCATGTAAAAGGATTACTTATATTATTGTAAAAGTTTATAGACATACAAGTAATATTTTAATTGAAATTCTTATATTAAATCAATTTAATGAAGTTGTTTTTTAGCAAACATTCACATTTTTATTTAAATATTTTCATACTTTAGTTTATAAAATTGACTATTTTCTTCTCAAATAAAAAAATGATAAGGGCTAACGTTCAATTTCAATAAACACAATGAATAAAAATAATTTAGAGATAATATATAAGTGTAATATAAATATTATAATTAAATTGTCATCATAATTTCATTTGATATATACATATATGTTATAAACTTTATCTTACATATTAATTGATTAAATGAATACATGGAAAATAACAAATAATTTTAAATAATTATATTAGTAAAATTATAACAACTCGATATAAGCCAATAATTTCACCTGCCACAGTTGCTTTGTACTAACACTGATCCAAACTCTACTTGTCGCATCACATGAAATCCTCTGTACCACGCTGCCTAAATTCTGATCAAGGCATAGACAGCAGGAAGATCAGTCATCGTCATCAAACCGTCACCAACTTCCATTCTACAAATTTTCATATTCTATTTCCATGTAAATTAGAGACTAGATGAAGAATCGTTAGATGGGATAGGCTTATTAAAGTAAAGAAATAGGAAATCATTGTCTAAATTATAATGTCATTTACACTTATATAATTATATAATATGCATTTGGAAATAATCTCTCTTGTATGGTACAGGATCACATCAGAAATTGAATGCCAGTGAGATTTATCCTTATCCCAAGTATTGAGTGGTGTTGTTGGTTTTATTGTTGATGTTTGATAGGAAGTAGAAAGTCTTGTCTTTTCGAGGAGTTGTGCGTGAGCAGACATCGTTAACCAGAATCTTCTTCCAGCAACTGCACCGATCCCGGTTCGGATCCACACATCATCATCAAGATCATCAGTCTTTGAGTCTTTTTTTTTTTTTTTCTCAGTTCTGTTTCCTATGGTTCATTTGCATCTTTAATTTCCCATAAATAATCGTTTCATAAACTCTTACATCTCAACTCAACCATCTTTGGAAGCCATGAAAATAAGAGCTGCTTATTTATATAATCATAAGATCTTTGTGTTGTTTTGGAGTGCTGTGGATTAATAGTTCATATTCAAAACCATGATCAGATACAAAAACAAAACAAATGACCTCTGGTTTCTTTGTCTGTGTTTTCTCAGGAGAAATAAAGCATGGCAACGGATTCATACGAGGGCGCCATTGCAGGACTGACCAATCTTCTCAGGTAATAACAACAACTACGTCAGTTTCAATTCGTATTCCTCATGTGATTTCATTACAACCACAAATCACTCTCATCTCTTTGGTCTTAAAAATCTTATGATCCCTTTCCATATCTGATCAACCGAGTTACGTGTGGGCAACCACGAACGATAAACTGACAGCTCTTGATCTGTTTTCGTCATCAGAGAGAAAGCTGACCTCGGCAGCGTCGCCACCTCAAAAATCAAGCAGATAACGGCGGAATTGGAGGGTTCCGGTTCTAAAGGGTTCAATCCGGTTGAACGGATAAAGTCTGGTTTTATCCACTTCAAGACCGAGAAATTTGAGTACGCTTATTTTTTTCTTAGAATATGCTGTGTCTATGTGTGTCGGGTTTTGAATCTTCCATTTTCATGCAAGTTCCGAACTACTCTTGGTCATTTCGCTGGGTGCTTATCTGAGAGTTAATTTCACTTATCAATCTCTTTTACAAGTTTCTATACTGAAACGTAAAGAGTTCAGACTCCAGAAGGTTTGCTTGTACCATTAATTGTGTACTGTGAATGAAGATGCTTCTCTGTTTTCTAGGAAAGATCCGGAATTGTACGGTGAACTTGCCAAAGGCCAGAGTCCCAAGGTTAGTTTGCTCTTTATCAAGTGATAACGGTACATAATGCAAAGTTTTTAATACTACTTAATGGCTGTGGCAGTTTTTGGTATTCGCTTGCTCAGATTCTCGAGTATGCCCCTCTCATATCCTCAACTTTCAACCAGGAGAGGCCTTTATGGTCCGAAACATTGCCAACATGGTCCCGCCATATGATCAGGTTTTGCTTAATTAACACTTTGACATTTAGTCTATCGGGGCCTTCGATCACTAACTCCTTGGGGAAATGATAATAACGGGATATACTTTTCTGAGCATATCCATAGGTTATTAACATATTCTGAAACATCCCCATTAGTTCTCTCTGGGACACATTTGCTGCAAGACTCTTAGATGGAACATATAGTTATCTATCTACTAGCACTTTTTCAGTTAAACAATCTACTGTAATAATCCTAAAGATGATCTGTTTTGACTTTTTCCTGCTTCAGACAAAGTACTCTGGTGTGGGTGCAGCCGTTGAATATGCGGTCTTGCATCTTAAGGTGAACGCATTTTTTGGCCCTTCTTTATGACATTTACTTTTGTCACATCTCTTAGTATATATGGCTGCTTTAATAAATTCTTTGAAATGAAGGGGCTCCTCCATGTTCACTGTTGGTGGACGAGATGCGAGTCTAATCTTCATGCATGCCTTACAAGCAGTGCTGTCTAGTGACTGAAATGACTCATACCCACCCATTTGCATCATTCAATTAATTTTCTGAACACCAAACCTAATTCCGTCCAGTAATTTGGGAAAGATGAAATCGTGATCATATCTAAGTTCATGGATTAGAAGCCAGCTACTTGTCCAGTTTCTTCTCTTCCCAAACTTATCATCAACTTCCTGTCACATCCACTTGGCTATGGAATCAGGTTGAGAACATTATGGTCGTTGGTCACAGCCGCTGTGGTGGTATAAAGGGGCTCATGTCCATTCCAGATGATGGGACCATTTCCAGGTACCTACACTAAAATCATGCAGGATTTGTGATTATCTGCAGTGCCGTGTTGATGGGATACTCTTCTCATTTTGTAGTGGGTGCATACATCTCTTTCAGATAATCTTTTTCTTTATGGATAGGTATTAATGAGCTGTACGATGTATTATTTCTTAGATATGCCATATTCTTGACGGAATCTAGAAAGCCTACAAAAACATGAATAGTCTCGATCTCTTACTTTTGGTAAATGTAACCACACAATAATTGCTTTCCTTTCCCTGGCATGTTTCTATCTTTACGTCAATTGAAACTGGGCCACAAGGATCTCTTTCTCGCTTCTTTCAGGTGAAAACGCCAAAGTAGTTGGAAACGAGTAAACAACTTTACAGAAAGAACTTTTGAGGAACATGTTGGCCGTAACTTAAAAAAGGGTACTTTAGAAAGCACCCTATGATCTTGTTAGAGTACCATATTGCCTAGACATGAAAACGTTAAAGGGTTTATAAGTGGTAAGGGTCAACTATCCAAACAACTAGTTCTAGTTATTTGGACAATAGTTGACCTAAGCTCAATTCTTGATAGTGGACTCTACACTCTGCCCGTATTAAAAATTCAACAACTTGATATGATGATGAATAAAGGACCT
>JAOQMQ010000001.1:4399407-4414025 GCA_027563845.1 Erythroxylum subrotundum | reverse complement strand
AATACCCACTAATGGGTAATCAAATCCATTCCTCTCCAATCATACTTCCCTACCAACCTTCAACTTTCATTTCATTCTCATTCCTTATTTCTCATACCTACAAAACAAGCACCCCCTAAATATAATTCTATTTATATTTATATAGAAATATATTTATAATAGAAATTTAAAGTTGGTCTAATTGCTCACCGTGGGGAACACCAATAAGTGGAACATATAAGGAAGTTTCTGTGGGGCATCTTCAGACCATCACCTTTGTCTGTGTCCATTCACGAATCATTGCCTCAGTGTGTGAACCATAATCAGAAAGAAAGCCCCAAAACAAATACATCTTTTGTCCCAGGAAAATAAGAACGAACAATAGCTTATAAGTGCGTTCTTACGATTCATTGATGTCAGGAAATCGTAACCAGACATGTTCAAGCAATTAACACTAAAGAACAGATTTGTACTTCTATGTCCTCGCTTGTGTCTTGATCACATACCTAATTTACTCATTCTTTAGCCTTTTGCCCTTATGAATCTGCCCAACAACTTCATATTTCGATTGAAGAAATACCCGAAAGTGAAGATTATACTTTGGCTATGTCTAATGACTTCACAATTTATCCCAATTGTGATGATAGATAAATTAACTATCAATTGTATTTTCAATCCTAAATTTTAGTTAATTTTTTGATATAATTTATTATAAATATAACCTAAAATTAATAAAATAATAAAAATTTAATTTATTGCAAATATAATTTAGTTAGCATTTATAATTATTTTGGTTGATTTATGTAAAATTTTTAATAAATAACATTTTATTTTTAATTAAAAATAACAATAAAGAACCAACTAACTACACATTTAATATTGTTGAAAATAATTAAAAAATCTTAAAATTTTAATTTACTAAATATTTTATCATTAAAATTTCACATGATGTCTAACATAAATAGGTTTAATTTATTTGATATAATGACAAAAATTAACAGTGATTCAAAATTTTTAATATTCAGTTAATATTTTTTGCTTTTAAATTATATTACAACTCAAGATTTAAAATACTTGAAAACAATGATATTGATTATTGAATCTAATCAACAAAGAGATAATTTCATTGTGTATTGATATAGAAATTTAAAAGAATAAACTTTAGATAGGAGTCAGTTTGCTCTCTAGCTACATTACATAAACAACTCAATTTCATTGTTCATACTCCTTCTACCTCAGCTTTGCCTTTTTTTGATTAACTCCTTCCTTTTCCTCATTCGACAAACTGCACTCCATCTGTTTTTATGTTCTTTCACCTCATTTGCCAACCTTACTTTACTTATTTCTTTCTCAGTCTCCATCTACTACACTCATAATCTTGACTACTTTTATCTCATATCCTTCATCTCTGCATTCTTATTGCCTCAACTGTGTTTGATTTCTCAGGAACTTTCTTTCTTAAGTGGTTGTTTCTTCAACTCACTTACTTCCATTTGGTTATTTCTTTTGTCCAATGGATAAAGGTTTCCTGCCTTTGAATTTCAAAGTTTCTCAACCTACAAAAACTACTCCTCTATTGAATAACATTGGTCCTTCATCTAGTTTTGTCCATAATTCTAACTTAGATCACTCCATTAGCAAATCTTGGGTGAAAGCTGCTAGGGATCCTAGACTAGAGCTGAAGTTGAATTACTTTCCAGCTAGTGAAGTAGCAAAACATCGAGTTGTTTCTCTACCCCTAGACATTATGAAAGTAGGAGCAAGCAAATAGAATTATACCATTCTAAGCTTTTTTCCTTAGACAAAAGTGTAGCCTTTTCAGTGATGAAACAATACGCCCTTCATAATTGGAAGCAAGAAAGACTACTAGAAGTCTTTGTGAACAATGATGATGTATCCCTCTTTAAGTTTACAAGTGCTGAAGATGCAAGGAAAGTCATTCAGGCTAGACTTTGGCATGTCCATGACAAGCCTTTACTTCTTCGGCTATGGAGACTTAGACTTAAACTAGAAAAGATTAAGTAAGAAAACATCCCCATCTAGATTTGTATTCTTGAAATTCCCTTAGAGTATTAGACAACAAGTGGTCTTAACCACCTTATTAGTTTCAATAAAAAGCCAATCTCAAAGGACCAAGCTAGAACTTAGATTAGGAGGCTCAATTTTGAAAGAATTTACATTCTGCTTAATTCAATGGCTGACTTACCCGAATCAATTCCTTTTATTAGGTTGAATGAGGAGTAAGAGCCTATTGAGGATTAGTTGAGGGTCTTTTACACGCCCCAACCTGCTATAAAGAAAATTTGGAAGCCAACAGGTAGAGTATTTATCTCTGGAAGTTACTAGGAACTTATGGAAATTGATCAAACACAAGAGATATGTAACAATTCAATACAAGGCAGAAATATCCCTTATAATGAACAATGCAATAATGTTATTCAAGCTTTTATTCTACACAATGAATCAATTACAACTGAAATTATTCTTGGAATTAAAGAAGGAGAGGTTACATTAACAACTTCACTTTGTAACAAGGTGGCATCTAAACAATCAACATCTAGAATTGAAATATCTAAGAAATCAGTCGGGAATTATGAACTGAATATGCCTGAAACTCCAAGTGCAAAGATTAATCAACTTGAGAATGACAACCATGAATTTAAAAATGTTACTAGGAGAAGATGTTGTGGAGCCTATCATTTGAACGTCTTTACACGAAATGTGAGAGGAGAAAATGCTCCCACTAAAAAGCTGCTTATAAGAAATATGATAATGTAGAAGGCCAAAAGGGCTAAATGAACCCTAATGTACAAAATGGACCATAATGTTTCACGGTATTCAAATTGAACCTTAACGTTTGTAAAATGTTCAAAATGAACTCTAACGTTTGGAAAACGTTCAGATTAATTCTTAACCACTAACGGTGTTAGGGCTTTGTCAGTTATCTACTGATGTTGCAAAAAATTTACTGACGTGTTTTTTTTTTTAATTTTTGGTTGTAGGTCCCACTTGAAGCTGACATGGACATTTTTAAATAGAGGTATGTCTCACTCTAGCTTTAACACTGCGTTTTAGCAATATAATCATTTTAAAAATATTTGTTTTGATGATCATTTCACATTGCAAATAGGTGTTCTTTCATCAGTTTACACTCAGAAGGAAGGAAATGGAGAGGATCTGTGAAGAGTTAGACGAGGCTAAACTCAAGATAGAGAAGCTCCAGGTAGACATAAAAGGCAAAGCAAATTTATCTGAAAATTTGAGGAAAGCTTGCAATGAACGACTCATCAAGTCAGAAGGAGCGACTTCGAAGATCAACTAGCAGTCCCAAGAACTAAATGAAAAGACAAAGGAAATCTTTATGTTGAAGTAAAAGTGTGAGGATGTCCAGTTCAGATTGAATGAAAAAGAGTCCACAATTAGGCGTCTAAGCACTACAATTGATAAGCTTAGGGTTGACTGTAAAGAGAACTACAGAAAATGAGAGGAGGAAAAAAGAGGATTGGTGCTGGCTTTGGATGATGCGAATGAGAAAATCATTGATCAAGAGCAAAAGATCAATATACTTATGGTAGAGAATGAAGGTTTAAAAGGACTTTTTTCAGCTTCTCAAAATGATTTTTTAGACGCATAAAAGAAGGTAAGAGCACCCAAAGAACTGATAGAAAGAGATGACATGCTTCTCAATTTAGAGAAGGAGAGTAGCAAGGTTGAGGATCAACTAGAATGGAAGAAAGGGAAATTTAAACATCTAGAAGAAACACATGAAAAGCTACAAGAACAGTTTAGACAAAGCAAGAAAGAATGGGAGCGTGAAAAGTCTACATTGATTGATGAGGTTTGTTCACTACAGACAAGCTTGGATTCTTAGAGCATAATTTAGTAAAAGAAGGGGAGGTTACATTAACAACTTCAACCTGTAATAAGGTGGCATATAAACAATCAGTGTCTAGAATTGAAATATCTAAGAAATCAGTAGGAAATTATAAACTGAATATGCCTGAAACTCCAAGTGCAAAGATTAATAAACTTGAGAATGACAAGCAGGAATTTGAAAATGTTACTAGGAGAAGATCTAGTAGGAAGAAAAAGACTCCACTTGTCGAGCCTATCATATGAACATCTTTACATAGAATGTGAGAAGAGAAGATGTTCCCACTAAAAAACTGCTTATAAGAAATATGATAATGCATAATAAAGTCCAGGATGCTAGGATTCTGGAAAATAGAATAAGTAAAAGTGGTGACAATTTGTTGAACTATTTTCTAAATCAATAGAAACAATTATCAAATCATAATACACACCATAATGGTAGGATTATAATACTTAAAAACTCAAGTGTTGTTTCTGTTTGTCTTGAAATTATAACTAATCAGATGATTCATTTGGAGATTTCAATCAGGTTTTGATCTCAACCTTTCTATATTTCATTTATCTATACACATAATAGTTATTATCAAAGAACTTTTCTTTGGAATCAAATAAAGGATACGTCAGTTTCCATCATTAGTCTATGGATTGTCAATGGGGATTTCAATGTTATTTTAAAATGTGAAGAGATGAAAGGGCATAGATCTATGGGTTTACCTTGTTCAAATCTTAGAAATTGTATTAAAATTGCACAACTACTTGATATTCTAGCTAGAGGCTTTTTTTTAACCTAGAATAATAGACAACATGGAGTGAATTACATCAGGAAAAAGTTAAAGTGAATGATGAAAGCTTAAGTTAGCTATAGATTGTGTACATGAAATGTGTGTAATGTGAATGTGAGGACAAAATTAAATGCTATGAAGTACATAGGGCAACATTTACTCGTATTACTAGGCATAACATAATACTTACAACCTTAGGAAACTTTAATCAAGCTTTAACCTTTCCTGCGAAAATTCTAGAATCCAACCATACAAAACTTCCCAAAATTCTAGGTTGCTAGTTATTCTCTTTTCTCCATTTCTTTCTTGCACTTGAAGGAAAAGGAGAAAGAAGACAAAGAATGATGATCAAGACAAGAAAGGATATGGACACAAGAAGAGGACTAGATTCTGTTGGTATAAATAAGGGTCTATGGAAGAGGCTGATTGATGTGAAACCTTAAGGTTAAAGAACCCGAAACCCCTTAAACACACTCTTTGGATATAACATGAACAAGAAGAAATTCCTAACCCCATTGAACCCCCAATCAATTATATGAATGGAAATACATATAATAAGGTTGATTTGAAAACAAAAATAGAACTCGCCACTAGTGATTACCTTGATAAGAATTATATTTTTGATGCAACAGAAGAAGACAAGAAACCCTCCATTAAAGAATTTGTTATTCATCCAAAAAATTCCTAAACAATATTTATTATGAGGTATTTACACCCCTTGAAAAGAAAGAAACCCTAAATATGTAAAAGGTCTTTAAACAAGGGCCTCCCACTAAATTAACTAAAACTCAAATTAATATTTCTAAAATACTGCCTATTAAATCCAAAAGGTTTAGATTAAATGAGCTGAAAGTCAATAGAAGTCCATCTCACTAAAACAGGCCCAAAACACAAGTAGTGGGCTGCCCAAAGCTATGCTTCTAATTTAAAATAATTAATTAAACAAGAATGAAAGTCTTCTTGCACATTCTGCCCAACTTGATTCGTTATGATGTCATTGGCTTTCATTGTCTCTTGAGATTTCATGCCATCTACAGTTTTACTTATGTAGGATTGAAGCACTTCTTTGAACTTTTTAGCTCTTGATCTTATTATTGGTCCATCCAGCATTATTAGCGCATCTTTGGTTCCATATCTCTTACAAAGTACCATAGTCCTGCTCATATCAACCCCTCCCTCTTCAAAAGGATCTGTCCTCGAATATGAATCAAAGTCAAAAGGAGATAAGTCAGAAACATTAAAGCATTATTAACGCATCTTTGGTTCCATATCTCTTACAAAGTACCATATTCCTGCTCATATCAACCCCTCCCTCTTCAAAAGGATTTGTCCTTGAATACGAATCAAAGTTAAAAAGATATAAGTCAAAAACATTAAAAGTAGCACTAATATTATACTCACCTGACAAGTCTATCTTATATGCATTGTCATTGATGCATTCCAATACTTGTAATGGTCTATCAACCCTTACGTCAAGTTTAGACTTCCTTTGCTGTAGAAACTTTTCTTGTCGTATATGCACCCAAACTTAATCACCTGGTTCGAAAAGAACTTGCTTTTTACCTTCATTTGCTTTTTGTGCATGCACGCAATTCTTTTTTTCAGTTTGTTCACACGCTTTCTCATGTATTGTTTTCACTAAGTCAACCTTCTTCTTGCCATCTAAACTAGCAATCTCATTCAAAGATAAAGGCATCAAATCTAACACAGTTAATGGATTAAAACCATACACAATTTCAAATGGAGAATAACCTGTAGAAGAATGCGTAGAACGATTATATGCAAACTCAATGAATGGCAAACAATCTTCCTAAGTTTTCAAGTTCCTCCCAACAATTGCACGAAACATGGTTCCTAAAGTCCTATTAACTACCTCAGTTTGTCCATCAGTTTGTAGATGTCATGTAGTAGAAAATAAAAGCTTAGTACCCAAATTTCCCCACAAAACTCTCTAAAAGTGACTTAGGAACTTAACATTCCTATCAGAACAATGGTTCTTGGCACACCATGGAGTTGAACCACTTCCTAAAAGAAAAGATCAGCAATGTTTGTTGCATCATTTGTTTCAATGAAATGAGCCATTTTATTAAATCCGTCCACAACATCAAATATGCTATCTCTACCTTTCCTAGTCCTAGTTAAACCTAATACAAAGTCCATAGATATATCAGCCCAAGGTTCACTAGGTATAGGTAAAGGTGTATACAAACCATGAGGTATAGACCTAGACTTCGCATGTTTACATGCAATACACTTGGCACAAACCTGTTCCACATATCTTCATATATTTGGCCAATAAAAATGTTCTCTAAGCATATTTAAGGTCTTTTGCACACCAAAATGCCCCATTAACCATCCACTATGTGATTCTCTAACAAGCAACTCTCTAATAAAACATGTAGGAATGCAAAGTTGTTTACCCCTAAAAAGATATCTTTCATGTCTATAGAACTTATCAAATACAGTATGTTCACAAGCTTAATATACATTAGCAAAATCAACATCATCCACATATAACTTTTTCAACTGCTCAAATCTAAGTAACTTAGAAGTAAGCATAGAAATCAAAGCATACCTTCTTGATAATGTATTAGCCACAACATTTTCCTTACCTTACTTATATTTAATCACATAAAGAAATGTTTTAAGATACTCCACCTAACTTGCATGCCTTTTGCTCAATTTCCCTTGTCCCTTCAAATAGTTGAGAGATTGATAATCATTATATGTCACGAACTCTTTAGGCAGCAAGTAATGTTCCCAAACTTAAAGAACTTTCAATAAGGCATAAAGCTCCTTATCATAAGTAGAGTAGCTCAAAATTGGTCCGCTTAACTTCTCATTGAAATATGTTATGGGACAATTCTCCTGCATCAAAACAGCCCCTACACCAATCCTAGAAGCATCACATTTAATTTCAAAAGTTTTAGGAAAATCAGGCAAGCGCAAAATGGGTGCAGTATATAGCTTTTCCTTTAAAGTATTAAATGCATTTTCCTATTCTTTCTCCCTTCTAAACCCAACATTCTTCTTAATGATTTCATTCAATGGAGCAGTAGTAGCAGAGAAATCTCTAATAAATCTCCTATAAAAACTTGCTAAGCCATAAAAACTCCTAACCTCACTAACTGACTTAGGTGTCGACCATTCTTGAATAGCTTTCACGTTTTTAGAGTCATCCTCAACTCCCATAAAACTCACTATAAATCCTAAGAAGACAACTTATCCATGCAAAATAAACACTTCTTAAGGTTTGCATATAACTTCTCTTTCCTAAATACATCCAAAACAACCTTAACATGCATGACATGTTCTTTAAAGTTCTTACTGTAAATCAATATGTCATCAAAGTAAACAACCATAAATTTACCAAGGAGTTCACATAAAACATAATTCATTAAGCGCATGAAAGTACTAGGTGAATTAGATAAGCCAAAAGGCATAACCAACCACTCATAAAATCCATGTTTGGTCTTAAATGCAGTTTTCCATTCATCACCTTCTTTCATCCTAATTTGATGATAACCACTTTTTAAATCAATTTTGGTGAATATACGAGCACCATGCAACTCATCTAGCATATCATCTAATCTAGGAGTAGGATGACGATACTTTACAGTGATCATGTTGACCGCTCTACAGTCCACACACATCCTTTAATTTCCATAAGATGGCGATACTTTACAGTGATCTTGTTGACCGCTTTACAGTCCACACACATCCTTTAATTACCATCTTTCTTTAGCACTAAAAGAATTGGCACAGCACAAGGACTCATGCTCTCCCACACATACCCCCTTTTAAGCAATTCATCCATTTGCTTTTGTAATTACTTTGTCTCCTCTAGATTGCTTTCATAAGCTGGAGGATTAGGAAATTGAGCTCTTAGTATCAAGTTAATCCAGTGCTCAATCCCTCTTAAAGGTGATAATCCATGGGGTACCTCTTTAGGAAAAACATCATCATAATCTTGCAACAAGGTCATAAACGCACTAAGCAAATTTAGGTCAAGGTTAGAGTTAGTAAACAAAGTTTATTATGAAGTATTTATACCCCTTGAAAAGAAAGAAACCCTAAATATGTAAAAGGCCTTTAAACATGGGCCTTCCACCAAATTAACTAAAACCCAACTAATATTTCTAAAATACAACCCATTAAACCTAAAAGGTTTAAATTAAATAAGTTGAAAGTTAATAAAAGTCCATCTAACTAAAACAAGCCCAAAATACAAGTAGTGGGTTGCCCAAAGCTATGCTTATAACTTAAAATAATTAATTAAACAAGAATGAAAGTCTCCATGCACATTCCGCCGAACTTGACCAATTATGATGCCATTATCCCTCATTGTCTCTTGAGATTCCATGCCATCTATAATTCGACCTATGTAAGATTGAAGTGTTTCTTTGAACGTATTAGCTCTTGATCTTGTTATTGGTCCCTTCAGCATTACTAGCTCATTTTTAGTTCAATATCCCATACAAAGTACCATAGTCATGCTCATATCATTGATGGAGTCATAGTTCCAATATTATTGGTAAAAAGATGTAAATCGCATAAACATACTTACTAAACAATTTTCTTTTTCTGTGATGTTTTAGTGATGGAATTTAGCTCTTAATCGCATTTTGTACTATGTGGTGATGGATTGTGGTTGAGTGATCTTAGGTTTGAAAAGGTGTGGGAAGAGTTACAGGTTACAGTGGTTGAATCATCTGAGCCCCAATGTGAAATGCAAAGGCTTCTCAAAGGAGGAAGATGACATCATCAGACTCCATAATCTCCTGGGAAATAGATTCTTGTGTGTACATACTTATGTTTTTTTTCTTCTCTTATGGTGCCTTCTTTGGTCATGATGTACACTCTCTTTCTAGTAGACTAGTAGACTAAAAGATGAGTTGTTTAGTTAGTCTTCTCCCAGAATCTCTAAGATTCAACTTGTAGGTCCCTAAAATGAAAAGAAAAGGTTTAAAAAGAAATTTCAGATAATATGCATTTGAAATGTTTTTCCTAGAGTATAACCAAAATGAGATTCCTAATAAATGTTGAAGTTTCCATCTATGTGAATGAAGGTGGTCTCTAATTGTCAACAAAGTTCCAATTACCTAGAATAACAGACAACATAGAGTGAATTACATCCACTTATCCTTATAGCAATTTATCTATTCATACTCCAATTTTAACACAGATTGACACATATAACCCTAGGAAAACATTCAGATTCAATGATTTCTTAGTTGGAATCTTAAGCTTTCAAGAAACTATATGGAAAGAATTGACAACAAGCATTATTGGCGCTAAATAGTTCATTTTTTTCTAGAAACTAAGTATCATCAAAATGGAAATGATGATCTTGTTCAAAAATAATATTGGTAACACACACCACTTATTGAATATTGCTAAGAGTCAATTGGAAGCTAATCAATAACAAACGTATAATGACCTTGGATCTACTCAACTGTAGGAGTTGGAAAAGGATGCTCTCTATAATTTCTCTAAAGCTCTTTGATTTAATTACTCCTTGATGAGTCAGACATCTAAAAAACTTGTTTGGTTAAAAATGGAGATAAAAATACATCTATATTCCATAAAACCATTATTTCTAGAAAAGCATCGAATATAATTGTTTTACTAAAGGTCAATGACTCTATGTTGAATTCATATGTTAAATTGGTTGAAGGAGCCTTTAATTATTTTTCTGAGCTATTGAATAAGCCTTTTGAAGCTCACTCCTCTATTACTCTACTTAAGCAAGTTATGTAAAGGGGTTTATCATCTTAGGAGGCTAATTTTCTTTCTCAACCATTTACCATATAAGAGATTGAGGTAACTTTGAAAACTTTACACCCTTTTAAAACACCCGGCTCCAATGGCCTCAATATGAACTTTTTCATCAAATCTTGGCCACTTATGAGGAATTTGGTGATAGAGGTCGTTACAGAATTTTTCACTAAAGGTTCTTTATTAATAGAGATTAAGAAAACTTTTATTGCTCTTGTTCTTAAGAGTGGACAACTTGCTCAATTTTCAAACCTTCTCCCCATATCTTACTGCAATTCCATATACAAGTTAATCTCTAAAATCTTGGTGCACAGGGAGCTTACATACCTGGGAGGGTTATGGTAATAACATCTTACTTCTTTAGGAATTAAACAAACTTATGCAAAGAAGAATGGTAGGGTGGTTGTTGCATAAAAATTGACTTAAAGAAAACCTATGATTGTGTGGATTGGGATTTCATCATTAATATACTTACTGCTATAGATTTTCCAAGGATCTGTATCCAATGGATCAAACAATAAATCTCTACTTCTTGTTATAACATCCTTTTCAATGGTCAGCCTATAAATATATTCAAAAGTAGTTTGGGAATTAGACAAGTTGATCCAAAATCATCTTACCTTTTTGGTTTAGTTGTGGAAGTCTTCAATAGACTTCTTCATAAAGTGATGGAGAGTACCATGGGCTTCAAAAAAAATTTTAAATGCAAAAGGGTTAAATTATCTCATTTGTGCTTTGCTGATGACCTTATTTTATTTTCCAAAGCTGATCCTACTTCTTTTCTAGGTCTAATGAAAGCTCTTAAAATATTTAGTAGGATGTCTAGTTTCTAAGTGAACTGTTCTAAAAGTAACACATACAGGTCTTACAAAGCTTCTAATTTGGGATCCACTATGGTTTCTGTCACAGGTTTTGATATTTTAAAGCTTCCAATGAGTTACCTTGGCATTCCTATCCAGATTCCAAATTTAAATCCTCAGATTATGCTTGTTTGATTGATAAGATTAATTAGAGAATTAATTCTTTGAGCTCTAAGAATCTTCCTACAACTGGAAGGGCACAACTTATCACTTCTATATTGAACTCCATTAGTGTTTACTGGGTAGCTCACATTGCTTTTCCATTGAAAGTCATCAAGGCAATTGACAAAATTCTTAACAAGTATCTGTGGACTAGTTGCAAATGTAAGCCCTGTAAGGTGAATATGAAATGGGGGGGAAGGAATTGTATGCCTTCCTAAAAGTCAAAAAGGACTCAATACCATATCTCTAAAATCTTTCAATACTGTCTTACTTTCTAAAAGGCTATAAAGACTCCTAACTAATAAGCAAGCTTTATGTTGTAGATGGATTCACTTCTATTTTATTAAAAACAAGAATATATACAGAGTTAACTAAGATAATCTATCCTCTACCACACAGAAAGCCATCCTTAAGCTGAGGGAAATAATGAGGCCTCATTTCATCAACATCATTGGTAATGGGGAAACTACTTCTTTCTGCATTGATAATTAGCTATCATTTGGTCTTTTGGAAGAAATAGAATATGCTATTGCTTTAAGACCTCTTATTCAACAAAATCATACATTGGCTCAGGCTCTTATAAGGAAGGATATAATCAGTACTGCTCCGATTCCAAGCTCTTATAAGGAAGGATATAATCAGTATTGCTCCAATTCCAACTCCTTCAAAGACTAAAATCTTGCAGGCACGTGTTAACTCAAATAATGATATCATTGTCTGGAAACACGCCACAAATGGTGTCTTTTCTCATCTATCTTGCAGGCAAGTGTTTGCTAGCAACTTACCAATCCTTCCATGGGCAAACATAGTCTGGTCTAAGCATCTTCAACCCAAAGCTTCCACAACCCTTTGGCTTGCTATACTAAATAAGCTACCAATTGTGGATAAGATTGCAAGATTTAATTATCTTACTAATTGGTGTTCATTATGCAGAATAGCTTAAGAGACTATGGATATTCTATTCTTCAAATGTAGATATGTCAATAATACATAGAAAACATTGAAGCATAATTGTTTAATTAGTGAATTTCTAGATGAATTAAGCCAAATTAAGAATTGGCGTGCCAATCTAAGATTCCAGAATAAAACTATCAGATGAAGCTTTTGTATTTCATTATCCTTCCTAGTCACAGCTATATAGAATGAGAGGAATAATATAAATTTTCATGATAAATGTCTCACCAGCCCACTTTTCAATACTTATTTGTTGCAATTGATTAGATATCACATCAGCATATATATGCATATGGATCTAGAATTACATTTTCTCAACACTACTTAGAGATTATAATCATATATACTGGACTTTTTACTCTAATTTATGTCCAATTTGTAGAGCTCTAATTGTCATATTCCTCATGTATTTTACAAGTACTAGACCTATTTTCCTTGATTGTCTTTTATGGATTAATTTAATTCAACTTTTCTAAAAAAAATGATATTGGTTACTAAATATTTAAAATATAATTGGTACAGTGATTGAATGGATACTAGGGATAAAATTAACAATATGTAAGTGATCTAGTGTAGTGACTCAAAAAAGTAACTTAATTTTAAAAGACATTATATTAGGGAGATAAGGTAGAAACATGTTGGGTTTGTTAATTGAAATTAATCAATAAACACATAAAAGAGTCTGGAAGAATTTATACGTAAATGTTTTATTAAATTCAACTTCTTTAATACATGACTAATAGTAACAGAAACCAAAATAATAGGAAAACTTGGACCATAAACAATAAAAAAAATAGCTACTGACTCTAGTAACATTAACAATAAACTTGCAACCACCTTTCTACCATACTCTGACTTATGATCCTAAAAACTAAGCTTTTCTGTTGAAAGATCAATTCAACAGCAAAACAAATTGCAATCACATTCAATTCTCCTAACACTTGTAGCGTTGAGGCACTATTAACACTCCTTTTTGCCTTTACTGCTGCAAACTCCCAATTTGGCTCTTAAATCTTCAAATTTGGCTTTAGATAAATCCTTCGTAAATATATCAGCCATCTGATCTTTAATTCTGCAGTAAATTAAGGAGACCTCCCCTTCTTTCTGAATCTCCATGAGAAAATAAAATTTAATCTTGAAATGCTTTGTTTTACCATGAAAAATCGAATTTGAGGAGATTGATATAGCTGTTTGATTATTAACAGAAATCTGAGTTGGTTTAGCTGCACCAAATTCAGATCTTGCAGAATTTTCCTGAGCCATATTGCATGGTTTGTTGTTGTAGTTATAGCGACAAACTCAATTTCTGCAGTACTTTGAACAACAATTTCTTGCTTCTTAGAATACCAATTGGTCACACCTGAACCAAAAGTGAAGCAAAAACTAATTGTGCTCTTCATATCGTTAATTGAACCTGCACAATCAATGTCAGAAAAACCTGTTAAATTAAAATTTTGCTACTGGTATACTTGATACCATAATCAACAGTTCCTTTGATGTATCTCACAATATGTTTAGCAACTTACATATGTTCCTCACTTGCACAATGCATAAATCTGGACAATAGACTCACTACCTGCATAATATCTGGTCTGGAGGCAGTGAGGTACAAGAGATAACCAATTAAACTTTTATAGTGATTATCATTCACCTTGGCAACACCATCATCGTTATAGAACTTCACTCTATTGCCTTACTTCCAAACCAAGAAAGTAAGACATCAATCCTAAGTTTGTCAACTCGAATTCCTTCAACATTTTAGCTTTGAAATGATCAATAAGCTCTTGATTACTTCCTTATGATCAAAATATCATTAACATAAACAGAAAAAATAGTTAAGTTAGTGCCAAACTTTCTCACATACACAGTTGGTTCACTTAAGCTTTTAACAAAAACTAAGTTTAGAAGGTGATCATCTATACAACTGTACCAGGCCCTTGGTGCCTGCTTGAGACCATATAAAGCCTTCTTCAACAAATACACCTTCTCTTTTTGTCCTTGCACAATAAAGCGCTCTAGCTGTTCAATATAGATTTCCTCCTCTAAGAGACCATTCAAAAATTCAGACTTTACATCTAGTTGGAAGACTTTCCAACCCTTTTGAGCTACAATAGCAAGTAGTAGTCTAATGGTGTTAAGCCTTGCCACTGGAGCAAAGGTTTCAGAGAAGTCTACTCCAAATACTTGTGCATACCCTTTTACAACAAACCTTGCCTTATACTTGTTTACT
>JAOQMQ010000001.1:4370678-4393420 GCA_027563845.1 Erythroxylum subrotundum | reverse complement strand
CCATTTGATTGCACTTGTTTCACTTTGCATCGAGTCTACTCTAGCACTTGAAATGGAGGTGATTGGTTCTAGCACAATGCTTGCAAGGAGGATAATTTCCTCCTTTGTATGCTTCATTATTACATGCACTACTACTATTTAATTTAGTAGTTTCATTGTTGTTAGCATCAGTACCTGAAACTCCCTTGCTTTTCTTCCACGTCTTCCTTTTTCCTTTGCTAAAATTTTGAATTTGCACCTTGGCTTGCATGGCACTTTCCAATGTGATGTCTTCTCTAAGTTGTCTTCTTTGCTCTTGAGCTTCCAAAGCATTAAGAAGCTCTGCCAATGTGATAGCTGTGAGGTCTTTGACTTCATCTAATATAGAAATCTTGGCTTTAAACCTTTCTAGTAAGGTTACTAAAAGCTTCTCAACTACTCTGCTATCAGGCATCATTTCACCAAGAAGTCTAAGCTTATTGACGATCTCCAAGAGCCTGTTTGAATATTCTTTACCAATCTCAGAATCTTTCATTTTCTGTAGCTCAAATTCTCTCCTGAGATTCAAGATTCGCATGCTCTCTGTTCGAGCATTTCCTTGACACTCATGCTTAAGATATTTCCAAATCTCAAATACTATATCTAAGTTCATAATTTTGATGAACAAAGTTTCACACATAGTTAAATGTAGACAATTTTTAGCCTTAAACTTTTTTTAGGTTCTCTCCTTGTGATTCTTTATTTGTTGCATTGTAGGATTTTCAGGTAGTTTTTGAATTTCGAACTCTTCTTCCACTGCTTCCTAGAGATCACGTGCCTATAGATAAGCAGTCATCTTCACAGCCCATGACTGAAAATTGTCACCAGTGAATACTAGAGGTGGAGTAGGTGCAAAGTTGTTTGAGTCCATTTTGTTTCACTTGAGAGATATGAATTGGAAAAGATTTGTGTCTAGTTTGAACACTCACACTCACTCTAAAAGGTTTGTGTTTGGTTTATACTTACACACTCACACAATTCACTCTCGGCTTGCGACAAAGATCCCTTCAGAAGCCAGCTCTGATACTAAATGTTGAGTTTGTTAACTGAAATTAATCAATAATCACATAAAAGAGACTTAAAGAATTTATATGTAAATGTTTTATTGAATTCAACTTCTTAAATACATTAACAGTAACAGAAACCAAAATAATAGGAAAACATGAACCATAAACAACAAAAGAAAAGGCTATTGACTTCAGTAATATTAACAACAAACTTGCAACAACTTTTCTATCAGACTTGGACTCATGATCCTAAAAACTAGGTTTTTCTATTAAAAGACCAATTCAACAACAAAATAAATTGCAATCACGTTCAGTTCTCTTAACACTTGTAGCATTGAGGCAATATTAACAAAACAAATACCATGACTCTATAGCTTAAAATAATTGATAAAATAGAAGAGGAATACATTATAAGATTCGTATAAAAACATAATCTATTGTAAATAAGAGATGTCAATAGAATCAACCCAAAATCTTATATCTAAAAGGACGTAATTAAATCCAATGACATACAAAAATAATGGAGTTAAAACAAATTATTTGGGATGTATACAGACTGTGTTGGTATCAATTAGTACAATGAAAAGAGGTCCATCGTCCGTAAACTGAATCATTATTCTTGGAAATTCTCACTTTGCGTGTGCCTCAGCTTGTTTGATTCATTAATTGGTCACGTGAAATTTCTCAGTGGCGATCATCACAGTCATGGACTTTTGACTTGTGCATTAATTGGATGAAACCTTTTTGAGTTATTTCAAAAGTTCATATATTTTCACTTTGAAATGATACAAGGATGGAGATAAAAGGCATGCAACGTGGTTGCATGGTTAAATGTTTGTGCTTTCAGAATATCTTTAGTGCTTCAACCTTTAAAGCAATCAACTAATATAAAGACATGTGCTGGTTGATCAGATGCATGAAAGCTTTCATTCTAATTAACCGCAAATCATAACTTAAACCTAATTGAAACATAATCTTAGTGGAACCCCACCTGCCTTGAAAGCCATACTTTTGTAGAACTACCTCCAAATTGAATCGGATGGCATATCCACAAGCTAAAATTACTACTACATGTCAACTCTTGATTCACCACTTTCATTAACACTAAACACATCGCTTGATAGGTGATGGGAATGATGATATTTTCTTAAATCTCTTTCTCTTCTGAACATTTTATGGGTTCCTCGGTGGTCGTACAGAGTTGGCGCTTCAGGCCATGATTTTCTCAAGTAATGGACCGGTAAAGGTGCTAAGCAGTCGTCATGATGTGAGCTAACTTGAGTCACATAAGTGGATGTTGGTTTGATGTATATTATTATTACCTGATGCCACTGCCTTCTTTGAAACAATCAGAATTTCTAAACTTTGTGTCTGAGTCAATCTAGAGTTGAGATAATAAAAGAGACAAGATCATACAATTATATGGGCATGACCTATCTCTTCTAACTCAGTAGAAAAATGGAATATTTTAGGGAGAGACCACTGCAAACTAACAAGTGAGTAAAGTTACATCTTTCTTCAGAAAGATAGAGGCTTGACAAGGAACGTACAACGTAACATTAATAAGAAATCCGAACATGGGGTACTCTGATCGTTGGGAGTTTGACAGGGAAGCTTGCTACTTTTCTCCTTGTTCACACATGGATTACAGGCATAAAAATGTGGTCCAACTCCATAAACGAATAAAATAGGTGTAATGATATTGTAGTGTATATTTGTTTCATGCGCAAAATGAGTGCAAGAATCAAGTTGTTTCCATTACAGTGAGTTCTGTGACTAGAGCCTTGTAATGTTCCCTGATATAGTACGATTCCTTTTAACACCACAAAGAAGATAACTTAAATTACGGACACACCACCAGCATGTGTGAGAGATCATAGCATGCTTGGAAAACAATATACAGATGACTAATGCCTGATGCCTCCGCATATATAAGCGTAAGCGTGACACATTCTTTTGATCATATACTTTTCTCTATCTCATCAATGACCATATGCTTTGTCTGAGGTTGTTGATTATGTTTGACACGCCCCCGACCCATGAGGAGCCTCGAGAAAACTAAAACTCAAATATAACTGGGCAGTACAAAACCTGCGTTATACTTGCCCTAGCCTTCATCTGATAGTGCCTCTCACTATCCTCTATCCTCCATTAATTCTTCTTGATCTGTTGTTAGATTATGAGATGGTATTGAAACATTATATCTCATAGAAACTAATATTATAACTCAAGTGAGGCAAAATAACTCTTACTCATAGATCAAATACTGTTTAAGTAGGCATAATTTTCACTTTATTTTTATATTTCTAAATTTATGACCACAATTATAATTACACTCAAATAGTATATTGTAACTGCATTATTACAATTATTGCAATAATTTGTAATCTTAGTACAACCCATAACTCAAAAATTTAAAACCTTGATTAGTTTAAATCAATATTTTAAATATCATATCAAAAATTAAACCGACAAAATAAATGCTTAAATTTTTTTTCCATTAGACGGTTATAAAATTAGTATATAATAAAAATTGAACAAAATTAAAAAAACTTAAAATAAAATTAAAGGAGACTGTCTTTGTAATCTATCGAAGAGATTAGAGTTTAATTGAAAAAATGATTTATTTAATTTATAAAAAGAGATTAATTTATAAAAATCAGGCAATTAATTAATAAATAAATCAATTTTTGATATTAAAAATTATTAAAATAAATCACAATATTTCAAAACTTTTGCAATAAAAATAGTTGAAATCATCGATTCTAATTGAGAGAAGCAACAGTGTTTTCCGGATAACGAAGGAACCAAGCACTCAGAAATTGGTGGATGCCACCGTGTGTGGTGGTGGGATCGAACTGTGCATTTAGAGATGATGTCACAATATCCTTTTCTTTTCTAGTTCTTTTGCCCTTAACAGTTCACTGTTTTTCTCAGTTTGATCCCAACCTCTGTACGCATTGTTCTTATTTGTTATGATAATTTTGATTGTTACTCAAAAATTGTTCGTTAACCGGATTTGAACATGGATTAGAAGTAATGTACTATGTAACCAAGTATAACAGAGACTAAATCTTCTGCGAGCTTTGTTCCTCCAATGACCTAAGATCTTCAGTAGAATTACAGATCATGCCATGTTCACGAGCCTTTGTCCTTGTCGCTAAGGATGAAACAAATGTTTAATCATCCATATAATGCATTCAGGAAAAAAGGGTTCACGAGAAGATTCTTAAAAAAAATATCATACAACAAAGTACAAACAAAATCACAAGCTATTCTCAATCAGCTTTTCCAGAAGATCAATGAAATTCTCCCCTTACATATAAAAAAAGGCTTTTTTTTTATATATATATTAATCGGGAAATGAAAACTCCAGCTATATTCTCTACTAGGATATTAAAGCAACCCACAGGCGGGTATCGATACCAATGAATACCAAAATCTAAGGACCTGGTATGATTTGCTAGCCAATCCACGGCTCGATTAGCCTCTCGGTATATATGCTTAGCTTTCACAGTCCATTCGAAGTTGAAAAGTTGTTGGATCCCTAGAATTAAATTAGTGTGAGGCGGATATGTTGTAGCTGATACCAATAAATTGTGAACAACTTTTAAATATAACAAATGATGCCAAAGAGTCTCGATTCAATTGACAGTCAATTCTCCTCTCTCATATTATTGGTCACTTTCACTCATATATTTGATCTTTAACTTTGTAATTACAATTCTTCTGCTAATCTCTGAATGTCCAATGATAATAAGGTATTGAGGAAAGCAAATGAGTGGATAGACCTTCCATGGTTTGGTGACTGGGACTATAATATCAGCTTTTTACGTGAAAACAGACCAGAAAGGAAATTAAATTTTTGTGATGTTTTCTTAACACTGTCACTGACTGTTTATGCAGTCTATCTTTAACTGTTACAACCGTAGGAAGTATATAATGACGCCATAATTAAGGGCAGGTTCGGAAGGCATGTTCATAATATTGGACAGAGGATCTATACTTGGATTGGGACAAGATCCTCTATCCAATATTATTCTGTCTCATGAAATCTTAGTCATTTATTTTACGGAACTCACGTGAAACTCATGCAGAATCCACGTAAATAAATGACTGAGATTTATTGGACATAATAAAACATCATAATATTGAACAGAAGATCTGAACTCGGACTGGATTGTGGTTGTTTTTATTCAACTACCATAGTCAAAAGAGTTGCAGGCATATCAGAACTGTGGATGACTGGGGACACGTGTGACATTAAAGAGCAACCTTATGATATGCATCTAGAAACAACACAAATCATATGTATTATCCTTGTTGAAAGACAACTCTTAAACTTAGTCTTGTGCCTTTTTGGCTTATAAGTAATAAAAATAGATCATACTGAATGTGCTTCAAATTAAACTTAAAATTCTAATGCTATGCATAACAAGACAAAACATAGGGATCATAATTGCAAGAAGATAAAAAGGGTACCATGAATTATCATGCTTTCATTGCTTCTATTATCAATGACTTTATTGCACACTACATTGGATCACATACAAGTGGAACATAGCAATTGTGGGAACAAAGGGACCTACGAAAAACCACTATCTTTGTCTGTGCATGTGGAATGTGGCTCCATTTTACTTCTTGCCACAAAACCGCTCGGAAGGAAGATAACCCAAAACTAAAAGGCTTCAACACAACAAACTAGAAAGAGTGCCTATCATTTTCCTCACTAGAGTATAAAATATGAAACATGGGTATAGCTTATTACAAGCAATGGTCTCTCCACTTAAGTATGTAGTGCCAATAAGGCGATATGCTCGCGCTGGGTGTGGAGTGTACTGCAATATTAACACCGACATGTTTAAAGTTGAGACTTGCAAAATTGTATAACCAATATGAAGGTTGAGATTTCAAGTCATTCTGACCAACAAGACAAGTTTGCTACATTGGGATTAGTCAAAATTGGAATGCATAATACAAGTCTAGGTCCCTTTAGTAACATTTTAAAATAGTAACATTTTATAATGTTTAGTAACACTTAAAAAAGTGTCATTATTTTACATCACTTTCGTAACATTTTAAAATAGCAACTTTTATAATGTTTAGTAACACTTAAAAAAATTGTTATTAATGATAAATTATATGTTATAAAATCATAAAGTGTTACTTATCAAATTAAGAATCATAACATTTTACGATATAATGTTTCCATGGATAGGTATTTTATAACATATTGTCAAAAGTGTTATTGTCTAATGTTACTCTATGTCATTTTTGTTGTAGCGTCTTTTTCATCTTTTTTCGTAGATACTTTCCCCATCTATTTGGTGCTAACACGTTTAGTGAAGTTGCTTTTCCGTACAAGAGACATCGTGTATGCCGTTGCTAATAATCAACCCTGCATTAACTTTTAAACAAAATGCTAGTAAATCATATTTTTCATGTTATTGGGGACTTGAATATTTCATTTGCGAGAATTAAACAAATAATCTCCTTAAAATTACTTGTACTTGGGCAAAAGAATAAGACTTGTTCTTAATTCTTTTGCCGTGGAGAATAAGAACAAGTCTGTTAGGAGAAGTCCTGCAATAAATATCCATACCAATTAAGATACTCAACTAGAGAGATGACTGCTAAATTAGGAAAAAAAAAAATCTTATCAATATTTTTCTTTTGTAATAAGCCCAATCTTAAAAGAGTAGCCATCACGAGTAGTAAAATATTCATCATGTAATATCCAAGCTATTTGGTGGTAAGCTGATCCATCTCTATCGATATTCATCGGATTCCTTTCTAACAACAAACAGCTATAGCGTGTAATCTGGATTGCTTCTGGTGATACTTTCCCAGATTTATGCATGTTGATCTGATATTCGATCAACCATTTACATAAGCAAATAAAATCCGGTAGTGGGTCAATTTTTCTTTCTTTCTTCCACCATGATATGAGCTCTGGTGTGGGGTAACGACATTCTGAGGAATAAAAAAAGGATGGAATCACTAACGTCAATGCAAAATAAATAAGCAACTTTCACACTGCTTTTCACAAGTATGAAAATCCATGATCAAGTAGGAAGATGATGCTCTCGTATTAGAGATAGAGTTGAATCCTGAAAAAAAAAAAAAAAAAGAAGAGACAATCACGTGGTCATAAGTGCAAACATGAGAGTTAGTTCGCAGGATAAACAGGGTCTTGGTTTCGAGGTTTGTGTTTCTGGAACTGTTAATATAATCTTGTTTACTAGCGAGCATACTCTAAGAACATCAATAACAATGATGGCCTCCTATCTGTCTGTCCTTGGCAATGCCTCATATGTTAGAAAACGACAATACTCAACTGAGATACCATGAAAGCATAAGAATGTGTTAAGGTGAAAATAGTAGACTGCATATAATGGTTTAGAAGACGACAATACTCAACTGAGATACCATGAAAGCATAAGAACGTGTTAAGGTGAAAATAGTAGACTGCATATAATGGGAACACAACTCAATATAGTTGGTAGAATCTTTGGCAATCTGTCTACCCACCTTATTCAGAATTCAGGGTGTGGATTGTGACATTACATGTGGCATAGCACATGAAGTTTATCGAGAAACTTTGAGATGTACATTCAGACAATTGGGTTCCTTAAACTTCTAGAAATTGGCTGATTATAGGTAATTGTCCATTAAAAAGGGTAAAAGACACTGGTTGCATCAGAGCATAAGTTTATTATAGCTAATTTAGCGATTGAAATTGGACATATTTGGGAATCTTTTATAGAAAAGGAGTTATGTGTAACCTGAAGGGGAATTGCATAATCAACTCCTACGATGGGGGTCTACTTGAAAGACAAGGTTTTGAAGTACTTCAGTGTTGTGGCATATAAATTGCTGAAAACATCAGTAGTTAACAATGTCTTGCCGAAAGCTTAATTGCCTCCATTCTCAAGTTGCATTCCTGTTTTATCATGTTTGTTTGATAAGATTCTTTTGGTGTCAAATTTTATCGAATTTTTTACTTTTTTTTTTTCGATTAATTAAATGTTAGCATCTCTTTTTTTTTTTTCCGGAATAATGATGTTGACTTTAAAGATGAAAATGTGAAGCCTCAACATGGAATGGAAGTCGACTTGAATCACATGGAATGATTTGTTTGTACAGGCTATTGGCACATGTAGGCACTGTTGTTTCTTTGTTTAAAGCTGCAGCTTTATCATTGAGATAGTAACTATACCAATACATATAGCTAAAGGAAAAAGAGTAGACCAACACTCAACTCTTTTGTGTATGCCAATAACTCCATTTGGTTAACATTAGGCAGTCTCCTGTCCCGTACTTTTATTGCATCCCTCTTCTTTTAGTTGCTGTAAAGTGTAAAAGTCCATACGGTAAGTATGATGGTGATACTAAAGAAAATGGAGAACCAACTTCCTGTCAACTGAAGTCACACTATGATAGAATGCAAAATGAAGTGGAGACTATTATTTCACAGGCACCTTACCAAAATTTAGGGGAAAGAAAAAGTGGAAAGGACCTAGATTTTCAAGTATATGTCAATCTGAAAGGACCAGAGAGTTTAAAATAATGAACTTTGGGCCACCTCTGCATGAATATATTCTGAAAAAAGAAAGGGTTTCAGAGTGGAGTGAATACTCTTTTCCTTCACTGGAAATGAACATTTACTTCCAAGAAATCATATGGTAACATTCTAAATTCAAGGAAACAAAACACTGATGTAGGCACTAGCTTTGCTATGCATGGTCTTGTCATCATATGGTAGCTTCTTGTTTGCTCGAGGAAATCCACCTATATTTACTGTTGTTTCATTACTACATGAGCATGGCCATTTTTACTCAAGGAGAAATTCAGCTGTTCCGTTCATTTGCAAAATGCTTTTACCATTTTCATGAATCTGAAACAAACAGTAGCCATGGGCAGAATCAAGAAATCCAAGTTCCTACAACAGAAAATGCTGGTATTATCCATAGGTATATATGTGACCTTCTACTTTGCAGCAGAATGAGGCGTCTTAGCTATTCGATAGCTAACCAAGTTATCACAATAATGGGATAGAGTCAGTACTTTATAGCTCTGATAGATCCTGCAGAAAGAAATAGGTCCAAAACAAGGGATGAAGAACATGGAAAATATGCTTCTGAAACCCGCATTTCATGCAAAAGCAATGATCCTAAACTGCTACATCAAACTGTAGTTCCCAAGGTTTAAGTACATGTAATTTCTTTACATTTTCAATGAACGCAAAATATCGTAAGAAGGACTATGAAATCGAGAAATCTCAGTAAGGAAAAAAATATGAAATATCATAGTTGATTTATTCAGTGGAAAGCAAGCAAAAAATTGGTGCTTAAGGGAGAGCCTTGCACATATTTACTTAGTAGGACCTCAGGTGCTATTGAATGGACAAAAGCAAACATCAGCAGCTCTCTGTCTAAGCATTTAAACACCCTATATACAAAACCAGTAATCCTTCTGCCCTAACAATATAATCTTGAATCATCCAAAATTTGATCCCATAAATGGTATTTGACATTTGACATGCCAATTCATATAATATGTTTTCATTGTTTTCTCTTTTTAGTGCATTCATACAACTTACATGTTTCCAGTCACCACTCCCATGTGCTTATAATCCAAATACTAAAGATATTAATCAAGGTGATCGATAATGCCATACTCTTTAGCACTTCTTTTTGTTGGCTTAACGAGCTTGTGCTTTAGGAACAGAATTAATGGAGTCGGTGAGTTTTCGACGCCACATGCAAATTTCTCCTCAGAAGTATTCTCAAGGAAAGAAACCACTTAATATAAATGATAGGGTACTAATTGCGAAAAACTCGAAAAATTCTATACTAGACGATTTATGTGCACTTCATTTCTTTTCTCAGTGCAACAAAAAAAATTATAAAAAAAAAGATGCACCTCTTACTTACTTCTTGCAAATTTTATGAATGAAAAAGGTACTCATGGATACTAACATTTTAAGTGCATCTTACGTGATTAAATACTATATCCTAGTTGTTTTTGGTACAATGGAGATAAATAGACATAAAATTACTGAAGATAAGGAAAGTGTTAAGAATTAAATATACAATAAGAGTTCAGTGGTAATAATAAAAATTATTTTTTAAAAATTCTTAGTTGATTAACATAAAAAATTTGAAGGAAAATAGTATAATAATTAACATTAATATACTAATTAATTAACACTAATGATATGTGTTTCATTGGAAATATTATCAATTCTGAAGTAAGAAATAAGATGGTCATCACATTTGCATTAGCTTGTTAATAGCTGCATCTGTATGATTTTACTTAGATATTAAAAGAATATAATATATGATTTTCTGGTGTATATATACGATAATTTTGATTTGAAAAAAATGAGCAAGAAAAATGCAATAGTAAAAATAAATTAAAGAAAAATATACAAAAAACCTCTTCTCCAATTATAATAGTTTTTAAACAAATTATACTTTATTTTAATAAAAAATAAAAGAATAAATTTGAGAATTTTCTATTATATTAAAAATTAAAAACAAAAATAAAGTTACAAATGTTGCATTAGAATTTGTACCAATTTTTAATTTTGAGATATTTTTTTTCCTTCTCTATAAACTCCTTTCATTTCACTCTTGATTTGCTAGATTAGCAACTTGTTTTCTTGATCCTATATATGTTTCTCCATCTTCTATTTGTCTTTTGCTCCCTCCCTTCTAACCCAACTTTACTTCCTGCTTTGTACTCTTAGGTGCAAGTTTACCATTTTAGGTAACTATCACAATTTTTATTTTCCTAGTAAAGTTGTTTCCTTACCTTTTCATGAATGGTTTCAACTTTAATTATTTCTGCTTCATAAGCTGATCCACTTTCACCTCCTCCTCTCTCCTCACTTATCTCCTTTTCTCCACTCAGTAAATAACCCTCTAATCTTCCTTTTCGATCTTCTTTTTGCCAACTCCAAAAACCACTCCCTTTGATCAACAGGCACCTTTTTTTTTTCCATATTCTAGTTGACTTAAGCCACCTAGTCCTCAGTTGGAAGTAGCGAGAATTGCTTGGCATCAGGTGGTAGGAGACTCTTCCCTCAAATAGAAATAAGTTACATCCCTCCTTCAACTACAAAGAAAGGAAGTGTGGTAGCTCCCTCGCTAGAAATACTTAAAGTTGAGCCTTAAAATGTCCAATGCTTTGATTAGTTTTTCATAAACAAAAGATCAACATTTCCTTTAATGTTTCAATGGGTAATAATGAACTAGAAAAAACGAGATTTGGAGGATATTCTTATTAGTAAGGAAGGATGCTTCATCTTCAAGTTCAGTTCATCACAAGGAGTAATCAAAATTTTGGAGATAAGGCCTTGGCACATCAATAATAGACCTATCTTTCTCCAAAAAATAGAGACTAGGCTTAGATATAAAGAAGTAATCTGGGAGTATGTACCCATTTAAGTGAATTTCTATAATATCCTATTAGAATATTGGTCCATAATGAAAGTAAGCTACTTAGAAAACTTTATTAGGAGGCCTTTATGTCGAGATGAAACCGTAGTAGGCATGAAATGTGTTTAATATATAAGTTTATACAAAGAGGTTAAATTAGAGTAAGAACTCCACAATGTTATCATAATTATGAATCTTAATGCAAATGATGAGTTGAGGAAGGCAAGCATGGTGGTAAAATACCAACTGAAACCAACCTTAGAGGAGTAAAATAAATAATGGAACCTTACAATTTGAATCTTTCAAAAAGGAGAATATAAGGAGCTTATAAACATAAGAGAAAAGGAATAAGTAGGAGCTACTGAACCAACTACACCATCAGAAGTAATTCCTACAATAATTTATGGCAATGTCATTGCAAAAACTCACCCAACAGATAACACTCCTCCTATATATAATATTGATATTCCTAGCATCCCAAAGAGCAACTCATTAAAGTGTAGTTTTAGTTTAAGGCAAACTAGTATGTCATAACTAAGAAACTTAAGAGGAAGAGCATATCCAACTTTAAACTTAATCCAAAAGGATCCTAATCTAAAATATCTAGCTAAAACTCCCTTAAAGGGAAGCTAATAAGGAAATTATAGAAAGGAATCTACATAACGACACAGCGACATAGATTAAAAGCACCAAATCTTGCGCAAATGACTAATTGTAAAGTAAAATGGAGTTCACTCAAAACATAAGAAGAAGATCAGGAAGAAAAGCCAAATCTATGTTTTTAGCAATCAGATATGACCCCTCTTAATTCCAGTGATTGCATGTAATGTAAAAGGGATAAATAGCCCTAAAAAGTAAGAGGTACTTTATGACTACTTGAATAATAGGAAACCTTCTATTATTAGTTTATTAGAAACAAAACTAAAGTTAGATCATTGTAATAAAAGGCTATAGTTTTCAAAACAAGGTTGGTCTTTTATCACTAACCACATTCATAATTACTATGGTCACATTTTAGTTACATATGGCAGTTCCAAAGTCAAAGTAACACAAATAGCTTCCTCTAACAAACATTTAATTGTTAAGGTGCAACTTCTATTTGATCTTACAGATATCTTCATCATTTTTGCTTATGCAACTGATATGGAGTTCTAGAGAATATCCTTTTGGAATAAGCTACTCTAAGAAAGATGTGGTATAACCGATCCTTATATTTTATTGAGGGACTTCAACACAACCCTTTATCCCTCATAATCCAAAGAAGAAAGGCATAATTCTAAGTGCCATAGTGAGTAATTAGAAAGTGTATCAACAACCATGGTCTAATAGACCTAATCTCTAAAGGAAATTTCGTCACTTTGAGAAAAAGAAATCAAAGTGGAAAATGGTTGATAAGGAATAAATTGGACCAAGCTCTATTACAATAAGCTTGGCAATACATTTATCATCTAGGCAAGGTTACTTTCTCCATTTGCCTAACTTTTGTTCACTCTCTAATTGAGATTAATCACCTATAAGAAAGAACCTGGAAGAATACTCCATTTAGGTTCAATAATCTCCTATTGAATGTTGTAAGGTTTAAAGATGCAATTAAAAGAGGACAAGAGAATAGCATACAAAGCTTTAAAGCTTTCAAATATGTGGGAAACTCAAAGAAATAGAAGTTGAGTTTAAATCTCTTAATCATAGCAGAAATGACAACACAAATATAGGTATCTAGAAGACTAGAGAAGCTATTATTCAACTTCAAAATGATGTTTCTATTGATCCTATAAATGAATTGAAAAAAGATTAAGAAAAATATGCATTCAATTTTTATATCCATACACTCAATATCCACTACTCACTACTTAAGCAAAAGTCCAAAATCTAGTTGCTAGAGGAGGCGGATTTAAACACCAAGTATTTCCATAATCCACTCATCTTGAAGAGAAAATGTAATAGGATCAATCTCCTTGAGACCATAATGGAGATTTAGTATGGAAGTAGGAAGAATTACCAAATAGGTATATGATTATTTCAAAGAGTCCTCAGGGGAGTCCTTTAACTCCTATTCTTCTATGCACATTTTCAAGTCTTTCATAAATCATACAATTTAGGATCAAGCAGAGGCTCTCACAAAACCATTCAACTTTGAATATGTTAAAAGTGTCATATCTATCAACCCCAATAAAGCACCAAGACCAAATGGATTTAATGGTTTATTCTTCCATAAAACCTAGCACTTAATAAAAAGATCTAGTGAAAAAACATGTTTTGGAGTCCTTCATCAATAAGACAATGTTGAAGGAGTTAAACAAAACTTACATCATTATGGTGCCTAAAACTCCAGACTCAAATGAGCTAGGTGATTACAAAACTATATCTTAAAACAAGAATATTGTGCTTTTATTTTTTAAATAATTCTTTCATTGAATTTCTATACCCTCATATATATAATAATCTAGCAATCATAAAATTGAAAATATCTTAATTAAATCCCCCGGAGTCTGCATAATAAAAGAATGATAACTAATAGAACTAATAAAAGAAAGTTTGACTTCTAAATATTTAAACTCAAATAATGAAAATCTCCTACAGTACTCCTCTTCAAGCTTAAGAATAAATATTTCTCATTCAAAGCTTACAAAGAAGATCTTTATATCTTACCTAAGTAACCTCTTATTCAAGATGTTTGCTTCTTGCTTATGAGTAAAAATGTAGTATAGATCAATATCTCCTTCTTTAATCTTAATCTTTATAAAATTTTAATCAATTCTGACATGTTTCATGTGATCATATTGGACTAGATTATTCACTATACTGATAGCTAACTTACTAGCACTATAATTTAAGAGAACTTATTGTGAGTTGTAGGTCTTACATCAATCTTTCCAACCAAATTACTTCACAAACTCCTTATGCAATAGCCCTACATGCTGCCTCAACATTATTTTTGTACATAACTTTATGCCTTTTACTCCTATATGTAACTAAATTACCCTATAACTTAGTACTATACTCAAAGTTGACTTATAATCTTCACTTCTAGCCTAGTAAACATCAAGATACCTTTCAATTCCTTTATTTTCTATTTTTAAAGACATTAGTCCCTTCTCAATTGTCTTTTTGAGAAACATCTAGATATGGTTTACATCTTGCAAGTATTTTTGAGAAGGTGAGTGCATGAATTGCCTTACTGCACTCATGGTATAAGCAATGTCTAGTTGTATAAAGTACAAGTAAATTACCTTCCAAATTAAGCACTTGATAATTAAATTAACTTCCCAATTAAGCGTATGTTATCTACTTACATCCACTAGAGCATCCTTACTTGAGTACTTACCCTTCCATGTCTCTCCTTTAAGTTTGCAAACTAATTTTCATGTTTCCTCTAGCAAATCAAGAGTGAATTTTCTTTGAGAAGTGAAAATACCTTTTTTACTCCTAGCAACTTCCATTTTGAGAAAGAACTTTAATAGTCCTAACTCTTTAACTTCTAACTCTTCCTTTAATTTGCCTTTGAGCTTCATAATTTCCACTTCATCATCTCCTATAAGTATTATATCATCTACATATACTATGAGGATAGATCTCTTAACTACTTCTCCTATTTTAATGAAAATGATATAGTTAGCTTTCCCTTGATGATTTCCTAATAGAGTTACAATTAAGCTTAATTTAATGTACCATGCTTACAATGATTACTACAAGACATATAAAGACTTTTTCAACTTCCATACTTTTAACTTTCTCTTCGTGTTTCAAATATAGGTGGAACCTTCATATACACCTTCTCCTTAATATTGACATGTAGAAATGCATTTTAAATGTTAAGTTGGTATAGTTTTCAATCAAAGTTATCTGTAATAGATAGAAGGAAATGTATGAAATTGAGCTTCACCATTGGAGAAAAAGTATTATCATAGTCAATTCTATATGTTTGTGTGTATCATTATGCCAATAATCGAGCTTTATATCTTTTTCTTCTCTTCACTAGCTTTATACTTAACAATGAAGACATATCTACTACGAACTAACTTCTTTCCATCTGGTAAGTCAACCATTTCCTCAGTTTTTTTTTGTAAAGCTCTCATCTCCTCCTCCGTAGCTCCTTTTCATCTTAGATCGGTTAATGCTTCATTGATGTTTTTTGGAATCTCAACATCATCAATGTGAAATCCTTAAACTTAGAAGATAAATGTTACTAGTTATGTAATTAGAATTTGGATATTTGGTACAATTTCCTACCCCTTTTTGAACTGAAATGGGTAAATCCAGGTCATTGATCCTATCATGACTAGATTCTAAGTTAAACAATTGACCTTGCTGAGGAGCTTTTGGCCTCCTACATGCATAAGCCTACAAAGGTGTCACAGTGACTTGGACTAAAGGGTGGATTATATTCTAATAGTGGTGTTAATTGTTCAAAGGTTGGAATAACAGAGTTATGAGATATATATTTTAGAATAGGAGGATTTTGAAACATATCTTGACTTATTCTAAGAGATACTATTGGATCCCAATGAATTTTCTCTTTTAAGTCACCCTATTGGAAAGTGTTATTGATTATTAAAAGAATCACATGTCATAAAGAATTTTTATAAGATTGGAGATTAGCATATATCCCTTTTTTATTGGAGAATAACCTACAACACACTTAAAAGCTTAAGAACCAAATTTACTTCAGGAAGGTTGCTTATTATGAACAAACACTACATAACTAAACACCTTTGGGGATAAAGAATTGAATAAGTTAATGTTTGGAAAGGAACTATGAAGGGTAATCAAAGGAGTTTTGAATTATGATTTCTAAGGGTAAACGGTTCATTAAGTAATTTTTATAAAGGTGGCTCTCGCCTAACATGAATTAGGAACAAAAGTTGCAAACAATATTGATCTAGCAACTTCCAATAAGTGACAGTTTTTTCTATGAGCTACCCTATTTTATTTAAGTGTATCCACAAGAACTTTGGTAATGTATCCCAACTTCTTCCAAGTACTAATTAAACTTATTTGAGAAATACTCCCCTCCGTTATTAGTATTGTATTTGAATATTTGACTAAAACACATTTTATACAAATTTATGAAAATGTTTAAACTAATAATGTGCCTCAAATTTGTCTTTCATCAAGGAAATCCAGCAAACCCTTGTATGATCATTTATGAAAGTGACAAGCCACTGAGTTGTAGTTAAGTTAATTCTCATAGAAGGAACCTAGATATCACCATAAATTAATTGAAAAGGTTTTGAGGGTGAGTAGGTATGAAGTGGATATGGAACTCTAGACTATTTAGTAAGAATATAATGTTTACACTGAAATGAGAATTTTTCTATAAATAGATTTCGATATAAAGTTTTAATATAAGAAAGCTGAGATGTCCTAAATGTTGATGCCATAATATATTCTTAAACTTTGAGATAATTGCCAAATACCTTATATTTTGTGACTTATCTTAAACATCCTCCCTTGTTTCTCTTAGGTATTATAGGCCATATTTCTTCTTAACAATACCAATCATCTTTCCCAAAATATGGTCTTAAAATTCACAATAGGCAGGAAAAATGGTTACTACACAATTCATGTCCTCTATTAACTGACTAAGATAATAGATTATAAATTAACTTAGGCACATATAAAACAAAGTTTAAAGTCATATTGGATAAGAAAACTATCCCACTTCCTATGGGAGGTGACATCTTCCCATTAGCTTAACCTTATCTTTGCACTTATAATATGTATTAAACATATCAACTGGCCTAGTCATATAGTCTAAAGCTCTAATATCCATAATCCAATAGTTTATTAGACAAGTTTTACCTATTTATGCATGGTTGCAGTTGAGCTTTTTGAGTTTTGACTCTTAAACCCAAATGTATGTTGTATTAATTGAGTAGTTGCTAGAGTATCTCCATTTTTTTTATGAAAAACTAACTCTAGCAGCACTTCCTGAATTGGATTCCACTAAGCTAATTCTAGCAGCACTTCTTGAGTTGGATTCCACCAAGTTGACTTTAGTGGCACTTTTTTAGTTGGATTTCCATTAAGTTTGCTACTTTAGTATGAACTCATGGACCACGTTGATTCTTTGGGCTCTAATCAACATGTTTTTTTGTACAAATCCCAGCATATGTCACGAGAGAGGTAAGGCTTATTACAATAATGACACCAAGCTTTCTCTTTAGACTGAGAGTCATGACCACAATCTTGTTTCTTCGTTACAAAGGTCGATCCTTGTGATTCTATAGGAGGAATCACATTTTATTTGGTTAAGTTCATCATCACTCTCTTCTTACTTTCTTCTCTTCTTACTTTTGTAAATGATTTACGAAGGGTAAGAAAGGGTTTCATCCCTAATAATCACCCACAAACTTCAACAAGGTTATGATTTAAACCTTTAAAAAATTTAAAGTACGCTCTTCCTTAAGCATTTTATTATATTATGCAACATTATTAGGGAACTCCCATCCAATCTTATAAAAAACATTGACATGTATTATTCAAGTTTAAATATCTTTCTTGACCTGCATCCTAAATTTCCTTTGTTTTCCTTTATTGTCTTGTAGAATAGATACGTTCATCTAATGTTTGGCTCAATATAATTAATTAATCAAGCCATTACAATTAAATTCTCTGCTTCCCAAATGTTGTAAGTTGGGATGTATTTGGTGGGGTTGTTATTGCTCCATTAAGATACCAAGCTTTTCCTCTTCCACGAATTATAAGAATTATAGATTGATAACACTAACTGAAGTTATATATATTGAGTACATGTTAAGTGACTTAGAGAGAATTAATATCAATTGTAGTGGTGATTGAAGAATATCATCCCATAGTGCTTAAAGACATTTGATCTACTATTGTCAAAAATCCTTTTATGATTAACGTCTTTTATTCTACTCACATGTTTATGAAAACAAAAAGAATGGAGTTTATCATAACTAGATCTACACTGATACAATGAAACAAGAATATTTTGATTTTAATTCTTGAGCAATTCTTTCATTAATTTATGTATCCTTATTTATACAAAAGTTTTGTAATCTTAAAATGGAAAGTGTCTTAATTAAATCCCTTATAATCTGTATAATCAAAAAATGACAACTAATAGAACTACTAAAAGAAAGTTTGACTTCTAAATAATTCAAATTTTCATTTTAGAGTTGTTTTTGGAAGTTTTTCTTTTGATTAAATGTAGAAATCTTCAATTGAGTATTTCAGAAGTGCTTCTACATTTAAAAAATCAAATTTTGTGATGTTTTATGATCTAGTTTTGTTTGGTATATAACGGGTCATAAATTAGATCATTATGACTCGACTGAAGGTTGAAGATCTTTTCACCAAACGACTTCATTTTGTTTGTTTATTAAAATCAAATTATGATGCAGTGGTTGAGATTCAAACTCGTGCCCATGTAAGCGCATAGTGAGCCTTTGCTAACTGAACTAAATTCTTCGTATGAACATTCAACATGAATCAGATTATGACATAATTATTATGTCTATATTTTGCATTGTGAAAAGAATTTTGGAAAAAATGTTTTAGTGATTAATTATTAGGACTTAGCTACAACAACCCTAATTATATAAAATTATATATTTATGTACTTAATCATATAAAAAGTTGAGACATTTAATTGTAGTTAATTATTTTAGTATATGCATTTGGGAATGTCCATCTGAAATAAGAATTTATAATCCATAAGAGAATAAATTAGACCTAAGGACCATAAGTGGGTATTTCATTGGATATGTTGAAAGGTTTAAAGGATATAGATTCTATTGTCCATCAAATCACACTAGAATTATGGAATCAAGAAATATAAAATTTCTTGAGAATGACTTAATTCGTGGGAGGGATCATTTTCAAGATATAGTTTCTGATAATGATCATTTAGATACTCAAGCTTTCACCTCAAACAATAAAGTGATTGTCATTCACAACGCTCCTTAGGTTCAAATAAACATTTTACAACCAACTGTTAAAATTCAACAACCTACAGTCAATTTAAATGATAATTAAGAAATTCCATAAGTTGTTGATAATTCAGTAGATCTATTTATTCAATAATTACCTGAAAGAATTTAATAACCAGATGAACAACAGACTCCACAGGAAGATGTTAGTGCAACGTTATGGAGATATCTACTATAATAAGGACATCATCTATCATTAGTGATTATGTTATATATCTACACGAATTTAACTACAATATAGGAGTCGAGAATGATCCTGAAACCCTTTCACAAGACATGAGTCACAAATAATCAAATTTATAGTACAATGCCATGAAGGAAGAAATGAATTATATGAAGAACAACAATGTTTAGGATCTTATTGAGTTAGGAGGAAAACCCATAGGTTGCAAATGGGTATTTAAAACAAAGAAAGAATCATTAGGCAAAATTGAGATATACAAGGCAAGACTCGTTACTAAAGGATTCACTTAAAAAGAAGGTATTGACTACATAAACACATTTTCTCCCGTGTCTAAAAAGGATTAAATTTGTATGATTTTGACATTAGTTGCTCATTTTGACATGGAATTAAATCAAATAGATGTAAAAATGACTTTCTTAAATGGTGACCTATTACATGAAACAACTAGAAGGAATCTCCTTTTGTAATGGTGAGTATTTGGTTTGCAAACTTAAAAGATCCACATATGGATTTAAACAAGCATCCCGTTAATGGTATTTGAAATTCCATTATATTCTCTCATCATTTGGTTCAGAAGAAAATATCATGGAGCAATGTATATACGAGAAGGTTAATGAGAGTAAAATTTGTCTTCTTATATTATATGTGGATGACATATTACTTATGACCAATGATATGTTACATGATGTGAAACAATTTCTCCCTAATAATTTTGAAATGAAAGATATGGGTGATGCATCTTTTGTTATTAACATTAAGATCCATCGAGACAGATTTCATAGTATTTTGAGTTTATCTCGAGAAACCTATATTAATAAAAGTTTTAGAGAGATTTTAGATGACAGATTGTTTACTAAGTATGGCTACCATTGTGAAAGGTGATAGGTTCAATTTGGACCAAAACTCAAAAAATGATTTTGAAATGGAACAAATGAAAAACATTCCATATACTTCTGCAGTCGGAAGCCTAATATATGCTTAGGTTTGTACAAGACTTGACATTATATTTATTGTTGGAATGTTAGGCAGATATCAGAGTAACCCAAGATTAGATCACTGGAGAGCTACAAAGGAAGTATTGAGGTACCTTCAAGGGACCAAAAATTGCATGTTTATGTATAGACGAACTAGCAATCTAGAGGTAATTGGATACTCAGATTAAAATCTTGGCAGCTGTGTTAATTCACAGAAATTAACATCAGGTTATATCTTCATGTTTGCCTATGAAGCCATATCTTGGTAGAGTGATAAGTGGTCTTTGACTACTACTTTCACCATAGAGGCTGAGTTTATTTCTTATTTTGAGGTTACATCACATGGTGAATTGTTAAAGAGTTTCATATATAGCCTTAGAATTATGGATTCTATATCTAGGCTAATAAGAATATATTGTGACAATTTAGCTACTATTTTTCTGGTTAAAAACAACAAGAGTGGTATTCGGAGTAAGCACATCGACATTAAGTTTTTATCTATAAGGGAACGTATTATAAAAGGAAAGTGTTCATTGAACACGTTAGCACTGAATTGATAATAACTGATCCCTTAACAAAAGGCATGTTACTAATGAAGTTCAAGGATTTTGTTGTTAGAATATGATTGGGTTCCATTATATAGTTTTCATTATATGGACAATTTTATTTTCATAAAACTCTTATAATATCTTCTCATATTATGGTGCACATTATTGAATTTTGAGAAATATGATTATTTTGCATAGGGTTTATATATTAAGTAATGTTACCACATTTGTGTTGATACAAAATATAATATATTGTAATACATGGAAGATAATACTCAAATACAAGATGACCTATCGCTATAATTCATATAGTATATTTAGATCGAATTAGGATTTGATACCAAGTTAAAGATATGGACCAAATGGGAGAATGTGATAATTGTTCATATTCTAGGTAGTTTTAATACTCATAAATTGTCCAACATTATGTAATTAATGGATATGAATGTCTTATTTTGTGGTAATAGTTAATGTGTTTGATGGGAGCACATTGATATATGTTTTTTCTTGAAGAGTTATAGGGTCCTTAGGCTCCTTTTCTCTTTTGAAAAGATATACCATCGATTTTGGAACTAAGAGCTTAGAAGAATTCCAAAAATGCAGACTTTTCGAGCAAAAACATCAATGGAAGAAGGTATTTCGATTTCGTTTGTGTTCGGTTTACTTGTTATCCTAACGTATATTCATGTTGAATATATGTTGAATTGGCTTATAGATAAACCTTAGTTGTATTAAATTATTATTTCGTGTTAACATAATACTTAAGTTCATTTAATCACTTTTAATTTATATTATGTTAATAAATTGTTAAAAAGTAATAATATTTGAAATAATTTATTTAATTGTATTTATATAATATTACTTTATTTTATAATCAATTTAAACATATAAAGGAGATAACTAATATTTATGAGCAATTTGATCATTGCCTATTATTCTGATAATATAATTTTTTTATAAAGAAAAACAATTAAGAAGATAAATCTCCGGCGTAATTCATTGTTGTGGAGGATCAGGAAAAAAAAAAATCTCTACTTTGGGCTACAATTCTAATGTAAGTATTGCTCAAGTTCGTCAAACCTTTATCCATCATTTCCTTGAATGTCTTCTCCAAAAAAAGAAATAAAGATTGAAACGGGCTACTCACTAAAATTTGTTTTTGTTCACAAAATGAATTAGTACAGGATGTGAGTTAATAGATAATAATATTATTATTAGCCAAGTTTCCTGTGGGAGGCGAAGTAACGAGAATAGGGTAAATGACAAAGAACATGCCAATTTCACGAGCTTTGTCACTATCCTAATGGATGGAACTACCTGTTAAAATCATTCTAATAATGCGCCTTGGAACAGGATACATATCTTTCTCTCACTTCCATTCAATTCCAAATCCAAATTCATTACTGCCTACACGCGTCTAAATCTATGTTTAGTATGACTTCTGTCCAATCAAAATGACCCGCGTGTACCAGTATCCAAACTAACCTGTCAATCATTCGTCAATGTGATATACACAAGACACGTAACGCAAGCACTTAAAGACATGCTGGTTTGCACTTTTATCGAATTTCAGTCATTTATTTATGTAAGTCATACATAAATAAATAG
>JAOQMQ010000001.1:4312980-4327241 GCA_027563845.1 Erythroxylum subrotundum | reverse complement strand
TTGGAACTTGAAGTCCATTAGGCCTAGTAACAGCATCATGCAGAACCTTTGAATCAGATGCTAAACCCTCCCATCTAACAAGAACATAAACAAAGTTTAAGTTCATATCACACACCCCTAACACATTAGTGCATATTTTCCCTCTCCTACATCTGTATCTGGGTTTGTCTGCATGGGGAACTATTATTTCTAAATAGGTCTCATCTAGAGCACCAAGGCAACCCTTTGAACAAAATTCTAACAATAAAAAGTTCGAGTTTAGTATTTTTAAAAAGTGAAATTAGACAATTTATTGTAGCTAATTAAATTTACTAACCTTAAACCATTTCCATCTACTGTCTGTGCAATCCTCAGGAATTAGTATAGGTTTGACATACAACAAATGTTGAAGCTTTAGCACAGCCTTTAACACACTATGGAAGACCCTACTTATTGTTTCTCCTGACCTCATAAACCTAACTTGTAATACTCTATTAGATTCATTTTGTGCTAATATTCTTAGGAGGATTAAAACTTTTTCTTCAATAGGCATATGACCATTATTCCTCAACCCACCATGGACTTGAAGCATTTCACATAACAAAGTAAATGCATTTAAGTCCATCCTTAAATCCCACTTGCTATTCTTATCACCCTCATTCAAAATCCTATCTATATTAGCTTGCCTAGTTGGCACAGTCAATGCCTTACTACCTTTAGTATTTTCACTGCTACACAGTTTTTTTGTGTATACATACAAGCATAGCAACATGACCATTCTCATAAAATCCAATTCCCCATCTAAAGCTCAAACAAAGTTAGACACTTAAACATAGCATCATGATCCTTGTTATCCATTTTTGAAAATAAAAATTGTCTGCAAAGATAAAAAAAATATGGTGATCATAAACAAGCCACAACCAACAATACAAGAATAAACAACAACTAAAAATTTCATTAGCAAAAACACCAAGAAAAAGAACATCACATTACATCATATTTTAACTTGGCAAACAATAAAAATAAGTCATAATGCTCAAACTCAAAAGCATCATGTAGCAACCCTGCACGTCCTAAGGATATCAACCAAAACCATAATGCTCAAGTGTCGATTCCATAAGATACTCATTTTTAATGCTTTTAAAAAATCGTCAGCCATCTTCCACAAGACATCCATGACTACAAGCTATTAAAACAAACTTTAATGTAATTCTATTTAAAGTTTGATTCTAATCTGAAATCGTTCTCAGGTGGGTTGCAATACTTGCATTTGGAGAGGGTTGGCATAATAATCAGCATGCTTTCGAATACTCAGCTAGACATGGCCTGGAATGGTGGCAACTTGACATGACTTGGTATGTTGTGAGGTTACTTCAAGTTGTGGGTTTGGCAACTAAAGTAAAATTACCTACTTGGTTACAGAAGCAAATAATGGTGGCGGCGCTCAAATAATATTAACTAATCTATATATGTAGTTGTAATTTCATCAGTTGTTTATGCAGTTAAAATTTCAACACTACTTTCTTATTGATACCAAAAATCATTGCAAAAGAATTAATGTGTAAAAAATACACTATTTGTTTCAACTACTGAACTAAACTATTGTGGGCAACATAACTGATTTAAAAACTCCGTAACAATACTCAGGGACAACATTGCAGGAATACCTTGTGGTCCTAATCTGGGTTGTAATATCAAGTCCATACAAACACCCTTCATAAATGGATGGATTCATATCAAACTTCATCATCATCGTTGCAAGAACCATGGCCGTGAGTAAACTATCCGACCCTGCATTATGCGACCCTTCAGTCCTCTTGATACCAAGAACATCTCCCAACCTCTGTAGCCCCAACTCACCGCCATGAAGCCCTTCACAGAACTTGGCCATATACTTCATGTCGATCATTGAACCTAAGACACGTTGTGTAAGAATGGCAAACTCGAATCACATTACATCAAATTTGAGTGGAACTTCTTTACTTCCAATGTGAGTTATGGATTTCTTGATGACCGTCACTTCTTCCCAATAAAGATATAATAAACCATGAAACTAGTAGTAGAAGTGGTGGATGCTCACAATCTTATGCACAAAGACGGGGATGAATAAAAAATTTTCCTTTCACACTTCACTCCTTGTTTGGACATTCCCTCTTAATATATCCAATTTGCTTGTTCTTGTACCACAAACTGTTGTTTTATCCTTGGGTTTAGATCCCCACTTAGACAATCCCTCCTTACTCTCCTCCCATTATTGTAATTTCTTCTCATATATAACCCTTCAACTTAAGAACTTTCACTAGTATTTAGCTTTCATTGGTTGCGAGCCAATAACAAAATGATTATATCTTTCACACTAATTTTCTGCTTACTAAATTTGAGCATGATCACTAGATGTTTATAAAAAAGAGGTTAAAAAATTGATTATAGATTTATCTTTCACAATAATCATCTTGAGCCTTAAAAAGGAACTAACTATTTGGCTAAATGTATTAATATGTTGCTCCAAATTTGTTCCCTCCTACATCTTTAACTTGTATAGTTTCTACTTTAGATACAAGTTGTTTATGAGACTTCAACTTGTTTTAACTCTCTAGCTTCTTTTACATATCCACTGAGGATGCAACCTCCATGACATAGTACAAGTCCTCGTTTGTTAGACATAACAGAATGGTTCCTGCTTCTTGTGCCTGCAATTCTTCCCAGACAAGCTTATCTATGTCTTTTGACTTATTCTCCGACAACACCTTCAAAATCCCTTATTATGCCAATAAATCCTTCAATCTTTGTTGTTATAGTAGAAAATATCCAGTTCCATTAAACTTCCTCACTTTAAATCTCACAAGTGAATTCATTGTTGCCTCAATTATATTCTAATATCATTTATTGAGATATAAGGTGTATCAAGTAAATACAGTTGCATGAAAGAAAGAAGAAACCAATAATAAAATTTTTAATGAGGTTCAACTAATTAGATATACTTGTTTTTGTGAACCAAGAGCGATTGATTTCACTATTGATCAATAACTCAATGAGGATATTGGTGTGTTATGATGCAAATTTTTGTGAAAATATCTTGGTTTCAATTGTACCTTATTTAGCTTTTCTTGTTTCAGAATGATAGAAGAGTTGTAATGGTCTTTTTCTTAATTTAGTTTGGTACTTCATTCATGGTTTTATGAAGTCTCCTTATGGGTTATTATAGTTAACTATGTTGTGTATTAGGTTTTGAATTCACTTCATCTTTGTGCATCTTCTACTTTCCACCTTACTGCTTCTTTAATAGAAATCTTGTTGTTCATATAATCTTCCTTTGCCAAAGAAGCTCCTAAATATCATGACCTCCTAATAATTCAAAGTTGGTCTAAGTAGCATAAAATAATTTTTTTGTGTTTCTGATGCTTTAATGTAGTGTATCTTTATGATGTTGGTTCATTTAAGTGTTTGGATTCCAACCATCACAGCACTAGGTTTACACAATCATATTTAATTGTAAACTATAACAATATAATCCTATTAAACTCAACCTAACTTAAACATGATTACAATAAGTCCTCCACTACACCAACACGTCCATATTCAAGTTTGTGCTTTCACCTCTGTATTCCTAAAAAGCACACACCTTGACACACAATCATGTGTCCAGCCATCTTCACACCTTGACACACAATCATGAGTCAAGCCATCTTCACATACTAGGTTTACACCCGTATATATAAGTTATACACAACAAATAAGATTAACCTTTACTGAGCCAAAGAAGTTATGCCTTATTTATCATTTTAGTGAGGTAACTGGAGGAAAGAAGTAATGAAGCTCTTTGAAGACAAAATTACTTCTGAATATTTTTAGTTCAAGGTAAGAAAAAGAAGGACTTACCACTTTGAGAAGAAGTCGTCTAATTTCAAGTTTTCGTATGCCAGTAAGCTTTTGAGCAACAATGTCGCTGAAAGCTGACAAAGCTGCTACTAAAATCGCCTGTAGCACAGTTAATCCGTCTATCAATAGTAGTTATAAAGTGGTAAAGGTCGTAAAAAGAGCAACAGAAATCCATTTATCAAGGAATTTAAGTTTCAAAAGCCATAATTGAGTTGACTAGGTCTTCTTTTCTAGCAATATTCGTTGAGAGAGAGAGAGAGAAGAAGAAGAAGAGAGAGGAAGAGAAACACATAAAAATAAACTTTGTTACTAACCAAAACTCTAGTGTTAAAAGCGTGTTTAAGGGCATGCATGTGTCGATGCAATTCAAAAAACCAAACTCCAGACAAGAGCTTCATTGATCGACTTCTTATATTGAAGCTCATGACTACAAATTTAGAATATAAACTAGGAGGCAAATAAAATTATCTCCAAAAGTAATCCAAAACAGAGTTCCTGAGAACGAACAGTTTTCCACATAATAATTAACAAAACAATTCAAGCAATTTTATCTCCCGCCGCTTCCCAACTCAGATGTTTCTTTTATGGAAATGGAAAAGATAGAATCTTCGATGGTTTTTCATCACAGATTCCAGAATTAATAAATAGAAATAGCTGCGGAAAATTTAAACACCACCATTAGATCTAATAAAACTTTTATTTCCTGTTTAGACATTTGAAAGCAGATGATATGCGGAGCTTCATGCATTTCCAATACCAACACAAGTCTCAAATAGAGAAGGATCACAAACCTTCAATCCAAACCGAAAGAGCAAGATGAATTAAACAAAATCGAACTCCAGCAACTGAAAGGAGCCACTCCCAAATGCAAACACCCAAATGAACATGCATGAAACAAAGCCAGAGAGCAAAAGCAATCAAGTAAACGTATAAGGAATCAAACAAGGAGAGCGAAATGAGAGGCAAAGAAGGGAAGAAAATGAACAGAAAATAAAGAACTTACCTTTGACTGCCGAGATGAACCAGAGGGAAGAAGGAGCGCTGCGAGAGAGGGGTTGTTTTAGAGAGAGTGATTCTGTTGGGTTTGAGACGCAATGATTAGAAGAGGAAGGGGTATTTCTGGAATTTGCTTATGTGTTTTGTTTCTATCACAGGGACAAGAAATCTTGACCTCCGGTTTTGAAAGGAACAAAAAATTTATATTTTTGTCATCTGGAGTCAGAACAAAAATAAGTTGGGTCAGTAACCCAACACTGCGAGGCATAAGATTTTTGTGTTTTATTATCTGTCTCCACCAACGGAGATAGTAACTATACGCAACATTAAGTTACTGTTCCAATTTTCTAATGGCATGAACTGTTCGAGCAAATAAGAAACAGGAGGAATGTTGGATCTTCAGTTTGAATTAATGTTTTAACAATCGAACCGAGTTAACCGATCAATTTTTTTTAAAAAATTTAACCAATTAAACCATTGTAAAATTGATATTTAATAAATAAGAAGTAAAATTATAAAAATAGAATATTTAATTGAAATAAAAATATACTAATGTTTATTATTATATAAAGAATTAATTAAAGTTTAAATATCATTTATTAAAATGTTCTAAAATTATCTTAAAAAAATTTCTTTATTTATATTAAATTAATAATTAATAATTTTTTGTATTTTTATAATATACTTTTTTAAAATTTAAATAAAATTCTATTTTATTTTGATCAATATATAGTAATATTCTTAATGTCCCAAAATAATTGAAAACTATATTTTTTATTTTTAAATTTCACTACTTCTTTTAAATGTAATATAAAATATAACATAATAAATTTTAATCAGCCACAAAAATAATTACAATTTTTTAAAATTTATTTTCTATTTTCAATACTAATGTACCCCACTTTTTATCATCGTAATTATAACACTCTAAGAAGACAAAACAGTAAATAAAACCTCATTTTTTGCACATATCTTGAGTAATAACTTGTCTCAATGCTTCAAGTATTTAAGAAGAAATTTTCTTTCACATCTCTCAAGTAATAGCTTCTCCCAATGCTTCAAGTATTCAATAAGAAATTGTCAATGGTCAGAGAAGTCTTTTGGGTGTTTTGTTTGTTCTGCAATGACTCTTCTCTACTTGACCTTATATCTGTTCTACAATAGTTCTTTTCTTTGAAACTTGGGTGTTTTTTTGTGTGATGACTATTCTCTACTTGACCTTGGGTCTGTTTTACGATAGTTCTTCTCTTCTTTGAACCTTGGGTGTTTCATTGTTTTGTTTGTTCTGCGATCTACTGGAAATTTTGAGAGACTTATCAATAAACACAAGTGGTTCTCTTCTCCTCTTTGGTGTTTTTTTTTATCTATCTCTATACTCTCTGGCTTTTGCAATTTCTCTTTGTATGTTATAAAGGATCCTTTTATATCCTTGATCTGGTCTGCGATTTTACATATTAGGGAAAATTTTACGACAAGGGTCTGTTGGTGACCCATCGTGAAGAAGAAGAAGAACCGTATCTACGATTCTTCACAATTCAGATTTAACAACGATTAATAATAAAAGCTGAACTGAAAATCAGGCCAGTTTGAGGTTACTCTGGTCGAACCGGCCAGTCCGGTCCAATTTTAAAATCATTGGTTTGAACGTTGGATTATCAGTTTGCTGTATCTATCACAAATTCGTGTTGTGTTCTGATCAAACATTGATTATTTGTACATCAAATGTAAAACCTGAACTTTTCTTTTATTTAAATATAAATTTTTATTTTTGTTAAATAATATTTTCATTTGAATAGTAATTTTTGGGAACCCTACCCTGAAAAAAGTTGAAAATATTTGGAATAGATATTAGGGTCTAATGATATTGAAATAGATCAAAAATAAGTTCGATCATATGGATTTTAGGAGTTTCGAAAATTTAGCATTAAAATGTCTTTTTTGGAAACTAATGGTATTGATGATTTTAAACTCATTAAAAAAATTTAAAGAATCCAATCAATAAGTATTGACTATAATTAGAGTATTTCATGATCAATTTGATGATAAGACGGTTGTGGAATTTTTCAGAATTTAATTTGATCAGTTGGTGAATTAAGTTCATTAAAGGCAATTTGGTCTTTTATATAAAATGGTATTAGTGGATTAATGAATCACACTTAATGACCAATTAAAGAATTTCTTAATGGTTAAAAATTATTAATTACATGGTGATGAGTCATTATAGATGACCAATGAGGAAATGACATGTGTATCATTAGTGGAGAGTATAAAAAGCAAGATTAAGTCATGAATTGCTTCATTTTTTTGGGTTAACTGTGAGAGCAAAAACGAAAAAGAAAAGAAGAGAAGCCAAGGAGAGGGTAGCCTTTTTTTTGGATTTTGAGTGTGATTTGGAGAAATCTTGATCAAATCTAAGTGCTTATCAATTACCCAAGAGATTGAAAGAAAAAGAAAGATTTCCTAGCTTAAGCTACTAGTTTTGTGAGTTTTTGAGTGGGATGGATTTATTTAAAATCGATGGTGGGTTTTAACTTGCCATGAAGAAGATATTAAGCTTGGAAGCATTTAAGGGTTGAAAGCAAGAGTGCAAACTAGGAGATCAAGCTTGAAAAATAGCTAAAGGTTAGGGTTTTGTAATTAAAAATTGGTTTGATTTCTTTTTATATGTTTAGACTTCAATTTATATAGGTAGGAAGCTAATTAGTGTGTTGAAAATAAAAAAATGAAATTGATTGGTGGCTTAAATGATGAATCTGGACTACGTGAAGTTTATGTAAATTCTCAAACCAGAGGGTCAAGTTTTACTGCATCCAAAAGAAGTTCAGGGGGTAGGGGAGTAGCCCCTACAAGACAGGTAAGTAGACCCCGCACACAGGAACAAGTTTTTGCGGTCACCCAGGAAGAGGCTGATGCCATACCAGATGTAATCACCGGTATGATTTCTGTCTTTGATCAAGATGCATGTGCTTTAGTAGATTTCAGTGCTACACATTCTTTTATGTCTATGAGTTTTTTTTTGCAAAATTGAATGTTGAGCCTCAGTTATTAGACGCTGGGATAGTAGTTTCCATCCCAGCTGGAAACTCACTCTTCACTGAAAATGTGTTTGTAGATAGTAAAATACTGATTGAAGGTAAAGAGTTTCCAGCAAGCCTAATCATATTGGATATTTGGGATTTTGATGTTTTTCTCGAAATGGATTGGTTAGCCACACATTGCGATGTAGTGGATTGTTTTAAAAAGGAGGTTAGGCTGAGTCAATTAGGGAAACTAGAGGTGACATTTTGTGGGATACGAAAAGTTCTTCCCACTAGTATAGTGACCGCTATAGTAGCTAGTAAAATGCTTCATAAAGGATACCGGGATATTTAACGTACATGATTAAACATGGTAATGATGAGGTTTAATTAGGAAATATTCTGATGGTCAAAGAGTTCCCCAACATGTTTTCGGAGGATTTTTCAAGATTACCCCCAAATAGGGTAATAGAGTTTGGGATAGATTAACTTCGAAAACCTAACTGATTTCAATTACTCCATAAAGAATGGCTCTAGAGGATTTAAAGAAATTGAAAGTGCAAATAAAGGAGTTGTTATATAAGAGTTTTGTGAGACCCAGTACTTCTCCATGGGGGACTCCAGTCCGATTTGCTAAAAAGAAGGATAGGAGTTTAAGGTTGTGTATCGACTATAGAAAACTGAATAAAGTGATAGTTTATAACTAATTTTTGCTTTTGAAGATTAATGACATATTCGATCAGCTACAAGGATCCAAGGTACATTCGAAGATTGATCTAAGATCAGGTTATTATCAGTTAAAAGTCCACAACGAGGATATTCTGAAAACTACCTTTAGGACTAGGTACGAGCCTTATGAATTCTTAGTTATGCCCTTTGGATTAACGAATGCTCTAGTTGCTTTTATGGATTTGATGAATATGGTGTTTCAAGAGTACCTAGATAAGTTTGTGATCATTTTTATTGATGATATATTAGTGTACTCAGGGAATTATGAGGAGCATGCAAAACACCTTCGAATAGTATTATAGACCCTACAAGAGCACCAGTTAAGCACTAAGTTCAATAAGTTCCAGTTTTAGCTGGATAAGGTTGCCTTCTTGGGTTATGTCATCTCAGCTGAAGGACTTGGTATGGATCACCAAAAGATTGAAGTTGTTACTAATTGGAGACCTCCCACCACTATGACAGAAGTCAGGGGCTTCCTTGGATTGGCAGGCTATTATAGGAAATTCGTTGAATGATTTTCCATAATAGCAACCCCACTGACCAATTTGATGTAAAAAGAGAAGTTTGAGTGGTTAGATGCCTATTAACGAAGTTTTGATTAATTGAAAGAAAGGCCGACGATAGCTCCTATACTTACATTACTGACGGGGACTGATGGATTTGTAGTGTATAGTGATCCCTTGAGATAGGGGTTAGGGTGTGTTCTCATGTAGAATGATAAGGTTGTAGCCTATGCTTATAGGAAATTGAAGAACTATGAGCATAATTACCCTGCCCACGATCTAAGGTTAGCAGTAGTAATTTTTGTATTGAGAATTTGGAGGCATTACTTGTATGGTGTTCCCTGTACAATTTTCATGAATTATAAGAGTCTGAAATATTTGTTCACTTATAAGGAACTAAATATGAGGCAGAGGAGGTGGTTGGAGCTAATACAAGATTATGATTGTACGATAGAGTACCACCTCAGAAAAGCCAATGTAATGGCTGATGCCTTTCATGTTCCCCCCATTTTGATGGACCAAGTTAGAGAGGGACATAAATAAGATCCATAGTTGATGAAGTTGAAGGCCAAAGTTGAAATTGGGTAGAGAATAGATCTTACAATCAAGGAAGATGGTACAGTGTTGAGGGGGTAACAATTATGTGTACCAGATATAGGAGACCTAAAAAAAGAGATCTTAAAGGAAGCTCACTTCTTAGCTTACGTTATGCATCCAGGTAGCACAAAAATGTACCATACACTCCAAGAACACTATTGGTGGAAAGGGATGAAGAAGGAAATAACATAGTTCATTTCTAAATGTCAACAGATAAAAGCAGAACATCAGAAGCCTGCAAGATTAATACAACCGCTCCCTATCCCAGAATGGAAGTGGGAGAAGATTACTATGGACTTCATAGTAAGAATTCCACGGAGTTAGAAGGGGCACGGTGTTATATGGGTGATAGTGGCCAGGTTAACGAAGTCCGCACATTTCCTTCCAATAAAAAATGATTATCCATTAAATACGTTAGCCCAACTTTATATGGATGGGATAGTGAGACTCCATGGTACGTTGATTTCTATTGTCTTAAACCGCAACCCTATGTTTACATCGAGATTTTGACCCAGATTGCATAAAGACTTAGGTTCACGCTTGAAGTTTAGCACTGCCTTTCACCCCTAGAGGGATGGACAGTCAGAGAGGACTATCCAGACACTTGAGGATATGCCTAAGTCCTATGTCATGGAGTTTAGGGGGAGTTGGGACATGCATTTACCACTAATAGAGTTCACGTACAATAACAATTATCAGGCCAACATTAGCATGGCCCCTTATAAGGCACTTTATGGAAGAAAATGCATGAATCAAATATGTTAGGATAAGGTAGGTGAAAGGAAATCGATAGGTCCCAAACTTGTACACGTGACAGCAGATAAGATTGAAGTTATTCGAAATAGATTACAGATAGCCTAAGATAGGCAGAAAAGCTATACGGATAATCACCGTAGGGATCTTGAATTTAAAATTGGAGATAGAGTATTTCTCAAGATTTCCTCTTGGAAATGTGTACTTAGGTTTGGGAAACACAGTAAGATAAGTTCGTGTTATAGGGGACCGTATGAGATCATAGAAAGAATTAGGTCAATGGCTTATTGATTAAAGCTACCAGATGAGCTCACAAAGATTTGCAACGTCTTCCATGTATCTATTCTTTGCAGGTACCTAGCAGACCCTTCGTACGTAATCACAGATCAACTAGTGAACTTAAAGGAAGATTTGACTTTCGAGGAGGAACCAGTACAGCTCATCGACCACAGAAAACAATTTCTGCGTAATAAGATCATTCCTTTGGTTAAGGTATAGTGGAGGAATCACCCGGAAGGGGAAGCTATGTGGGAGCCTAAGCAGCAGATGCATACATACATTGTATCCCTACCTATTTTAAACAAATATGCTTAGTTAAATTTCGAGGACGAAATTTTTATGAGGGTTAATTGTAAAATCCCAAACTTTTCCTTTCATTTGAATATAAATTTTTATTTTCGATGAATAGTGTTTTTGTTTGAATAGAGATTTTTGGGGTTTGAAAATATTTGGAATAGGTATTAGAGTCTAATGATACTGAAATAGATTAAAAATAAGTTCGATTAGATGGATTTTAGGAGTTCCAAAAGTTTAGGACTAAAATGCCCTTTTTGGAAAATAATGGGTATTGATGATTTTAAACCCATTCAAATTTTTTTAAAGCATCCAATCAATAAGTATTGACCTTAATTAAAGTATTTCACGATCAATTTGATGATAAGACGGTTGTATAATATTTTCATAATTTAATTCGATTAGTTGGTGAATTAAATTCTTTAAAGGGCAATTTGGTCTTTTTATATAAAAATGGTATTATTGGATTAATGAATCACACTCAATGAACAATTAGGGAATTTCTTAAAGGTTGAGAATCATTAATTACATGGTGGTGAGTCATTAGAGATAACTAATGAGGAAATGACATGTGTATCTTTAGTGGAGAGTATAAAAAGCAAGATTAAGTCATGAATTACTTCATTTTGTTGGTTAACCATGAGAGCAAAAATGAAAAAGAAAAGAAGAGAAGCCAAGGTTGTTAGGTTTCGATCATGCATCTCATACACAATATATATCAAATATACGCAACGGAAATAAAACGGAACCTCAAAAACCAAATTTACTCATGCATATAGATATGAAAAACAAAAATATAAAATGTAAGATGTTTACGTACCTTTTGTGACGACCTCCTTCGTTCTTTAATCTTCTCTGCGTTGGCTTGTCGTAAACCATAACAATCAACACAAACCATCTCTAATGAAAGTCCACACGAAGATAAAAGGATGAAACCTCACTAAGAGATGTCTAGAATTTTTTATTTGTGCTAGCAAAGACAAGAACTCTTAAGAGAGTTAGAGAGAAAAATTGCGCGTGTAAGAAAAAGAAGCTTTCTTTTTCTTTTCTTGTGTCTTACACAAAATGCACGAAAATTATCTCAACTTTCTGCACCATTTGGCCTTCCATAATCCCCATCACTAATGGAAAGTTATGGGAAGTTAATAGTCATAAATAACATGCATTAATGGAAGTTATGGGAAGTTAATGACCCTGAATAAAATGCATTAATGGAAGTTATGAGAAGTTAATGACCATGAATAGCATGCATTAATGGAAGCCAACAACACTTATTTCTTATCCATTCCAAGCAACGTTTTCTACCACGATCACATCGTCATATAATCCCGAAACACTCTCTCATATCTTGAATCACCATTCAAGACCATTTTACTCATCCTTTAGATCTCCTATGTGTGTGACCCATTAGGTTCCCGGTTATATTGGCCACTTAAATTAACATTTAATTCAAGTAAGTCAAGAGCGGTATCTAGTAACATGTCATGACCCCTAATTGATTGAAAAGTCAATGGTTTGACTATGAACCCTTCAATACGCAATGTTGTGATGCAATTCGTCCTTTCACCATCTATACCTCACTTGGTTCGGAGAATGGTCAAAGTGTCAACTTTCATTAGACTGACTACGTCACATTTAGTCCAAGTGTTATTAGATCTTGTCCTGAGGATCTCATTACTTTATATATCATTGAAGACTCTCTTCATAACACATATCTGTTCTGGCCAAAGAGTCCCGAGTAATGACCCCGACAAAAGGTTGTGGGTATCATCTCCTTCTATCAGGAGTGGTGAATCCTTTATTGGCTACCCAGTTATCTCCGAATACCTCAAGTTGTACCCAATCACCACCCTATGAGTACCCCTGAAAGGCACTGATGAATGGAGTCAAAGCACATGATTAGTATCTGAGATATCCTTGAACACCTCAAGTCAAAGGGTACTTGCACCATTGCTATGATGAGACTATCATTGACACTGGAATAGAATATCCATATGAATGTCTCATAATAGGTCAATCCAATGCACTTACTACCTTTAGTAAGTATCCACATGTTAACATTAAACAAGTCATCTCTACAGCTTATGAGATCTACTGTTTGATCTAATCAAGGAGTATAACATGTGCTAGTCTATCTGGATTAATGATATCTTATCTCATTAATCCTATGACTAAGGAAAGTTTAGTTACTAACATAATTACACATGATAAAAATCTCATTATCATTATCTCATCATGATAATGATAATGAACATCGAAATAATGAAAAATGCCTTTATTAATCATAAAATGATTTGTATAATAAGTGCTGAAGGTGATTGCCTTTAGAGCACTTCTCTAACAAACTCCCACTTGCACTAAAGCCAATTGCCTTAATATCTATTACCATAGGCGTGTATATGTGACACAAAACTCTTTTGGGGAATAGGCTTAGTCAATGGATAAACTATATTATGATCAATAGGAACACTCTCTATCTTGACATCATTTCTACTAATGATCTCTTTAATCAGATGGTAACGCCTGAGTACATGTTTGAACTTTTGATGAGACCTCGGTTCCTTCGCCTGCACAATAGCCCCATTGTTGTCACAATACAACTGCACTGGGTTAGCGATGCTTAGAACCACACCAAGTTCCATGATGAACTTTATGATCCAAACTACTTCCTTTGCCGCTTCTGAAGTTGCAATATACTCTGCCTCTGTCGTCGAATCAACAGTCGTCTCTTGTTTAGAACATTTCCAACTGATTGCACCACCATTTAGTGTGAATACATATCTAGACCGAGATTTGGAGTCATCCCTATTGGATTGGAAGTTGGCATTAGTATACCCGCTTGCCATAAGATCACCTTCTCCATATACCAAGAATACATCTTTATTTCTTCTCAAGTACTTAAGAATATTCTTGACAGCCACCCAATGACCCTCACTAAGGTCCCACTGGTATTTACTCGTAACACTTAGAGCATATAATACATTGGGTCTATTACATAACATAGCGTACATAATTGATCCAATAGTCAAAGCATAAGGAATCAAACTCATGCGAGTCATCTCATCTTGTGTCTTTGGACGCATAGATTTAGAGAGTGTAATCCCATATACCATGAGAAGATAACCTCTCTTAGACTGCTTCATGCTAAACCTCTTTATCATCTTGTCTATGTATGTAGACTGAGAAAGACCAAACAACCTCTTAGATCTATCTCTATAGATCCTTATCCCCAAAA
>JAOQMQ010000001.1:4274646-4287723 GCA_027563845.1 Erythroxylum subrotundum | reverse complement strand
AAATCAATTTACCAGTCAACACACACCCAAAATAATTTGTACACCGTCGGCTTCGGGTTTCACTTGGGTCGTTGTCGAAGGGTCGGTGAGCCGCCGGTGTTGCGAGTTGCGACAAAGGGAGGCGGCGGCGTTGCGAGTTGCGACAAACGAAGGCGAGCGGTGACACCTCCAGCCACGACAGACCGACGGGCGAGAAGAAGGAGAGTCGAGGCGAGCAGGCGGAGGCTAGAGGGAGGGCGACAGGCGACGGAGGGGCGGCGACTGGCGGAGGGACATCGACACGCGGAGGTAGGGCGACGACAGCGAAGAGAGAAGAGTGAGACGAAGTCGGGGAGGGGGGTTAGATTTAGGGTTAATTTTTTCTTATTTGCAAAATAGTCCCTAGGATATTTTATTTTTGCAGAATTACCCGGAATTTTTCAGTATTAGCGGTACCGGCCGGTACCGACTGAAAACGGCCGGTACTGACCGGATTTTTAACCCGGTACGTTTGAACCCGTTCCGGTACCAGATTCCGACCGGAACGGAACGGTATTCAGAACATTGGTTCAACCTCTAATGGTATCCTCAAAACAAAGAAAAAGAACACTAACATTTGAGAGGAAAAGGCAAGAGTGCTAGTTCACTTATACCCTTCTCCTATTTATGAAGAAAAACAAAAGAGTTTCATTTTTATTAAAATTAAATTTCCTACTTATAATTAAAGTCATATTTATTCCCTTAAGTTTCTCAAGCTTCACAATTAAGTCTAACTTAATTTAAATTGATTTTTTTAATTGCTCTTTTATTTGTGACTGATTAGGTTTCTAATATGTTAATAATGATTATGAATTATAATTCTAATTCATAATTAAAATTAGATAAAATAAAATTTCTTTTAATTTATCTTTAATTATCTAATTTAATAATTTGTAATTATAAATCAAGATTAACGCCTAAAAACGTGTCATGACCACCTAATTATTATGAATGTCAAAGTGGTTTAACTCAACTTATCCATACATGGTTATGATGTATAATTTAATCTTTTCTTTATTTAATGTTCTAACCAAACACATAGTATGAATTTAGTGTCTATTCTTTAAATCTATTTAATGTCTATTCTTTAAATGTAATCATATTCATTATCGCTGATTAGTAGTTGATTTATAATTGATATTTGAAAACATGTTTTCAAATCTTAATTCACTGTAACTTAAAATATTATTAATCAATATTAGTGAAATATTCTCTCTAATTACTTTAAACTAATGAATCTTTTACTGACTTACTTAATTATCTCCATATGATTCATATTATATCTAAGTACTATCGACTGAGCTAACATAAATAAAATAAGTCATAAGTAATATTAAAATATAGTAATTCACATATGAAATATTTTGGTAATCTCAACTCAAGGATTGATTATACAATCACCATAACAAGAAATATACACACACTTAAGTAATATTCCATTTGTAATTTTTATAATTAGGTCAGTTTAGTAAATCTATTCTTTAATAAGTACTTACATGTTTATTTAAGTATCTCTATATTTTAATTTATGAGACTAATTATTTTCCATAAAAATAAACATAATGTGTGATAATTTTATTATTTTATCAATCTATCACTATTATAAAATAACTACAAAAATTTAAAAATAATACTTAATAGAAATTTAATCTAACTGTAATATCATCGTCATTTTAATTATATATTAGTTATTTTAAAATTTTATTTTTAGTATTAAAATATTAAATATAATAAATAAAAATAAATATTACCTTCAATTAACTAAGTGACAAAAAGCTAAAATTAATTGATTAAGTGTAAGGTATAAACTTATATTAAAAAAAAAATGTGTAAGGTATAAACTAAAATCTCTTCCTTCAAAAATAGTTGGAGATTCACATTCTCCAACCCCCTAGGCCCCAACGGAATAGTAATCTCAGTCTGCCTACCGTAAATATTGGAAACTAAGCACGCTTTTCAGTTTCCCTCTTTCTTTTCCTAAATTCTAAATCTTCATGAAAAGGATAAACTTAACTTAACAAATATTAAATAATTAACAAAAAAATTATATACATATTATTAGGTTGTATTTATCTTATACTCTAGTATATCCGGACCTTTAATTCTTTCCGACGAAATTCAAAACCAAGTCTCACATTCTTAGGTCTGGGCGTTCCAATGGATCTTCTACAAACGTACAAGGACGACAACGACGACGAATTGACGGCCGCTGAGCACCAGAACCCTAGTTCCTCCCCGGACTCCTCTCCCCCCCGCCTCCTCCCGGCGAAGTCGACCGCCCCCAAAGTCGACGACACGATGCTCGCTCTCACGGTGGCTCAAGCCCACCAAACCCTAGCCAAACCAATCGATCCAGTCCAACACGCCATCTCCTTCAATCCAACCTACGACCAGCTCTGGGCTCCGATCTACGGTCCCCAGCACCCCTACGCTAAGGACGGTATAGCACAAGGCATGCGCAATCACAAGCTGGGGTTTGTCGAGAATGCCAATATCGACTCTTTCGTATTCGACGAGCAGTACAACACTTTTTACAAGTATGGCTACGCCGCAGACCCCTCAGGTAATGAATATGTCGGTGATTTAGATGCTTTGGAGAAGAATAATGGGATTTCGGTTTATAATATACCACAGCATGAGCAGAAAAAGAGGAAAATTGAGAAGAAAAAGGAGACGGAGGAGGACGGTGGTGACGGCGAGGATGTTGGCCCCGCTATCGATATGTCGGAGGTTGAGAATCCGGCGACTGATACGTGGTTGATGAATAACAGGAAGAGTCCATGGGCGGGTAAGAAGGAGGGTTTGCAAACGGAATTGACTGAAGAGCAGAAGAAGTATGCAGAGGAGTATGCTAAGAAGAAGGAGGAGAAAGGGAGTGGCGGTGATAGAGGTGAGAGCTTTGTTGATAAGAGTACTTTTCATGGGAAGGAAGAAAGAGATTATCAAGGAAGGTCATGGCTTTCGCCACCTAAGGACGCGAAGGCCACCAATGATCATTGTTATATACCCAAGAGATTGGTGCACACTTGGAGTGGCCATACAAAGGGTGTTAATGCTATAAGATTTTTCCCCAAATATGGGCATTTGATTCTCTCGGCGGGGATGGATAGCAAGGTGAAGATATGGGATGTATTTAATTCTGGTAAATGTATGCGAACATACATGGGTCATTCGATGGGGGTTAGGGATATTTGCTTTTCGAATGATGGGACTAAGTTTCTGAGTGCTGGATATGATAAGAATATAAAGTATTGGGATACTGAGACTGGACAAGTTATATCGACATTTTCGACGAGGAAGATTCCCTATGTGGTTAGACTTAATCCGGATGAGGACAAGCAGAATGTATTGTTGGCAGGTATGAGTGATAAGAAGATTGTGCAGTGGGATATAAATACTGGGCAGATTACTCAGGAGTACGATCAACACTTGGGAGCAGTGAATACCATCACTTTTGTGGACAACAATAGGAGATTTGTTACCTCAAGTGATGATAAGTCACTTCGTGTATGGGAATTTGGGATCCCTGTGGTTATTAAATATATCAGTGAGCCTCACATGCATTCTATGCCATCAATTTCTCTGCATCCAAACAGTAACTGGCTTGCAGCACAGAGTTTGGACAACCAGATTCTCATATATAGCACTAGGGAAAGATTTCAGTTAAATAAGAAGAAGAGATTTGCTGGGCATGTAGTTGCTGGTTATGCTTGTCAAGTCAATTTCTCTCCAGATGGGCGGTTTGTTATGTCGGGAGATGGTGAAGGTAAGTGCTGGTTTTGGGATTGGAAGAGTTGCAAAGTTTTCAGGACTATGAAGTGTCATGAGTCGGTGTGCATCGGATGTGAGTGGCATCCTCTTGAACAAAGTAAAGTAGCAACTTGTAGCTGGGATGGCTTAATTAAGTACTGGTTAGTATCTGCCGAACTGCAATATTGTATTGGATTAGAGTGTTGGATACGTTCCTTTGGTTACTTTTATCTCATTGCCTCATTTTTCTGTTTAATTAGCCTTTGGAATTTAAATTCAAAAGTGCTTGTTAGTATTGGCATTTAGTTTTCACTCAATGTTAATATAGTTGATAGTTTCGACTTTGAAGAATAAAATGATAAAAGACATCCTATCAAAGGTTAAGTTCTTGAGCTGCCAGTCTGATCAACTTTGACATATACTAGTTGTATATAAATATTGCTGCCTCTTGATAGTGAGGTTTATTGAATTATAGAAAGTACTAGTGTAATTGTGGGTTGTGGCCGGACATTAGGCTTATCTTGTATATTTATGTTTCAGACATGTTCTCTATATTGGTAGTTTGAGAACAGTTATGTTTTGTCTGCGTGTTTGTAGATATCTTGGTTCCTATAAAAAGGCTGGTTACTTTGGATCTGGTCCCCATAATGATTGATAAGTTTTCCCATTTATTTTGAGCTTCTATCCTCTTCTGGGTAGAGCATAGGCTTTATCAACTATAAAATAAAGGAGTGGCGACGCTCATCAGTTTCACTGAAAATGTGCTTCTTTCTGCCCCATGATTTACTCCTGAATAATGACAGAAAAGTTGCGATCATTTTAATGTTACTGTGTTACTCATCAAAATTGCTATTATTTGCGTGGAATCTTGTACTTCGTTTGTGAACCATGTGTAAGAACTCAAGTTTTTGGTTTGATTGCTGGCTTGCAGGGACTAGTTTCATTTCAACTCTGTGACGCTTGGTTCTTGTGTCCATTTGCCGACCCACTTGATAACCTTGTTAGACGAGAGAGCAGGGCACCGCGTATTCCCTATCTAAGAGGACTTTCGTAGCCTTCTTTGATCTTCAATGGTGTCTTGAAAGTTGGTGCATCATTTGGAGATAATGGACATGTATAACAACATCATTGTCCCTCGACTCTGTCCATTTCTCTTCTTTTCTAGAAGCCCTATGTTGGGAAGCTACATGATGAACTAGCTCTTGCTCGGAAACCGTTAGTTATGTGAACCAGAGGTGTAACTTTATTATAGGCTTTGCCAGCTATTCGTTAACTGGGTTTCGTTAACTGGGTTTTTTGGCCATTCGACAACTGTATTAACCTGCCTCCTCTCTTCGGCCTCTGCCTACTCGTTCTTGTATGTTGAATTTGGGTGCATCAATTTGAGAGAATAGACATGTGGTATGACATCATTGTTGTCTTTATATCGTGACGTTCACCCTTCATATTATGGTAGTTAACAAGCACATAGCAAATCGTTAGAAGTGCTGATCTGGGGCTACGAATTAAATGAATTAATTTATCCTAAGTTTTTTCATCTTAAGCATTGTCTTGGTAGGCATTCAAGTTGGTGCATATGAACTCTAAGCCATTTATCTATAGATATTTTTGTTTCATTTTAGCCTTGCCCTTGCAACGCTAAGCATGGTCGATGTGAGCTGGAGGAAGGCGTTTCTCCGCTCCATTCTTCTTATTTCAAGGAGAAGCATTATAGCTTTCGTATAGATAATATATAATAATAATAGTTGCCTCCAACTCGAACTAGACTTGTCAATGGACGGACTAGCAGGCTGGGTTAACCTGAATCACTATATATTTTAAAAAAAAAATGTCAAAAATGTTGTTTTTAAAATAACGGTCGAGTCATGGGCTAAGCTGGGCTGACCCGTGGCTCGTTTGACTTTAGCCTGTGGCCCGATCGTACCAACTATAGTTAGCCTGTGGATCGGTCAACTCGGTCCAAGCCAGTCCACATTTTACATCCCTAACTAAGATCCGATGATTGCATATTCCTACCATCTTACACAGCCAGAGGGGATGGTGTGTGAGATAGAATGAGAGGTTACTTGCATTCTTTCAATTGTTACACTCCAAGTTCCAAGGGGTTAAGCTACTTCTTGCTGAGACGACAAGCAAAGCATGCGAATGCAACCATTTTGGCTACTCAACTAAACTTTATTATACCTTTTTTTAAAAAGTAACTTTATTATACTTTTGCTACATCTTTATGTTTATTTTAATTTAATATAAATTCTTATGACAATTGGGCTAAATAATTATATAAACTCTATCATAAACACAAGAATAAATCATATTATATTTTGCTAAAATAATTTAAAATAACAAATAAAATACTATTTAAAATTTTATAATATTAAAAATTATATTTAAATTATAAAGTAAATAAATCATCGAAGAAATCTCTTAATTTTAAAAAAAATGCACTTGCGTTTCTGAAACTAAAATAAATAATGTCTTTGTTCGATTCTGCTTGTTCGCTTCTATAAGTTAACGGCCCCTTTAGAACGGTACACGACGTTTTAGTATTCGAACATTTAAAGTTCCTCATTTCTCACTCCTGATTGGCCCGTGTCTCCCACACGTACATGTACAACCTCACTTTTTGGCGGCATCGCATCAACGACCCCTTTCACTCTCTCCTTCCCCCCGAAGCAACTCTTCATCTTTAGCTCCTTTTCAAATTCCCATTTCTCTGTAACAACAAATAATAACCACCTATCTGCATCTCCAGTCTCTAGAAATATCTGAAATTGTTTCATTTATAGTTTGGAGTCATCCTTTCTCTCTGTCTCTCTCAAGTTGATCTCTCTCATCTGTGACTACCAATGGCAGCTGATTTGAGCGAGGACTTCTCAAGCTGCTTTTATCCGGACCGCCGTTATTCGAAGCAAGTTCGCGATAACGTTCATGGCTACATCTACCTCGATCCGGTATCTGCTTCTCAAACTAACGTTTAGTTTCTTCTTCGTCTTGTGTTCTCTAGAAGCTAATTGATAAATGGACATGGATTTGTGTTCTTCTTTCATTTTTCCGTTTTTCTGTTCCTTGCTTTCGTTTTGGTTCCGTCAGTTTGGATAATACTGAGTTTCTTATCATATTTCGAGTTGGTTTGCTTTCCACTTCCAAAATTTGTGTTTTAGCCTATGCAAAATCGAAAACAAAGCAGAGTAAATAGGTATAGTTTTAGATTCTAAAAGGTTTGGTAGGTTTATTAATGAGGAGAAACTGGAAATAAAATAGAAGCAGAGTTGAGTAATGAATGTAAATTTTGTACTTGGCACCGGACTAGGTAGCTAGATCGCAAAGCAGAGTATATTAACTTCTTGTTATCTTAACCTTCTACTATTGATTTCCTTAGATATTTAGTTTCTAATAGAACGTCCTTCTCCAGAAATCTTCACTTGGTTTTTACTATAAGATTTGATTTAATTGCGATTTACCATTGTTGTCATATAGATACGATTGACATCATTGGTTAATCATCCTAAATCTACAATTGCACATGCATATGTGGATGCATGTGTTCATGTGATGTCATTATGCATAAGAAAGAGGAAATTTCATGACTATGGGTGTTAGTTGAAAATTGATGTGGGTGCGTGTTTTCTTCATCCACTATATTACCGTCTCTTTTGCTGTTTCTCCTGGAAAGAACCAAAAGATGTGAAAAATCACTTGCTTACTTGGATTGGAGCTCTGTTTTGTATATGTTATTATTAATAAAAGTTCAATGGATTCGATTTTCCTTGGTCGTTGATTTGAATTTGTTTAAAACTTTAAACTATTAGAAATATTGGCTGTCCTAGTTAAGACTCGGAACAAGTATAATCGAAGTTGTAACCTAATTACTCTCTTTGCTTTTTCAGCTCTGTCTGAAGTTCGTTGACACTGAACAGTTTCAGAGGCAAGACTATGTCTATTCTACTGTGTTGAGTTCCCCTAAGATTCTGTTTTGCCTATCACTTCTTAGTGAGACCGTTACCTAACAATTTTGCTCCATATTGCAGACTTCGTGATCTGAAGCAACTAGGTGAGGATCAACCTTTACCTTGAGAAGATGCTAGTCCTCCAATAACAACAGCCTTGTCCGTTTTTGTGCTGTCTTATGCCCTTAGATAACATTAACTGCGATTACTGAATCATAAATATAAAGTTGTAGTATTCTTATTGCTTAATCATCCATTTCATTTAAATTGAGCCGTATATTTACCTTTGTTGAGACTTTCTCATGAACGCTTTGTGATAGTTGAAGGTGCTCTCTCCAAGAAACTTATAGTAGTACTTCAGAAAACATTTAGGTATTTAAGAATGTTAGAAATTCAACTATAAAAGTTATCTAAGACTTCCAGTTTGATATGCTTTATTGATGATCACATGTGAAAGTACAGTGACAGTTGTCTTCAATGATATTTGATATAACAGTTCCTACTTACTGTCATGGATTTCCATTGTACTGCAGTACCTAGTAATTATGAAAGTACAGCAAGATATCGGCTTCCATTTTTCTTCCTACCCGGAGATTTTGACTCAAAAGAAACGATTTATGGTGAATTACCAGATTATGACTGGGTAGGCTGCTGTTTGGTTATGACCTGATTGCCAAATGCTTACTTTCATTGTCTATACAAGTTGGCTCAGAGTATTGACCGTCAGAGTTCATGACCAAACAAGCCTAGTCCTGCTCCAGGAATTAGCAGCAGACCAGCAGTTCATGTTTATGTTTACTTGCTGCTTAGAAGGTACATCCTATGGATCCATTCAGAGAACTTTTTTTCTTATACAGGGTTGGCTAACATGGTTTATCCGGGGGCTGTGCATTCTCGCTTTGAACACTGCCTTGGCGTGTATTGGCTTGCTGGTGAAGCAGTTCATAAGCTAAGAGCTCATCAAGTATGAATAACTCCTTACTCTGATCTTTTCGTTTTGGTCTATGATGTTGCAAGCTTTTCGTGATAGACATGCTGTTTTGGTAGGGAAAAGAGCTTGGAATTGAAAACTTAGATGTAAAGGCAGTGAAACTTGCTGGTAAAGAAATGCTGTGCTATTAAGATTGCACTACATGCTGTTTGTTCTGCTTGCTAACCATCGTTGAGTTTTTATATTAGGGCTTCTGCATGATATTGGTCATGGTCCATTCAGCCACTTGTTTGAACGTGCATTCCTCCCTCGGGTTCTAGGTGACTTGACATGGTAATCTATTATTGTTGGTAGGATAGGCTGTTGGTCTTCCGAGACAAAAGGTTCAGATATTTTAATATATTTCGTGTTAAGCTTTTCCAGTTTCCACACATCCAGTGATTCTGCAAAGATGTGCATGGTAGGAAAGCATTAATGAGTGAATGTACTTTGGGAAATGAGAAGAAGAAAGCCACAAGATTAACTGTTCTTTCAAGTAATGCAATAGTTGACATTCGATCATAATATAAATCTTAATAGTTCTATTATGTGAATGGACAACGTGGAAGATGTAATGTTTTCGAAAATATATCAGGCTTCATTTAGATTCTTGATTTATAATTGCAATAGCTTTGTAATTCTTATGCTTGAAATTATGTAATTTAGGCAGGACCCGTGAAAATTGAGTTTTTTAGGGTTGTACTTTTAGTCTTAGCTTATGATTAAAACTTTAATAAAAAAAATTGGTAAATGAGAGTACTTCCTGATGAGAATCCAATTATTTAACCTGCGTTTTCAAATCTTTTTCCAGGTCTCATGAGGACATGTCAGTAAAGATGATAGACTACATTGTTGACCTACACCATATTGATATCGATTCTGAATGCCTAAAGAAAACAAAGGTTAAATGACATTAATTTTCTTTGTCTACTACTTTCCTCTCATGTTTGCCTCTTTTGCCCTTTTTTTAAAACTATGTTTGTTAAACTATCAAATAGTACTCCCACTGCCGCGCCAGAATGCTCAAATGTTTTGTTTCACTTATCAAGATTTTTTTTTTTACTTCATTTATCAGCATCTAAGAGTGGTTTCTAGTACATGTATAACAGGATCATCTAATAGAATGTAGGCCCCTAAATATGTATATTTCATTTTCCAGGATATGATCATTGCAAGCACTGAGCAGGCTTCTCAAAAGGTAAATCATCTTATGGTTAAAGCCTTTATTATCTGTGATTTTCAATTCTTTAAGCATCTACGGTTAATCATCGAACGCAAAAAATTTGATTTCGCTTCCAATTTTGACTATTCAGAAGAAGCATTTCTTATATGACATTGTTGCAAATGGTCGGAATGGGATAGATGTTGATAAGTTACTTGACCTCTCTATCTGACTTCGTATTTGTCATCAAATTTTTCATTTGATAATAATTTCTGATGCATCTATTTTTTGCACTGCATTTCAAGGTTTGATTACCTTGTTCGTGATTCTCGGGCCTGTGGACTGGGCTGCAGTTTTGAGTTTGCAAGGTACGAAAGATTTGTTTCGGGAAACTAAAGTATTAGAGGGATTCGGTTACGGTCCGTTGTTTGATTTATGCCAGTATTGACACTGGCATATACTTCTTTATATTTTTTTAATCTGTAGGTTAATGGATTCCATGAGAGTAATGGATGATGAGATATGTTATCGTGCCAATGATTGTGAGTAGATAAAACTTTTTATTTTTCCATATTATAGGTAATCTATGTAATCTAACATTTATTTGCTGGCTTTTTTATCAGATCATACTGTCCACAAATTGTTTGTTACACGCGCTGAAATGCATCGGACGGTTTATGCGCATGCAAAAGTAAAGGTGCTTATGGGTTGTAACATATTCTCTTGAGATCATCTAGAGAATTACTTAGATTTTCGTCCTAATCCACGGTTGCAATGATTCCACCGAATTGCACTTCATCATTCCGTATTGTGGCTTTTCGATGTTTCTTCCATGGCTGCTTTCATGAGTTGAACCTGTATCCTGTGCTGTCATATGTCATACCATCTTTTAAGCTAGAGCTGTTATCTGCGTGATGAAGGATTGGGTTTAATAGTTTCTTTTCTCAGGCTATTGATTTAATGGTTGTTGATGCCTTAGCAAAAGCAAATGACAAACTTCAAATTTCTTCGCTAATTGACGAACCTGATCAATTTTGGACGGTCAGTGAGCTTAGACACTAATTCGAATAATTATTGCTTCAAGTATATGGCCTTACAGACGTCCTTTTGAAAATGTAGATAGATGACACGATCTTGAAAACCATTGAAATTTCTAAAGATCCAGAGCTCAAGGAAGCGAGAGATTTGATCCTACGTATACGTAGAAGAGATCTATATCAGGTATTCTGATCTATTGCAAAGAGAAAATACTACTTCCTATGATGCATTGTGATATATAGGCTATCTTCAGCACCTTTTTAATTTTTGATGAATAATAAGGTCTTATGGGTTTGTTATCTTTTGCAGTACTGCAATCAATTCATTGTTCCAAAGGACAAAATGGAGCACTTCAAAGACGTCACTCCTCAGGACGTTGTTTGTTCCCAGGTCTGTTAAGAACCCGCTCTAAGCTTTTCATTCCTCAAAGAAGTAAAATCATCATCTCAAATAATAAATTTGAAACCAGGGTTCTGGTAATGTTACACTAAACGAAGAAGATGTTGCTGTGAGCAATGTTAGAATTGATTTGACACGTGGAGAATCCAACCCTCTTGAACGGTATGTATGATTGGCGCATTGCTTCTTGGCTTAAAGCTTTATCTGTGGATGCCTTATGATACTTTGATCTGACCACAAGCTTTCTCACCTGTATGTATTCGCTGATCCAGCATCAGCTTCTTCGAGGTACTAATTTCTCTTACTAGACTTACCAGACTTCTTGTTGAACCTAGTGCTCGTTTCATTATGGACTCCTGTAGTATGTTTGATACTGCTCACTATATTTTTACCAAGAAGAACAGGCAGGCGATTAACTTTCATGAATAGAAATGGTCATTGTTGACTCTGATAACAGAATAGGAATAGAAGAGCATTGTATCATTTATAGCAGACGTCCTTCTTAGTCCACAAAATGCAAATCAACTTCATTTAGCATTAAATCACAAGATATGGGAGAGATAATTAATATGAACTGTATTTCATTTTATGCATCCACCGGACTTATTCCTCTTGAAATTGATTAAGCTCCTAGAGATCATTGTTTCCATGCCAAAGATATCTAACAGCTTATAGTTTATCAGGACTATGAGACTGCGACGAAGCTCAGAATACCGGAGGAGAAAGTTACTCACTTGTTGCCTGGTTATTGCCGAGATACGATTGTCAGAGTGTACTCTAAGAAACCTGAACTGGTTCGTGAAAAAAAAACTAGTCCCATAATTAACTTCGTGAAACTTCACATATCGCGGGCTAATTATCAATTTATGGCACATCGTCTTACAGGTGGAAGCAGTTTCCGAGGCCTTCCAAAATTTTCAGATAAAGAAATATGGAGTAAAAGCACAGGTGCACGATACTCCTAACAAGAAGAAATACCGAAAACTGTTTTGTTGATAACTACTTCCATCGAGGGTGGTAGTGGTACTGTTCCAACTTCCAAACATGTAAATTGTCCTACCAATATAAAACTCTTGTTAGATATTGTATATACTTCTTATCCATAAGAAACAGTTGTATAACATATGAAACGTAAAAATCCATATACGTTGTGTTGCCTTTGCTCATCTCCATTACTTGCGTGCCCACCGCACCAGCTCTATTAGCTACTCATTTATGCCATATGCACTTAACATTTGACGCTGATGAATTTTACGGCATGAGAGTTCTTAATATTCTTTGCCAGTCGTAGTCATCTATGAAACGGGATCCTCTGTCTAATATTATGATACCTTATTCTGTCTTATAAATCTTAGCCATTTATTTATGCGAGTCCTGTGTTTATTTATATAAGACTCACATAAATAAATGGTTGAAATTCATAAAACAGAATAAGATACTATAATATTAAACAGAATATCCGAACTCGTTATTTATATGTCATTATTTGTAAGGATAGTCACGGTGAGAGCCTTTAACATCAACGTCAATTAGCACAAAGGGTGCTAGATAGGTGTTACAGGTTACTTGCCACTACGAAGTTTTGGACTGACCGATCAAATACCTAAAGTCTGTTACTCTGAAGCGAATTAGACGCCGCGAAAGTTTATAGGGAAAACCATTAACAAAAGGGATCAGAAAAACCATAATTGAGATTGAACATATATGTATTTATTGAACACAATTATTTAGTATATTAAATTAATATATCTTAAAGTTTATATACCATGCCCATAAGCTTAATTTTATTTAAA
>JAOQMQ010000001.1:4262226-4273033 GCA_027563845.1 Erythroxylum subrotundum | reverse complement strand
AAGCAAGCTGGCTTTCAGCACTGTCATGGATTTTGCTCTAGATCTTGCAAGAGGGTCAAGTTTTCTTTCTTTTTTTTCTGATATTACAATCTGTTTACTGTAACTCTATATCTCGTTCCTCTTGGCTTTTTAGCACTTACAAACTTGTACTTTTTCTTCTTACAGGCTGGTCTACCTTCATTCCAGAAACCTTGTGCACAGAGACATAAAGACTGAGAACTTGCTTCTTGATGAAAATCAAACACTGAAGATAACTGACTTCGGAGTTGCTAGAATTCAAGCTACAAACAATAGCGAGATGACAGGCTTTACTGGAACACTTGGCTATATGGCTCCAGAGGTATACAATCAATAAATTTTATGATTCTTTTTCGTCACCGTATCAAGTGACTGTTCACAAATGTTCTTTAGCGTAACCTTGCACTTGAAATTTTCAAAGATCATCGGCCCAAGTAGTGGATCAGTTATAAAACAGAAGTTGACCAATCGATATGTATGACAGGTTTTCGATAGCCTTATCATATGGGAATTTCCCTTGACGCAGGTTTTTGAGAGCAAACCGTACACCAGCAAATGCGATATCTACAGCTTCGGAATTTGCTTGTGGGAGATATATTGCTGTGATGTACCATATCGTAACCTTAGCTTCTCTGAACTGACGTCAGCTGTTACTTATAAGGTGAACATTCTTCATATTCTTATATTCCTTGCTTATACCCAATGAAGGTTTCTAAGAATAGTAGAGTTAGTGGAAACAACTTTTAAAGCCTCATAAAAGGACATTACTGGCACTGCAGAACTTGAGGCCATCAATACCCAAATGTTGTCCGAAGTCTCTGGCAACAGTGATGAAAAGATGTTGGGACGCAGACCCCAACAAGAGACCTGAGATGGAGGAGGTAGTCACAATGTTGGAAGCAATCAAACCATCCAAGGGTAATGGCATGATACCTCTTGACCAGCGTCCAGGCTGTTCTTGCTTCTTGAGGAGACTAGTCAAGGCCTTAAAACTTTGAAGATAGAAGAAAGTCACCGACTTATCAGGTGGTGGTGATGCGAATACTGAAAGTAAACCAGTAGCATCAAAGCTTTTATGTTATTTTCTGATTCATTCATTTATCAAGTGGCTGTAAATAACGTGCTTGTGACATAACTGAGACAATGATGAGTGACATATTTGTTTAGTGCAAACTGAAAACGATCCGCTTGTCATCAATAACCTGAAGTTGAAAGTCTGTTACAATCTTCTCAAGAAATTGTCAGCAAAAGATGCGCATACGTCTTCATAAGTATGAACAGCATAGCATATAAAGAGAATAGACTCCAACACAAAGGTTGGATTTTAACATCAACATACTTAAAAAGCTAGTGTAGAAAATTTGTTGCATTCCATCATGAAAAAAGCTTCAGTCTTTCATATATAAATTCGTACCTTCCTTTCCTTTTTCCTTTGGGTTGCCTATTTACACGAGTGAGCAGCCAGAATTGAAATGAAACAAACAATACAGCGGTAATGGTGTATGTAAGTTGCCTTGTACACCATCACGTCAGTAGATCCACACTATTTCTATTTCAATTTCAATTCCAATTCCCTCATGTACATTAGAAGTGTCATCTAACTCACCAAAAACTGGTTATCATGGAAATATCGCGGACAATTTCAGATGACATGTCAACAGCATCTGAAACATCGCCATAGGCTATGCAAAAGTACTATGATAATCCTTTTGCATATGTAAAGTGATATAGCATGTTCTGTACGTCAATAAACTAAGTGCGCAAATGAATCAGGGGGAACCATCATCCGAGGACTGAGCAACAGATTCTATAGTCGGATCACCCTCGCTTGCATTTTGGAACTTTTCCAAAAGCAACTTCCGGATTTTCACCCTCAAACTAGAGGCCTCTTCAGGTCTGAACCACTGCTTGCAAAACTGAAAATGAAAACATCTACTGAGGAAAATAGTCTCACTTCAAGAATGTACACAAGAATGCAGGTAAGTGGAGATACCATAGTCAGATCTCTCTTTTTCAGCCTCTCAGGAGCCTCCTCAATGAAGCGTTCCATGAAGAAAAGAACAAAGAGACCACAATCATAGTCATTTTTCTGTTGGGGAACCTGTTTGCAATTAGGGACACCTTTGCTAAGATTAGTCAAATTGTTTACTTCAGAAACACGTGGATTTATTTCATATTAGTTCACAGTGATCAAATTCTGACAAAGCTGACAAGGAAAATGGAAACGCAATGCAACTGTATGACATACATTTGACAATAACAGTCATGAGAAACCATTGACGTAAAGAATATAAAGTGATAACTTTGTGGCAGTATTCATGAACAGGCACAATGATTAGAAGTATAATTGAAGAGAGGTTATGAATGCACTTAAATCTATGCAACACTCACGTCAATCTTTTTCTGATTAATTCTCCCTGGCAGATCATTCCATATCTTATCTGAAATTGGATGGTCATAAGTCGCATTTTCTTGATTTAGATAGTTCCATTCGTCTTTCAGATAGCTGTAGTACAAAATTCACCATTCTTTAGGATGAAGAATGTTAAAAAAGGTATGACTTGAGGGTAATTAAGAGAACATGCATGTCAAAATATATACGTTGAATAGAATAATTGCCCAACTAACGTTGTCATGAAAACATTTTACACTCTGCCCACACTAGAACAGCAGAACATGCAATTGCCATGATCAATTTAACTTACTAAATTTACTAACAGGCAACAGCTGAAAATGGCATTTCCTTCCCGCTGACGATCATTTTTAATACAATTCTTAAACTCCCAGAAAATTGTTATCTTTACAGAATCAGGAATAAAACAGAGGAATATATAAATCCAATAATGCAACATGCGTCATGTGTCTTGAAAGGGCTTCTAATCTGTCAAACCTTTTTATGTTATCAAAAACTGATCTGCTGGCATGAAGCCCCAATGAATCCAGGTGTAGGATTATTGGTCCTGATTCATCTTCCTTATCAGGGATGCAAATAATCACCAAACTCCAGTGAAGACTGAATCAGAATGCACAAGCACCTCAAATAAGCCAGAAAGGAGAAGGATAAATGGAGAGAGAGAGAAAAATACAGCACTATTGATTTCTAAATTGACAAGATGGAAACTGAACCAACACATGCACTTAGCTCAACGCATCAGATGACCAACAAAGTCACCATGCCAAGTCATATATTTATTTTCCTTCCTAAAAGATTAAAAAGCTAGGGACCTAATTGGTTAATCTTTCATTTTTGATCTTTTGTTTTTGTTTTCAAATTTAAAAAAGAAATGTGATTAATTTTCTATTTTCAATTTTTGTTTTTGATTTTGATTTTTTCCTATGCCATAATTTATAAAAAATGATAAAAATTAGTTTTCACAAGTTGAAATTTTTTAATCACAAAATTATCTAATTATTTATTAATTAATATAAATTCAATAAAAAATAATGACCATTCTAAGTTTACTATTGAATAATAAACATTTTAATTTATTTTTAGAAATAATAATGATTTTAAAAGATTATAAGTATTTTCAATTTTGAAATTAATTCAAGAATAAGCATACTTTAAATATTTAAAATTATTTGTATAAACTAACAATTTCAAATAATTATTTTAAAATCCAAAATTTTCAAATCATAAAAAATAAAATTTTATTTTAAAACTTGTATTTTAGTTCAAACTCGTATACATCATTTCATACACTCACAGTGCACAGGTCCATTCTAAGCACTTGATACTGAATTATTCTGAAATATGTGTTTCAAAATCAACTTAAAACTATTTAAAACTTCACATCTTTCTGCGAACAAAATATCAATAAGTCAACTATCGGGATGGATCACATTTGAAATGCCAACAAGTCATCTTACTTGCAAATGATTAAACCGAAGCCAGAGAAATAAAAGAACTAGAAATGCCAGAGTGCAGAACAGTCCACAACAAACAGAATAATGGCCTTCAAATTCATATAGGAGTAAACCGTAACAAATCACACCCCAGATATCTGGTTGTAATCAGCCACCAGACCTAAGGTCAAAGTGGCTTTCTAATAGATAAAGCTCAGATATTCTTACTCTTCATGTATGGGAATAAGTACATACGCCTTCTGAAATAAGTTGACACCCCTCCACCATCTTCGGAACTTAGCAAAAGTTGATACCTTGTCAACCCCCTAAACAAATGAGCAGGAATGGGAAAAGAGAATGTATGATTGAGCGATAAAAGATAAGAGCTAGAATAGTAAGAAATTGGCTACAATCAACAGCTAACTACAAAGAGGAAATCAAAATAAAATGACGAAGAATGTTCCCATATATGAAAAGTTCTCAATTTTCCCACTACATCACAAATTTTCTTCTGGATAATATCATCGGCTAAAATATGATGCTTAATGATGCTAGCTTGCCCATAAGCCAAGAAAAAATGATTTCACAACCAAATTGCAGATCATTCACATTATTCTGGAAGCAATCAATGAAGTAGTTTTACAAATCAATCAAGAGTGACAAATGATCACCCAAAGAATTTAGAATAATCAATATCTTCCTGTTCAACTGGGAATACCAAGAAAGGCACTACCTTGTATGTTACTGCCTGTTTTAGCTTCTCGTAGAAGAATGTATTGAAGATGTGGTAGTCACAAGTTACCCTTTTTGCTGGAGAAGCATTCAACCATAAGTACCTAGGAAAAGGAATCAAAATTGACCATGCATAAAATTTTAAGAAAATTTGTCCCATACCGTCCACACAGACAACAGAACATGTATCCCAAAGGTAGAACATTTCTATTACATAGTCAAGAAGTTCTAGGACAGCATATGCAAAATGAAACTAGAAAACAACATGAGAAAAACTCACTTATCTTCCCTACTGCTTAGATATAATCATTTTACAGTCAATAAAAATGGATTATTATCTCCCATTTGTTTTGTTTCAACTTAACTAACTCAGGACAAGTAAACATTGAACCTCATTCAACTAGAACCTTCAACTCCATCTTACAAAAGTGATCAAAAAGTGATGGGGTAAACAAAATGACTAGCTTCTCTAAGATAACTTCCCTCTAAGCTTTCAAACTTTACCACCCATTCATTTCCTAGATAGTCAACACATAATTCTCAGCTAAACTCTGCTGTTGTGTAACATGTTTCTCCACGGATATACTCATTCCACTGCATAAAGCAGATTATGCTTGGTATGATCACAAAGAAGTTATTAGAAAATACAAAAGTTTCTGGTTCATTAACCTAGCTCCAAATCTGTATCTATGAGTTTGATATTATCTACAGTAGCACTCATAATTTTCCTATCACCATGAGTCCAAAAGGTCAATATTTAGTGCCTCAAGGGAGCTTATTTCGCCTCATCACACTGATGCGCTTGAGAAAATTTGACCTGCTCACCCATTAAAAGACCAAATAACTAGCTGAGCCAAAATTATAATCTCAAATCATCCCATGCTCCTTGTATGCTTCTTCAAGCTAAGCCAAACAAACCACTAGATCAATAATCAGTGTAGGCTCAATTATACCCCTGCTAATAGTACCCATCATTATTACTCAGTTACAGACGAATAAGGCCCATCAATAGGAAAAACAAAAGCTACAATCTACTCCACAAATCCAATCAGCACACTTAAATTCTTGAACACAAGAAAAGGAATAAATGGAACTTCAAACAAATTTGTCATGCAATCTGAATCTCTGACCTCGGCTCAGAAGATACCAGAATAAGAACATCAAAAGAAAAGGGCATCTGAACATAATTACCTGATGTAAAAATTCATGATTGGTGATGTTAAATAGCCTTCAGGACCAAGGCAATTTATATCCGTGTGAGAAATTTCAATAGACTCAGGATCATCTCTGGGTAACAGATAACATGAATTAGTGAGCATATTTTGGACAATCTCTACCAAATATTGTTACCACTCCAATATGATGTCAAAAGGAACAATTCACGCCTTTGAGGAAGATATGGCATACCGTGAAGGATAGTAAATTTTAGCATCCTTCCTACTGAAAGAAACAAAACAGTCCAAATTCATTTTCGGCAACAAAATGAAGAGTTGGAACAAATGGAGAACAATAGGAAAAGAAAAGGTACAGGTTGTTCCAGTTACCATTCAGCAATTTTGCTTTCTTGCTCTATTTTCTCCACAGCTTGAACCTCATCCTCCTCTAGAAGCACAACTGTTTGTCCCTACAAAAAGTAATTTTATCCCAGATTTGTTCAACTCCTTTGGATAAAAAGCAATGCATCTGTTACACTACAATTTCTACTGCATGTACAGCTCTAAGTGTTGTTGGCTAGAGAAATTTCATGCAACCAAATAACTTGTTCATGATTTTGTAGTTGTACTTGTTCATATGTACATCTATTATCAAGCACTCCTAATATTTATTTTCTATGAATACTGGTATATATAAATTTTAACATCAAAAATCATAAGACTGCTCCAAAGAAATACAGGTATATGTTCACAATGTACAGTCAGATAAAATGGTACATCGATCCCAGAGGCTCCATAAACATGGATTCTTATGGAAGCATGCATTTCTGGAACATAAGCAGATCCCTTAAACAAAATCATCCCAGATGCTTCGAAGTCAATGGAGGGCATAGAACATGGGAAGAGAGAGAGAGAGAGAGATTAAAGGGGCATACCTTGTTACGCACAGAACCATTTAAAGATGCAACATGAGAACCTTCCTCCCTGGAAAAAGAAAAATAGAAAGCATATACTTCACCATTCAAATCAACTAAACCAGACAAGCAACTCAATAAATCATGTGTGAGGACCATTAAATTCAAAGCTCGGCCCAAATGAGTCGACATAAGGATAAGAATATTAATTTGTCGAAGCATGGTTCTCTAAGTTATACTGTGCACACCAGGAGAAAAGGGAATAGATATACTCAAGGTTATAGGGGAAGAAATCTAACAATATTCTGATGTCACTTGAATGACTAAACTCACACTTTACTTCATGCACCAAGACCTACCCACAGCCCCATTTTCATCCCATAAACATAGAAGAATTACTGCACCAGATACCATTGACCGTGAAAACTACAAAATGCAATATCTTTCTAGAGCCTAGAACCTTCAAAAGAAAATAGTTAGCACCTTGACAATTAGATCATTGTTTCTAGAGAATAGGCAAATGCATCAAAGCACTCAAATATAACTAATCTTGACTTGGGTATACAAGATATCTATTTCAAAGGAGGCATCTAACTACACATATAACATTATAAGGAAACACAAGGAATCAAGATAAATAATTGCTTACTTCTTTGGAAACCCATAGGACGAATCTTTCCCATTATGGCGGAACAAGTCAAGGGAAGAACTTGTACACCTTTGATCACTTTTTCGAAGGTGGGTTTTATCTCCATTATGCAGACTGCTGACACTTCGAAAAGGCCACCGTCTTGATGATTGGCCTTTGTGTGTTCCCCTTGGTGAGCCTCCATAAGATCTAATTTTCTGGTGATTATGATGATTCAAAGTAGACAACTCTTCACTGAATGCTCTGACTACTTTACAATCTGTCTGTTGAGGAGATACAATAAGGTAATTGACAATCATTGTCTGCTGTGATCAGGCTACAAAAGTAAGTCATATGAAAACCTGCTTTCAGCAACATACATTTCCTTCCATCCTTGTACTGAAATTCGAGGCAAATGAGGGTTGCGAATCAACTTGAAGCACTACATTATTATAACTGGAGCCATCTGAAGCACCAAGAGAATGCATTTAAGTCACCTAAAAACATGATGCCTTATATACTATAACAATCTACCATCCTCTTCGTATAAAGCTCATTCTTCAAGAATTACTAGATACTGATTTAAGAATTTTCCAGAAAATTTTATAAAAAAAGGCCAGAATTTCAACTTGGCTTTGGAAAGATCATAGAGAAAAGAGGCCGAGGGGCAAATAACACAAGTTGAGCTTACCAACACCGCTTCTACATGTTGACTGCGTGGACTTATTGTTTTCATCAACATCCTGCCCACTTGAAAATGCAATGAATCAAGCCAATTTTCATGCAAATTATAAAAGTATTATTCATCATGACTTCTCTTTTTTTGGGTTTATTGTGTCCGTTGGACCAAACTGGGTCTACATATTAAAAAGGGTTTTCCTTTCTATCTTAACTCTATACCACCAACACTCTCAAGGTTTTGCAGCTGAATTGTTGAGGTGAAACTAAGAGTTCAAATAACTGTTTGTAAATAGATAAGAAAGGCAAAGAACCAGATAGAATTCCAAGCTCACTAGTTTTTTTGGGTTGTTACCTGTACGTGTCAAAATCACTTAAAGCGTGACATACAACTAGCAGGCCAGAAACCTTATTACTAAAATATCGATGATCGATAAGAGGATGTACAAGCTTTCCCAGGTAACAAAAGAGCCACGGTAAATCATCTAAACTACCGAAACGCGAGAACTGCTTCAACCAAGTACATTACGAAGGGGGGGAAAAAATCCAATCTACGCGAGAACTGCTTCAACCAAGTACATTACGAAGGGGGGGAAAAAATCCAATCTTTCATCCATACGCAACTAAAGAACCCATAAGAAGTCCAAAACACTTTCACCCATTTTATGAGCAGCAAATACAAAAGAGGGGAGTAAACCCATGAGCTTAAAAAACCAAGCCAAATAGAATAACAAAAAGTTTACCATTTGGCGGGATTGACACTTCCTTCGCAAGCGCTCTTCCTCGAAAGCCTTAACAGTGGCAAGAATCTTCTGCCCTCTATCGGGCAACGCCAACCTCATCTTGGGATAATTGCTTTTATGCCTCTTAATCGCTTCCTCAAGCTGGTGATCACTCAGGAACGCCATCTCCTCTCTCTGGGCCATCGGGGACGGTTGAGGTGGGTCCTCTCCGTTTTTTACGACCACCAGAGCCGGGGGTTCGCCGCCGTCGTCCTCCAATATCCTGGGCCAGTCAAGCTCTAAAGGCCTCTTCTTGCAATCTTCCTCCTCCATTAACGCGCTTCGCTGAGGAATGAATTTGAAGGAAATTTCTTATGTTCTGTTGGGTCACGCAGAGAACACACTCTCTTGGTTTCGTCTCTTTAACTGAATGAAGATGAACATGAGGAAAATGTGGCGATGTACGGTAAGAGACAGCAACCTTGGACTAGCTGTGGGGACTGAAAATGTGTGTGCCTTTTGAATGACATAATGAATATTGATGACCAAATATGTAAACCCCTTTCCTATCTTTTGTTGTCAATTACGGTAAGGTGCTATTAAAATTTTAGTTTATATCAAAATAATAAATAAAAAACAAAAAACATAATTTCCTTTTAAAAACAAAAAACATAAGAGAAAAGATCAAGAAAAAGGCAAACTAGATTACAAGATGATACAGATTTTCTTAGCAAGTGGGATGAAACAAGTTTTAAAGCAGACCCCTGTTTTGTTCAAAGGCTCACATGCATGATCCAAGAGAGTAAGCATGTATCCATCTTCTTCATCCAATAAGATTGTTTCATTTTGCACTTACTTGAACATCATTAAATGAAAGGCATCAAAAGTTGCTATTAGACAATAGATCATGGCTAAAATGCTCGTCTAATAGAAAAGGATTTGATAGAAATTTCAACAACTCAACTGAGCCTTGCCAATTTTCATTACATTTATTCTGATCCAAAAAATTTGAAAACCAACTAATTCCAACATCAAAACAATCTTGATCTGAAGATGGCATGTTTAAAGATGACTAAGCTGCAAATGTGTCTCTAGTCTTACATGGTTGTAGGTTTCCCTATACCAACTGAGGATTGCTTGAGGCAGTCTAAGCCAAGTTGCCCAAAATAACGTTAATAGACACTTCAACATCTTAGAAGCCAGTTGCAAGTTCAAAACCTGTTGTTTCATCATTTTGACTGTGATCTCTAATGTGTGTAATGGGCTTACTCTATTGGTTGGTCTCCACTCTCCAGAAAAGGTGTGATCCCTTGCAATAAATTAACTTTTTGGTTTGCTCGAAGAAAAGATACCTAAAGCTTTCCAATCAGAGTTTTGCGTATTGTATCGTACCGATTGAGGAACGGTACGAGATAGGAGTAGTGTGTACCGAGTGTAAATACTGGTCCCTACCAGCCTATTTCGTACCGTACCGGTTGGTACTTATAATATTTGTAATACCAGTCGGTACTGTAAATTTTTAATAACGTAAGGGTATATTTGCAAAAAATTAAAAATTTTAACCCTAACCCTAAACGCACGCACGCTTCTTCACTTCTCTGAGTAACCTATCTCTCATCTCATCTTCTCACACTCTCACTCACACAACTCTCTTCTTCTGCTCTTCACCGTTGCTGTCGACGACCGTCACGCTGCTATTGTCCTCCTCCTCCTATCCTACTCCAACACTCAGACTTTTTTCTCTCACATCTCACTATCTCTCTCGAGTGTCTCAACCCACCATCGACACCCACCACCACCGACACACACCCACCACCAACGCTCATCAGCTGCCACGACCATCGACGCCATCAGACTACCACTGATGCCTTAGCAACCTCAATCACTCTCGGATCTCCTCTCCTCTTCCACGCTTGATCTACTGGACCCCGAGTTCCCGATCCGTTAAAATTGTTGTTGAATTTCTGAAATAATTAGGTGTGTGTTACGACTTAATGTTTTTTTGTGAATTGTTGTGAATAGAATTGTTAATATATTTGTGTTGTGAATAAAATACCCAAATAGAAACAAACAAGAGAATGAAAGGAAATAAGTAAGAATCAACTTCTTATTTTT
>JAOQMQ010000001.1:4248896-4262126 GCA_027563845.1 Erythroxylum subrotundum | reverse complement strand
CTACATAAGTAAATGAAGTACATAAATGGTATATCATGTACCTAGTCATCCACACCATACATGCATGTATTACAACAATTTGTGAATTATGAATGAAATTATTGGTGTTTTGTGAATTAGGAATGAAATATGTTAATTTGTTGTTGTGTTGTTGTGGACTGTGGTGTGAACTATGGTGGAGTGGAATGGAATTGTGGAAGTGTGAAAGTGAAAAATGTAAATTGATTTATTGAAGTTGTTAATAAAGATATAGATACAAAATGTAAATGTGGAATGAAACTATGAAAGTGCGGAAGGAACTGGTCTGGAGTGGACTGTAATTATGTGAATGTGGAGTGAAACTTGGAAGTGTGTTGAATTGATTGAACTGTTGATTGTTATCAGTTTTGTTAATACCTAATTTAATAGACATATAGATACAAAATCATATTTTATAAATCAGAATATTATAAAGTTAAGTGTTTCCTTACCATGCCAATTTCCTTTGGCATTAATCTATACTTAATTATGAATGAAATAAATTTATTATTATTTTTACAAATATATCATATAATTCATTTGACAAAAGTTGAACTTTTACCGATTATAAATGAGGCTTATCTAACTCAACTAACTTGACTACTTCATTTAAGTATGGCTTGTATGTGTTAGATTCTACATCAATTTTATATTAAAAAAAACTCAAAAGCATTGTATACAAATATATAAAGTGTGTTACTTTACAAAAAAAAAAAGGGGTTCCATAATATAGCTACCTTAATTTTAATAATTATTTATGTGATTCAAGGTATTTATGGTAATTCTAGTTCCAAATTATATTTCAATACTTTGAGATTTTAATACGTAAACACATTTTCCAGTTCAACACTTCGATGTTGAAGGTGGAAATTGTTATATATATATATATATATATATATTGTGATTGTTATTTATGGAAATTGTTTTATGTATGTTTTGTGATTATTGAAAATGAAAATTGTTCGAAAATGAAAATTGTTTGAAATGAAAATTGTTTATGTATATTTTGATATTGTTGGAAATGGAAATTGTTTTATTTATGTTTTGTGATTATTGGAAATGGAAATTATTTAAAATTATTGTAAATTAAAATTGTTTATGTATGTTTTGTGATTGATAGAAATGAAAATTGTTTTTATGTATGTTTTGTGATTAATATAAATGGAAATTGTTGGAAATGGAAATTGTTTGTATGTTCTCTGATTATTGGAAATAGAAATTGTTATATATATATTTTGTGATTATTGGAAATGGAAATTGTTGATGAAATTATTGTTATTTATTTTGATATATGCATTCATTTATTTTTACAGATAAATGGAAGGAAGTTCAAGTACTCCTGATCAACTCACTTCAAAAAAATACAATGATCCAACTTGGACTCATGCTGCATTGGTTTTCGGTATGAGAAACTATACTATTTGCTTATTTTGTAACAAACATTTGGAATGTGGAAGAATTATCAGATTAAATAAACATTTAACTAGAGTTAAATGAGACATGTATCAAGGTACTATTAGATTGTGAAGAACTCATCCGGCACAGAATGGAGTAAAGAGGGATATGTAAGGACGGAGAGAAACGTTGATGCTAAAGAAGGACTTTGTGAATAGCCATGCAAGCATCTTATCCGATTGCTTGAACTCCAATACTATGAATGTATCTAAGAACCATATATAAGGTTTACCCAAAATTGAGTATTGTTGTGTGTGAATATTAAGTATAGTAATTCTCACATTGTATAAAACACATGAATTAAGGAGCATATTTCTCTAATATTTGCATTATAGTATTCTAAAATTCAACTCGTTCCTTATCACCAGATATATTTATAATAATAAAATAATAATAACATTTAAGCAAAAGTTAATTATGCAAAAAGACTCGGCGAACTCAAAGATTGAAGGATATAATATGCAAGGTATCCACTTATAATAATAAGAAGAAGAAGAAAAAGAAAAAGAAAAAAAGAAAAATTAATAATAATAATAATAAGAAAATTAGTAATAATAACATTAATAATATAGTTAATAGTTATTTTATTATTTTATTAATTTTTTTTATCATTCTAAATTTTAATTTTTAAATCAAGCATGAGTATATATGATCGATAAAATTTTTTAGAAATAAATTAAACTAAACAATAATCATTCTATTTTATTTATCGCCAATTACATTCCTTATATATATCGTATTCACCAGAAACCTGTCAGTGATGCACCAGCTGAAGGTACACAAACATCATGCGCTCGAGAAACAGGGAATCTTCACCCCTGCCTTATAACCTGAACTTTCAACTTTAGGGCAAAGCATAATTGGAGCAGAAAAAACAAAAAAACAGATTCATTGCAGATCTTCCCGCTCACTACGTCGATTTCCATGGCGGACCCCCTCTCCTCTTCCGCCGCTCAACGACCTGAGTCCGATGACCCTACTCCACTATCAGATCCATCTGCTCTACCAACGCCGCAACAAAAGTCGTTATCATCTGCTCTCCCGCCAAACCCTAACCCCAACCCTAATCCCAGCTCAATTCTACCATCTCAACAGCCTCTTCCTGTCCATCCTTACCCACCGGCGCCACCGCAGCTGTCCGGCGCCGCCTCTGTGCCTCCGGTGGCTCCGTCGTTCCGTCCTGCTCCGCAGTTTTCTCCGCTTCCGAATTATCCGAACCCTAGCGTGGTAGCCGTGCAGCCGCCTGGGGTTACTGCAGTGCCCGGGATGGTTCCCAGCGGAGTGAGTGGCGGTGCTGGAGTTCCTGTGCCGGCGGCGGCGCCGATGATGGCTTATCAGGTTCCGACAGGTCAGCCTCCAAGACCGTACGCTCCTTTGCCTAATGGTTATGGTGCTGCTTCTATTCCTCCACCCGGTGGGTAATTCTTTTCATAGTAAAGTTCATATTCTTGTTTCGTTGTTTATTGTAATTGAATTTTTCTGGAAGTTTAGTTACGAGCTATTGTTGTTTTTTTGAATAAATTGCCTTGTGTACGACATTGAAGTGATTGAATTTATATAAATTTGCATGTGAATTGATGGATGCTACTAATGATAAATGAGAGTTATTTGTATGCTTTAGAGGGGGAGAGTCTTTTAAAGAGGGGTATGGAGAAATTTAGAAAAAAAGGGGCATCGATGACGGGATGTTTTCTCCTACAGTGTCTTGATTGAATACCATGAGACAGATTGGAAGGGCATCATATTGCTTAAGAGAACACCACCTTCTACAACTCCTCTTTTGGTATGCACATATTTGCCTGTTTTTCTTTTGCTTGTTTTTGAATGATTAGTGCAAATTAGGGTTTGTTTTCATGAACCAAGTAGTTAGCATCTAGAGTGTTTGGGTTAAAGGGTGAAACATAATCTGAACCATCATTCGCTCCATTTGTTGCTCTAAATTATGTCTGGTTATGTAATGTTCATCTAGTAGGCCACTTTCTGCTAGTTATAAGGATTCTTTCCCTTTCATGGGTCTATGAATTTCCGGCAGCAGATCATGTTAGCAACTGAGTGCTCGTTGGCTTATATCCAAGGTATTGCAATTTTTAAATTTGAAACACCCTTATGTTTCCTCTATCTGGTTTTCGTGTTGTTTTCATGTTGCACCATAAACCTCTGACAGTTCATATAAGTTAATGACAATAATATAGCAGTCTAGTTGTCTTGTTTACTTGTGAGTATGAGATGTTCAAAATCTTGCTCAAATGTGAAAAATTCTGCAAATGGTGCCTTGGATAGTATAGAAAAGCTTGTCAAGTGGATGCAACAGGTAACCCTGCTTCTCATTTCTCTGTTATGAGATCAAGCCTATTTCTGTTATTGTTTCCCCCCAGGTTTTCTGTTCAGCTGGTGAAAATTGACGTATGGTGCCATCTCTAGTATGCTTGTATTGTGTGGTAACAGCATTTAATTAAACTTTTAATTCCTTATTTAAAAGAATGCTTGTGATGTCTATCAATTATTGATTTGTTTAATTGGTACACTTGCCCTGATGTTTTGCATAGATGTTTGTTTTGTGAATTTGCAGGAATTCCTCGTTATCCTTCCCCATATCCAGCTATGGTTCGCCCTTTGTTTCCTCCTCGTCCACCTGGAACAGTTGGCATACTCCCAGCAGCATCTCGCCCTCTTATTCCAGGGGTTCCTGGTGTTCGTCCACTTATACCTCCAATTGCCAGGCCAGCTATGCCTTCCGTGACTCCAGCCAAGAAACCTCAAACTACTGTTTATGTTGGCAAGATAGCTACAACTGTTGAAAATGATTTCATGTTGTCTCTCCTTAAGGTTTGATACAGATTGCTTCATTGTCTGGTTATATGCTTATTATTCATCTTTTTTGCTTCACTATATCTTGTCAAGGGTTATAATTGGAGCATTGATCTCTGAAATTTGATCTTTTTTTCCTGTTCTGAAGTTCTGTGGACCTGTAAAGAGTTGGAAACGTGAGCAAGACCCTAGTGATGGTACTCTTAAAGGCTTTGGTTTTTGTGAATTTGAATCTGCTGATGGGGTTCTCCGGGCATTGCGTCTACTCAGTAAATTCAACATTGATGGACAAGAGCTGGTGGTATGTTTGGATTTTGATTTTTATCCCTCCAAATTATTTAATATTCTGTATTGTAGTAGTAAGATGTTTACTTCAAGCCTATATTTTACAATATTGAAAATTCAATACTGTTTCACTTGAAGTTGCCGATCTTTGGAGAGAGTTAATAAGGGCAGATGAGTCTACTTTTCTTTTGGAGTTGGCAGGTTTTAAGCCTTGAACACCAAGCAGACTATGCCTTTGGCATTTTGATGGAATTACTTGAGGTCAAAATGTTTGTTATTCTTTAACTCTCAATTAATGTATGATCGACCAACTTTAAGATTAAATAAACTAGAAAACATTGTCCAGAATTTGGGAGTAGCACTTGAGAGGCTTATTTGGTCGTAGAACATTTTAGTGATTCTTATAGAGGGGAAATGTATGCTCTACTTTTTGGATGGTTGGCGAGTTATGTTTTGTTGAGGCACTTGTCTAATTGTTTGGCTGGGCTAATGAATTTAGTGGCTGGGGCAGCTTCTAAGCGGCCTTTCTTCTGGGATTGGAGGAATGAATAAATGAAAGAACATGATGCAATTTATCTTCTTAACATAATGAATAATATTCTTCAAAATTTTAATCTTGCATTGAGGCTTGCAATTAATTTATTGGGACATTATTCATGCTGTCATCTGCCGCTTGTTGTTCTTTTGTTCTAATTTCCTATGCTGATCTTATCTTCTCTGGTATTTACCTTATGAAAAGCTAAATGTGAGCCAAGCAACGAGAGAATATCTAGAGAAGTATGTTGAAAACAAAACAGAGAATGCAAAGAATGCCAAAGACAATCAAGCTGTAGGGGCAGAAAATGATGATGGAGGTGCACAAGGTGTTGAAAATAATGAAGTTTCAAGTACTTATCGAGTGGAGTCAAACAATGATGGTGACAAAGGGAACAAAGAAAATCATGATCTTGCCAACTTTGGTATTGTAACTGATGAAGACAAGGAAGGTGATCGAGAAGCCATGGAGAAGCTTAGAAACATGATAGAAGAGAGGTTAAAGACCAAGCCACTGCCTCCACCTCCACAAACACCTACTGATGATTCTGGAAATTCAAATTTGGAGTTGCCAACTAAATCAAGGGATGTGGACTCCCATGCTGGCATAACAAGAAATGGTTAGTTTTTATAGTTCACTCATATTGGCATTCTTATTTCTGTTTCTTGTGAATGAATAATAGATGGTAGCTCTTTAATAACTTATTTGGAATTCCTGTTGGCTTTTTTTTTAATCTTGTTATACATTCTGCAGATGCTAAAGAAGATAACAATGATGATGAGACTAGTGACAACAAAGGAGCAATTGAACTGGATGGCACTGAAACAAGCTCTCCTGATAGGAACAGTAGGCATGATAGGAGAAGCAGAGATAGAGACAGGGATAGAGAGAGAGATAAAAAACGGGAAAAAGAACGAGAAATAGAAAGATATGAGAGGGAAGCAGAACGAGAGAGAGTAAGGAAAGAGAGGGAGCAGAGAAGAAAGATTGAGGAGGCTGAACGGGAATATGAAGAGCGTCTCAAAGATTGGGAGTATAGGGAGAGAGAGAAAGAGAAACAACGGCAATATGACAAGGATAAAGAAAAAGAAAGAGAACGCAAGCGGAGAAAGGAGGTTCTTCATGAAGAAGAAGATGAAGATGATGCAAAAAGGTGGCGCAGGAGTGTTTTAGAGGAGAAGAGGAGGAAGAGGTTGTGGGAGAAGGAGGAGGATGAGGTTGACCGACTAAAAGAAGAGGAAGAAATTGCTGAGGATCGAAAGAGAGCTGAGGAGGAAAAGTTGCTGCAACAACAGAGAGAAGCATTAAAGCTTGCATCTGGTCAAGCTAGGAATAATGGAAGTGAGATGACAGTTTTAACTGATGAAGCTGCTTTTGAAAGTAAAGATATGACTGTTGAACGGGATCGTGATGGTGATTCTGGTTCTGAAAACCGAACAGGTAAAGAGTTCCTCATCTTTCTATCTTTATTTATATTCAATACTTAAAATTTTTCCTTTAATTTGACTCAGTTATGACTTCACATTGTAGATGAAAGAGTTTTACGAAATGGTAGTTGTGAGGAGTCAGCAGTGGGCTCAGCAGCTGATTCAGATGTACGACAGGGTGTTAATGCTCCTGGTAGAAAACTAGGGTTTGGCTTAGTTGGGTCTGGAAAACGAGCCACTGTACCTTCTGTTTTCCATGAAGAGGATGATGATGAAGCACATAAGGATAAAAAGATGAGGCCTCTTGTTCCAATTGATTATTCAACTGAGGAGTTGCAAGCCATTCAACCTGCCACTGGAGGACAACCACCAAATCTGGTTGCAGCGGCAGAATTTGCAAAACGGATATCAAATGTTACTCCTAAAGAAGAGAAGCCTGATGCAGAAAGAGAGAGAAGCAGACGATCTCATGATCGGTCAAGCCAGAGGGATAGGGACCGAAATGACGAAGAAAGGACCAGAAGTGAGAATAGGGATAAAAATCTTGAATGGGAAAAGGATCGAGAACACGGGGTTAGTAAAGTGAAAGCGCAAGATAAGCAGAAGCTTTTGGATGCAAAACAATTGATCGACATGATCCCAAAGACAAAGGATGAGCTATTTTCATTTGAGATAAACTGGTCTGTGTACGATCAGGTAGCCTGCATATCTATCTCTTGTATATAGTGTCCTTTTTCTGGCTTAAACTTGTGGAGGATATTATACCTTGCTAATTTTAAACCAAATAGAGTATGTTCAAACTGAAGAAGGTTACCCTTTCTGGCTCCCCTTTCTTTCTCTATGACTTCAAGTGTTCTTTTTCTTGAGTACTTCCATATGTCACTGGGTACTTGCTTGAAACTATTCACCAAGGAGACAATCATTAGTTTAGAAGACCTTTTTGCAGCACGAACTTGTTGCCTGACTGCACTCATTATGTAGTCTGGCTTACTACTTGATTTATGTTTTAGTCTGCAGAAACAGATTTTGTAACATTTTTTCTTGATTGCTTTCTTGTGGGGAACTTAGCCAAGCTTTGATCCCAAAACTTAATAAAATCTCGTGCCAGTGGTGCTGGTCTAGAGCCACTAGATCTCATAGGCACTATGTTGAATTTTTTTGGAGTTGCGGTGATTTCCTTTGCCTTAAGTTAGATTTACTGCACTGAACTAGTAATCAGTAATCACGGTGGGACTTTTGCACATGGAAGCATTTGATAAGAAAATAACATCCTGCTTCTCTGTCTCTGTCCTTTTGTTTTTAATAATTATTATGTCTAAATACCATATTCTATTTTCTTCTACACCTTTACAGCATGGCCTTCACGAGAGGATGAGACCCTGGATTTCAAAGAAGATCACAGAGTTTCTTGGGGAGGAAGAGAAGACATTAGTAGATTACATTGTATCCAGTACTCAAGAACATGTTAAAGCATCTCAAATGCTGGAGATGCTTCAGACAATACTAGACGAGGAAGCTGAAATGTTTGTGCTCAAGATGTGGAGAATGCTCATCTTTGAAATAAAGAAGGTGGAGACAGGTCTTGCGATAAGGTCAAAAACGTGATGAAGGTAGATTATTGCTAGACTTTTTGCCCTTGTTACCATATTGTTCCTTCTAGGCTCGGATTTCATTTTCCATTATTGTCGAACAAACCATGGATTGTCCTATTGTTGTAGTGCAAACAGTAAGTTATCAGGGTGTCTACTTCAGATTCTACCATTTTATGGACACTTCTATACAGGGATAACCAAAATTTTATCTTTCCGTCTCATTTTTCTTGGTCTTACTTCTCCCTTCCCTTTTTCTATTTTTCAATCCTAAGTTATACAAGTAAAACTCTTCTACGCCCATACCCATACGACATAATGATATTATTTTTTCTTTGTTTTGTATTACGCAAAATGCTGATCTTGATTGAACTAATGAGTTTGGTTAATATTTGGCAAATATTACTTTGACTAAACCTATTTACCGGAGTTTCTTTTTGGTCGATTGGAATATAAACTGCCTCTGTCAAATCGTGGCAGTTGTACAGATGGACCAGTTTGGGTTGTAAACTCAATGTTTGCCGCTGTTTCCAGTCCTGGAGACCGTGGCAAGGGCTGCACTTGTTAATACTGAAGTAGCTTCTCTTAGTGCGATTGAGACTGTTATCGGTGTTGATTAGTTGGGATTTTACCAACCGCTGCTGGACATTTAGAGTTATATCGTGGTGAGGGTGGTTTTCAATATGGTGAAAAATTTTGGGCACAGATGGCCAGAGTCGAGCATCTTCTTCCCTAGCTGTTTCTATCCAAATTCCTTGGTTTCTTTGCATTATCATATACTTTTCCACCTTATTTTAGGTTAAAAAGCTGCAGCAATTTAGAAGAAATAGGCGTGACGATTAGAACGAACGGCATTTCTTCAGTAATCAAAACCAAGGAAAGTCAATTGAAAAAGGGGATGTATGTGGGTGGGTTTATATTCTCCCTTTGGCTCTTTCCTTTTCATGAATGATCTGCTCTGAGGTTTGGTTGACTCGTTAGGATCCACACTAGGAGCTCTCGAATAGGATGGAGAAGGTTTCTCATATAGACTGGCAGCATCCAGGGTGTATATCAGCAGAGACTAGCAATTCTCGCTGCTGCAGAAAGTGATGACCAATACCACCACTCATTCCTCAAAGAACTCAGTTTTGATCATGTTCTCGAAAACAATAGTTTCTTCAACCATCTAAAAGGGAATTCGGTATTGATTTCCGCCGCTGCATGAAAAGCAAGTAACGTTATAAATGTTCAAGACACTACTGCTTATCATCTTCAATTCAGAATGGCAGTCAAAAAACATTACACATAATTATCCTTTATGTTCCAATATTTCCAGCACCTTTGTGGAGTCGCAATTCTGCTGGCCGATTAAACAAAGTGTATGCTTTAAACCTTCCTTTTTCTTTCTTTCAAGAGCTTTAAAGCTCGCGATAGAATAATAGGAACGGTATCTTCCATGTGAGACTAATTGATTCCAATCACATGTTTTTAGCAATCAATCCAAAATGATGTCTCATACTAACACTCCTCTTTTAGTGCACAGATATTCAATTTATCCAATGACTTATGAAACATCTTATTTGAAATAGCTTTGGTGAGAATGAATGTCAGTTCTTCTTCTGATTTTACGAAATTGGAATTGAATTATCTTCACATCGAGCTTCCGTTTGCTAAATGTTGATCTATTTCAACATGTTGTCTTATCATGTTAAACTGAATTTTATGCAATTTCTATAATTGCTTTATTGCCACAAAACAATTTCATAGTTGTCCTAGATGAGTAGCCAATTTCTTTTAACAGCTCCTTTGATTAAAGAAGCTCATAAAAATTCCTTAATCATGCTACCAAACTCAACCTCTGCACTAGATAATGCAACCGCTCTTTTCTTCTTAAGCCTCTGAGTTACCAAGTTATCTCTAGTAAAAGTAAAATATTGTTGTAGACTTTCTATCAAAAATGCTTCTAATTTAAACTAGATTCGTGTATCCATCAATATTTAAGTGATTTTACTTCTTAAACATGATTCTTTTTTGTGAGGCCTTTTTAAGAACTTTAGGATTTGGATTACAACTTCCATATGTTTTTCACTTGGATTGTGTATGAATTGACTTATTAAATTCACGACATAGGTAATATTTGGTTGTGTGAGACAAGTAAATCAACTTGCGTATGAGCCACTAATATTTTTCAATTGATGGGTATTTGTTTTGGATGTTCATGTTGGTTATGCTCTAGAGCCAATCAGTTGGTTGTAATTTAGTGACAAAATAGTTTAAAGACATTCTTTATTTTGTACATATTTAGATGTATATGATAAAGTCCATGAGATAATTATACATTGTAAATAAAATTATGATGAGAATATAATTATAAAATTCATATTACATTTATGTATTATCCTAAATTGTTCCGAGTCATTGCTTTATTAAGATTGAACAACAATAGAACTTAAACAGACTGACACACATTATGTTTAAGAAAGCAATTGACTTTATGGATTAAAGTATGAAGATATTTAAATAAATGTGTGAGTGCTTGTCAGAGAACAAGTTCACTGAACTGATCTCATATAAAAAATCCATTTGGAACATTACTTGTATTTTTGTGGAAATTCTTATTATGATGATTGTATAAGTGATCCTTTAACTTGAGATCTCCAAAATTATTTTGCATAAAAATTGCTATATTTTGATACTACTTAATAACTTATTCTAATCATAGGTAGTTCAGTCGATAGGCATTGGATGTAGCATGAATTATATGGAGGTAGTTGAATAATCAAGATAAGATTCATCACCCTATAGGATTCATCATCTTAAAGTAAAGAGAGAATATTTAATTGTTTCCGATTAGTATTAATTAGTAAAATTCTTGGCCAAGATGAAACGATGTTTTATAAATATTTTACAAATGTTATTAATAGAATCAATATCTAATAGCAGAGAAGTAATAAGATTAGAATAAAAATAGAGTAGACATTAATTATATGCCCTATGTCTAACCGAAACATTGTATAATGAAGGATTAAATTATACAAAAAATCATGCATGAAAAGATTAGTCGAAGCCACTTTAACATTTTTAAATATTTAAATAGTCATGATATATTGCTAGACGCTAATTTTAATCTACAAATATAAATTGTTTAATTAGATAATTAAAGATAAATTAAAGGAGATTACTTTATCTAATTCTAAATATGATTTAAGGTTATAATTTATATCCTTTGTCAATATATCTGGAAATATAATGAGTTTCACATAAAGAATGAGTTATAGAGAAAAAAGATATGTTAATCAAGTTGGATTTGATTGTAAATTTTAAGAAACTTTATGATTAAATATGAAATATTTAATAAATAAGGATTAATATGAGATATTAGATCTTATTTGGACATAACCGATATTTAATTAAAATTATTTGTAACTCTAACTAAAGTTTATTAAAATTAGAATTTAATTTCAATTAAATTAATAAAATGTTCATAGCTTATTATAAATTTGCTTAAGCTTTAAGGAAGCTAATACTTCTTGCTTAACCCTCTTTGCAATAGTTGCAGAGTTTTCTTAACTCGTTCTGTGGATATCGTTAAGAGGCCAAATACTTGTGTTGCTTTGATGGGTGAGATGAGCAAGTTTCGAAAACGGATTGAGAGATACGATAAGAAAAGAATCAAGTTTCAGAATAAAGTATAAATTAAGATTCATACTTCATTATGATTTATATATTAATCATGTAATAGAATTTTAGTGATATTGATTTTTGAAAAATTAAATATAAAAAGATTTCCTAATTATTTTGTTATGGACGGAATCGGATCTGACCTAATTTTCCAACATTTCTACTATGTGAATTTTAAACTAACGGCGTGTTTGCTGATTTATAGTTAAGCATGCCTATCTCAGCTAATAGGTCAAGTACGCTCTTCTTTTACGAGAGAATTATCCTTAACTTGATCAAGCTACCTCGATTTCAAAAAGTATTTTAGCCTTCTAGAAATTTTCATTTCAAACTTAAAATAATCATATTATTAATATAAATTATAATAACAGTTCCTTACTCTCCTTGATGGTCTAGGAATAAGGTATGATCTAAATTGTTTTGTTTGAACTCATATTCAGTTGCATTCTATTAATAAACCTCCAATTAAACATAGCCTAAGACCCTCTTTGGCAATTAGCGGATTGTATTAATTGTTAGATGATTCTATCAGCGATTAGCTAACAGCTGATTATATTAGCTGATTTGATTAACGGATAACATTAGTTGTTTATTAAAAATATTTGGTAAAATTAGCTGTTTAATATTAACTGTTTAAGTGTAAAATGATTTACAAGGGCATGACGTAAAAAAAAGAATTTATAAGGCTATGATTAGATATTTAATTTTACAAAAATTTAAGTTTTTAACTCTAATAAAAAACATAGAACATTCTTAAAAATTGTCACCATAACATTTTTATTTTGTAACAAAAAAACTTATTTCATTAGTAAAAAAAACTCCCAAATTTTGTAGCTAAAAAACTTACTTCATTGTAAAAACTTTTATCAGCTTAGAATACATGCATAATTTTCAGTTTGAATTATTCATAATATCACTATAGCATAATTCAAAAATTATGAAAGGAGGGCATAATTAATTTTTTACCTATTAATTTTTGGTTAATCATAAAAAAAACTCCTCTTATGGAACCTTTAAAAATCAGCTTATTGGAGTTAAATAAGCTAACTAATAAACTATTCATCCTTATTCGAGTTAAATAAGCTAACTAATAAACTACTCATCAAACACATTAATAATTTTTTAAGATAGTCAATAATTAAAAAAACAGCTTATCAGCTGTTCCCGTACACTTCCTAAACGTCAGATGAAGGAATGGAACGTGTAAAAGCATTAACTTATTGGACCGACCGAGAACCACAAGAAGTAACGTACTTGTGAAGAAACTAGGTGGTTACAGAATTATGGAAAATCTATAATTATGGAAACACTATGACCCATGAGAAGAAGAATCAGTGTAAGATATATGTAGATGAAAGGACCAAAGGATACTTCAACAAAAAGGATCGAGCGAAGCCCAATCAATCAAAGAAATCTACCTTCAAATGTACTCACTGTGATCAGTCTGGTC
>JAOQMQ010000001.1:4221009-4240685 GCA_027563845.1 Erythroxylum subrotundum | reverse complement strand
CAATAACCATGTTAATCCCAATATAATTGCATTAGGCCCAATTACCGGGAATGTCATGTATGCATGTACCGTAATTTTATCTGCACAAATTTCACTGGTTACTAGTACCAGTATGCCTGGACAGTCATAAGTCATTCCGATCCATCTCATCCTATGCCAAATTTACTATTTTACCCTTCCAGTAGGGGGTGGGATGTTACAGGATGAGTGGCTTTGGTAGGATTGATATCCTAATTTTTTTTGAAAAGTAAATGAATGAAGAATTGTGGATTCTTCCAAAGAGGATGTCAATGTGAGAATTGTGCAAGGATCTTAGGACAATGGTCCAAAAATTGACCTCGTAATACTCCATAATGATGAGGAACTTGAATAAGTTCAAACATGTTTGTATATCAATATAAACACTAAAATTGGCTTTGCATTTAATACTAGTAAGTAGAATTTGCAACAAAGATGCCTTACAATACACATCCATACCAATTAGGATATCTGGGCCAGGGAGATGACTACCAAGAACTTTTGTCCACATAACACAATTAGGGAAAAACCTTGTCATTATTTTCTTCTTTTGTAAGCCCAATTTTAAATGACTTTTCATCAACAGTCGTGAAATATTCATCATGAGGTATCCATGCTTCTGAAGGTAAGATGTTGGGCTTCACAATATTGTTACAAGATCTGGTATCCATATATCCAATAGCTTTAATTGGGTTATCATATTTGTCATGTAATAATTGGATATGAGCATAAGGACGTGGAACAATGATAAGCTTTTAGGTTATTTTGAAACATGGTTGTGGTAGCATATATAGGTAATCATCCTTAGTATCGTCATTTGTAAAATCTTCAAATGAGGCAAATTCACCATTAGAGTAATCGATAGGCATAATAGTCTCAATAGATTCCAACAGTTTCAAATCCTTTTTTGTCTTACTCGAGCATTGTCAAGTAAAATGTCTTGGCTTGCCATAAATAAAACATTTATCTGCATCTTTAGAACGAGGAGTTCTCTTTTAAAAGAATCAAATAGATCTAAGCCTTTTACTTCTGCTGAATGGCTTTTAATAACCTCCATTAGAAGTTTAGAATTTTTGAGATCACCTAGAGGAAAACTTCTTATGTTGATATTTCTTTTTAGGAGACATTCATAGTCTTTTTTTAATTTACATTTGATCTGTATATAAGGCTTGTTGCAAGCCTTCTTCAAAAGAGGAACCCTTTTAATCATGTTTTTTGAAAAAATGTTTGTTAATCATAGAGTTTATCAAGAGAGGCTAATGCAAGCAGATAAATCTCAATAAAATATATTTCTATCATATCTCTTCGTAAGGCAGCAATGGTCCTTTATGATTCAGGTTAGAGTTCATCTGGAAAGGATGCAATGAATGTATAATGGAGATTCGCATCATTAAAACCATTAAGTAGGTAATACCATTCCATCATATGTTGATAATATTTTTAAAGATCTCTCTGATCTATAGAACACCATTTCATTTCGAAATATTCTTACTAGATTTGCTTATCACTAAGACCAATATCTACGGATGCTACTTGAAGTTATTGGAGTCTTCTATAATAATCCAAACTTTCCCACTATTCCCTTAAAGTACCAATAAAACAGGAAATGAGTTTAGACAATATATCTGTCAAAGCAGTATCAGGTCGAGTCATTTGCAAATCAAACTAAGCATAGAATCCATGTAGACGATCTCTCCATTTTTTTGGTGGAAGATCATCAAAGATAAACAAGGATCCTACGGTAGGACAAGGTGGAGTTACTGGCATAGGTGGTGGAGGAGGTCTAAGGGGCTCAATCCTTGTTGATTTAGCTTCACTTATTTTTAGTTCAGCCTCAATTTGTTAAGAAGTATATGGCATAGTCATCATTATCTGAGCTAATTTAGATAAGTTTGCAAATTGTTCTGAGACCTCGTAAGATTTTTCAAAAATTTCAGAGTCTTTAGATATTTGTCCTTCATTTTCCACTTTGTTAAAGTTAGATATTAGTTTTAGAGTTATAATGAACTTTTGTTGAGGAGCTTTATCTTTTTCAATGGATAGAATAGGTTGAGTTTTTAGTAGTGAAGAAGGTGGAGTTTTAATTTGAAAAGTTTTTGTCCAAGGATCAATAAGTTCGGTGTATGAGGGTGATGGATCAGCTTTCTTTTCAACCTTAGGTTTTTTTAGGTTTTGTTGGTCTTGTTTAGCTAGTAGGCTGGAGAGTGGCTTGTTATTTAAATAAAAGATAATTCATTTTGAACACCTTCTCATAATCTAACAGCTTCAAGATAAGTTGGAGTTGAATAAATAAGCTGAATAACTGGAAATAGTGTAGTTCCATAAACAGTCTTTGACTGTTCTATCTATATGATTGCTTTCATATGCTAAAGTACTTTTTTTGTCTCATTTGAGTTTTTGCTCTTTAGTAGTGAAATGAGGTCCTTTATTATATGTTTAGCACATAAATAGGTACCCCAAGTCAATGCCATTTACTCTGGAGCTCGAACAGTGTAAAGATTGGTAAAGTACATGTTAAGTACATGAAAAATCATCAACAAAGATCATATAATAATGTTTTCCTCCGAAAGAAGCTGTCTTAGAAGGCCCCCATAAATTAGAGAGAACATAATCTAAAATACCTTTGGTATCATGGATTGTTGTTCCAAATTTTACCTTTGTCTTCTTCACTTTGACACAATGCTCACAAAAATCCAATTTGCAAGTTTTCACTCCTTTTAATAATCCTTGTTTTACTAAGAGATTCAAACTGCATGCCCCAAGCACATATGTTATAACGTTGTTGCTCCTAACTCCTTATCACTAAAAGCTACTATTGTTGCTCCAATAACAGTATTACCCAAATAATGGTACAATATATTATTTTTCCGTACCCCCTTTAATACTATAAGTATACCAGAGATAATCTTCATCACTCTATATTTTGCTACCACTTTAACACCCTGTTCTTTTAGGGCTCTTATGGAAATAAGATTCTTTGACAAACTCGGCACATAGCAAACATTTTTCAAGATTTTGATTGATCCATCTTGATTCCTTAAACGAATGAAACCAATCCTATGTGTGGTAAAAGAGAAGTCATTTGTTGTATAAATAATTCAATCTTTTAGTTCTCTAAAATCATAGAACTAATCCCCATTAGGACACATATGATGACTATATCTTGAATCAAGCAGCCATAAACTAGAAGAATTAGTTGATGAGGTAACAGCCATAAACTAGAAGAATTAGTTGATGAGGTAACAGTAAGTGAAAAATTTAAGTCTTCATCATTACACTCAGCTATATTTGAATCTGCAACAAGCTTTCCTTTATCAGGTTTGCCCTTATTTTTGAACTTAGGACAATCCTTCTTCCAGTGTCCTTTTTCTCGATAAAAGCCGCATTCATCTTTGCTCAATTTGGACCTCAAATTCGATCTCCCTTTCTTTCTTTAGACTGGCTCTGCGAACGGCCTCTGACCACCAAAGCTTTTGATACTCCACTTGTACATTCTTCCTTTGTCTTCCTTCTCAATTTATGACTGTACAAAGCAGTTGTAACTTCACTAAGAGACAAAGTAGCATTCCCATGAAGTAGAGTAGTTTCAAGAAATTCAAACGCCTCAGGAAGGGATCCCAACAACATCAAAGTTAGATTTTCATCTTCAAATGTTACATCCAAATTTACTAAATCAGTAACTAACTGATTAAAACTGGTGATGTGATGATTTATAGTGGTACTCGAAATATAAGAAAAATGAATCAGTCTCTTCTTCATACGGAGCTTATTCTAACTACTTTTCTTCAAGAATTTTTCCTCCAATGCGTTCCACAATTTATATGCTGAAGTTTCTTTTGAGAAAGCATACTTTTGCTTTCTAAAAAGACACAATCGAATTGTACCGCATGCCAAACGATTTATAGTCATCCAATCTTTCTCCTCAACATCATCTGATTTCTTTTTTTCAATGGCAATGTCAAGACCTTGCTGAAAAAGAGCGTCTTAAATCTTACTTTGTCATATTCCAAAATGACCCATACTATAAAAAATTTCCACCATAAATCTTGCATTTGTCACTACAGTTCTCGCCAAAATGGACGAGGAAAAAGCAGTCAACGTGGACGGTGTGGAATTTTTTTCTATCTTTTTTCATCTCTACTACAATTTCTATTCAATAGTTGTCGATGCGAAATGCCAAAAGCCCAAGGAAATCTTTTTTGATATTAAAGATTAGACTATACTGTAACCACAGAGCATACTAAGAAGAAACCTTGGCTCTGATACCAACTGTTGCAAAAACTTGGGTTAATTTCTACCAATGATAACAAATTCACCTCGAGCACTATTACGCAGATGAATAAAGTGTGAATGATTGTACTAAAAAATCACACCAGGTAAATTCTTAGGAACGACTGGAGGGGTCACAAACGATCCAGCTTAAAACTCAATCTCTTTAATAGAATTTTCCTAAATATGTAATTTAATAGCATAATAATTCACTACAACTATACTTGACAATAGTTGTTAAATAGATAAATAAAGAATACTAGAATTTAATAAGGTTCAGTCAATTATGCCTACTTTCTCATACACTACTAAATTAATATTTCACCATTTCAAAGGAAATAATACAAACAAAATATTACAATGAAAGAGAAAATTTTTGCCTTACAGAAAGATAGATAATTTTGAGACGTATTCAACTAAAGAGGGGAGGCTCCTTTTATAACTTTAGGAGCCTCCACCATTTCCACAAATTTTTGATGCAGGTGAAATTGTGAGATGAGCCTACGAGAGATTTGAAAAGTGGAATTCACCGAAGTGGAGATTTGTCAAGTTGTAATAATTTTGGCTTATCTCACAATTTAAACAATATAAAAAATTTGTGAGAATTATGGAGGTTTCTTAAGTTATAAAAAGTTATACGGTATCCTTGTTCTTCTATTCTTTAAATTTTCATTTTCCATTTTCTTTTACATTAACGATATTGATAAGTAACAGGGAAGAAAGAGATTCTTTCTTGCATCGAAAGACTTGAAATTGCTGTTGATAGTGCTACAGGTCTTTGGTTTCTCCACAACTACCCAGAAGGTTGTATTGTTCATCGAGGCATTAAGGTACATAATATTTCCAGCTTTATGAACGATGAATCGTGTTTCTATCTGATTTGCTGAATACATGCCGCATTGCAAACCAACCAACATCCTCCTCACTTCTGTCTTTCACGCAAAACTCTCAGACTTCGGATTATCAAAGGTTATGGATGTAGGTTAGTCTTTTGTAAGCTCAGAAGTGAGGGGTACATTTGGCTATGTGGATCCTGAGTATCAAAGAAACCACCATGTAAACAATAAAGGGGATGTCTACAGGTTTGGGATAGTGCTACTGCAATTGCTCTCGGGACGGAAGGTGTTAACACTACAAGAAAAGTAGGAATTAGTGACGGAAAATTAGCGACGGAAAATAAAGCGTAGCAAATTAGGGAAGGAAAACTTATTTCCGTCGCTAAAATCGACGTGAAAAAGTTCATTTAGCGACGGTTATCATTTCCGTCGCTAAAATTGGAGGGAAACCGCCCCAATAAAATTAGCGACAGACTTTAGAGACGGTAAAAGTTCTGATCGGTAATTGCGTAGCAAATTAGCGACGGAAAACCTATTTCCGTCGCTAAAATTGACAAGAAAAAATTTTGTTTAGCAACAGTTATCATTTCTGTCGCTAAAATTGGAGAGAAATTGGCCCGACAAAATTAGCGACGGAGTTTAGGGACGGTAAAAGGTTCCGTCAGTAATTACACTCAAATTAGCGACGGAAAACTTATTTCCGTCGCTAAAATCGGAGGGAAATTTAAAATTTAAAGGCGAGAATTAAAGGCGGTATAATAAAATTTAAAATTTGCGTCGGTAAATCACTTTTAAAACCCCCGAACACCCCTTCCTCCCCCTCCCCCCCACTCTGATTCTTCCTCCTCCAGCAACTTCCTTTCTCATCTGGTGAGTTCCTCTTCTTTCTTGCTCTTTTTTTTCCTCCGATTTCTTTATTACTCTTTCTTGGTGGGTTTTTAATTGTCATATATAGTATTGATTTATGTGTTGAATGCTTTTTGTTGTTAAAAAAGAAACGAGTATTGTTGAAGAAAGCCCATAAGATCCAGTATAGGGAAGCTCTCTGAATACTCTACTGCATCCTGGTTAGTTTGTAACTTCAATCTTTCTTTGAGCTCTCCTTATCTCTGTGTTAATTTACAGGCTTTAGTTTCAATTGCGTTTCAGGAGAATCGAAGCTATAGAAACGTTAAGCAAACAATGAACAGACTAGAGGAGGCCTCCTCTCTTGTAGAGACTCAAAGAGGTTGAAAAATTTGTGACTAGTTCTGCTGAAGATAGAAGGAAGAGTCTTGAAGAACACCTCGTCAACAATGATGGGAACTTTTTTTAAAAAAATTTTAATTTTATTTACCGACGGAATTTTATTTTCGTCGGTAAAATGATCGACTACTACCGACGGTAAATTTATGTCCGTCGGTAAATTTACCGATAGCCGTTTTAACGTTGTCTTAGACCGTCGGTAATTTCCGTAGCTATTTTACATTACCGACGGAATACAAATATTTTCCGTTGGTAATTTTCGTCGTTAAACGCCCTATTTCTTGTAGTGGTTCAATCTGAATACAAACAGGCGGTGCAGCTAAATAAGTTTGTAAGAACCAATCAATAATGAGTCTCTATGTTGGACACTTCCTTGTGGTACCAATTGTTCCTGATGCATATCTCCACTCTCGGGCAAAATTTCTTGCAAGAGGTGGGGATGTGATACAATTTGCAGATCCCAAACTTACTGGGGAGTACTCAGTCGAAGCTTTCGACCAGGTAATCAAGCTAGCCTTGTCATGCACGGGGCCTAAGACAGCAAGACCATCATTGGAGCAAGTGGCATTAAGATTAGAAAAAGTGCTAGAAATCTCAATGCGACTAAATTCATTTACATATGGTCAATCATCCATCTCGGTTTAATCTGAAACCAGTAACAATATTAGAGGATAACAGATTGGTTGGTCTTCAATAATTTTTACAAAAATTAACAACGTTCTTATTGTTACAAAATTAGAAAGGAATTATACACAATCATGTGTATTTGTACAATGCCTCGTGAAAAGAACAGAAGCTGATATAGGATCATGGATATCAGCTCATTAAAAACAGCTGATATCACATAACCAAGAGAGAAGCAAACGACCATCCCTACACAATGAGCGTATGTACATGGATGGATGCTTGGAAAAAACCAAAAAAATTTAGGCAACCCTCAAAAATTTGGGCTACCATACATGAATAAATCGTTCTCGAGAAAGCACTGAACTCTTCGATGGGGAGGAGTTTCTTTCATAAAATTCATGGAGAATCCTGATGAGAGTACTGGCTTTCTTGCTTGCTTTCGATGTGCCTTCAGTGAGTTGGGAATACAAGGATTCCATAAGTGAAGCGTTCTTTATTAGAGCACCAACTACATCTTGGCCACCATTGATGCACAAAGCAAGTAACAAAGACACACATTGCTCCTTTGCTCTCCTTGAATAAGAAGAAAGAAAGATGCCCAGGATCTGAGGCAAAGCTCCATTGCAAAGGACTTCCTTTGCCCCGTCAAAATTTTCAGCTAAAGTTACCAAAACCGCCAAAGAATCAGTGATCAGTTCTTCTCCTTCAGAAGATGTTAGAAGACTAAGAAGTAAAGGAACTATCTTGGCTGTAAGAACCCTCCAGTGATTCCCATGGTACATAAGCAGCCCATAAATTGCAACCAAAGCATTCTTTTTGCCTCTATCACTTCCTTCATTCACCATTTCTACTAAAGCTGGTATAGCGTTTGTACTTTCTCCTATCAATTTCCTGTATTCTTCGATGGAAGCAAGGTAAAATATTGTCCCAGCCGCATGCTGCATAGCCTCCATCTTCAACCCCCTCCGCAGAACATCTACAATCAACACCAATCCTCCATTCTCAACAATGAGAGCTTTGCTTCTTGAATGCTTGGAAAGATTCAACAAAGCTGCAATAGCGTTCTCTTGACACACAGCATCTTCAGACAATAACAAGTTCAATAGATATGGAATCACTCCGGCTTCAGCTAAGCAAGACCTATTGAAAACACTGGTCTTGCTAAGAATCCGAATCTCATAAGCCGCTTTGTTCATATCTTCACAACCTCCATTTTCAAGCCTGTTAGCAAGAAAACAAGCAACCATTTTGATTGCACCATCCGCAGCCAAACTGCCAGCAGCAAGCGTCCTAGTCACGTCCCGATTCTTATGATTCGACTCCACAACCACCGGTAAGCCATGTTCCACACAGTATTGTGGAATCAATCGCTTGACAGTTAAGTTTGGTACAAGTTCAGTACTAGTCAGCTTTTTCCCTGTCTTAGGACAAGTTTGATTTCCATTCCTGAACCACTTCAATATCGAAGACCGATCATAAGTGTGTCCTGTCTCTAACGTGACAGGATCTTTCATGATCTCAAGCGAAATGGGACATCGAAAATCGTCGCTGTTAAGGCACCTAACCCCATCTCTCTGAAATTTACTCTCAAGATCAACTTGTTGGGCGATTCCATTATCAATGGGATCAAAAAGCACGCACCTTGAATAACACATCAGCGCCATCAAGCCACTCAAAAGCGTCAAGTCTCTTTTTCCCTTCGAATATTCAAGTTCCATCTCTCCCTCTAGAAACTTCACCTCTTTTCGACAATCATTCCACTTTTTCACTCCAATGTAATCCAAAACCTCCTTCAGATCACTTTTCTCAGGATTCACACCATCCTGAAACTGACTCAGAATTGACATAACTTCATCTATGACCCGTTTATCTTCCAGGTCGACTTCGAATCTCGCCTTACGCGCCTGCCTCGCCACCAATTCAACCAACTCCTTCACTTCGCCGGAAACGTCCAGTAACCAGAGCGGCAAAACATCCAGACTAATTGCTATGGATCGGACAAAGACCCGAAATTGACCCGAAACGAGCTCCGAATTTATCAGCATCCATATGCGCGATCCATCTCGGGTACAATCCTCTAGCAAGAACAGGACCTTCTGTAGAGTGAGATGGAGCTCTGACAAGCCGAGGACGAAGGAGTCCAGTAGACCCGACCGGATGGCCCGGATTTCGTCAAAGAAATGAAGAAGATTGCTGACTTGACGGATCGTCTGGCGCCCAATTAGCGAATTGCAAGAGAAAACCTTGGATCTATAACCGCGAATGGCGTGGGCTAGATCGGTCAAGGAGGTTAGGAGCGTACTGGGAGCTACACTCTCGCATGGATGTACCGCCGGGAACGTCAGAACCCGGCGAGCTGACCCGATGGGTATCTGGATCATGAAAATATGAGTGGATATGTTGAAAAGTTGGAAATTGGCTTTTAGCTATTTGGGTTACGGTGGACTTTGGTTAAGGGGCCTATGGCGGTTAGTGGCTAAATATAGGAAGACGGGTAGCGGATCCAGGTAGGGACACGCGTCGCTAGATTATTCGATATTGATTGATCCAACGATGCAGGTGGCGGAGAAGCATGTGGGAGATCGAGAGATGGGGGAAGGCGGCTTCGTAGAGAGGTTCGAGTTTGGGGGTCGAGTTGATGGCTAAGCGACACGTGGGCGGAGATTTTGGGATGGACTCGTGATCATTAAGGTAAGTGAGGACGGGCAGCCGACAATTAGGTGGAGATATAGTGCCAAATAAATAATAATGGGCAAGGAAGCTGCTGCCCACATCTTTAGGTGATTTGAGACTTTAAATGTAATTCCCGTGATTTTGATACCTAGAATAGGTAATACTTTTTCATATTATTTGATGTAAAAAAGAAAATATTAGAAAACATGTATTTTATTTAATATTTTAAAAATAAGTTAAATTGATAAGATAAAAATAAAATTAAATAATTTAAAATATAATTGAAAGAAATTTTTATTATTTATCGAGAAATTTGAAGTTTAATTAAAAAATATTGTTAAATTAACATTAATTAAGTTTTTTATTTATAAAAATTTATTAATTTACATAAATTAACCTATTAATTAACAAATTGATCAATTTTTAATAATAAGAGTTATTAAAATAAATCGAACCAAAAAGTTAAAAATTAGATTAAAAAATTAAATAATTCAAAATTTTTATAATTAAATTGACTGAATTAGTTGAATTTTTTAACCATTAATTTTATTTCTGGGGTTTAAGGTTGAAATTGTAACAAGTTGCGATTTGAATGGCTACAAGGTTTTTTGGTCCATGGGTTTGGCCAGGAGGTGTTCACTAGGCTGAAGCTGGTAACTAATCCCCCCTTCGCTGCGTGATACATCCCCTGATAGGGGGTCACAGCTGGCCTAAGAGTTTGCTGCATTCCCAAAGGTAGGGATCGAACCCGGAACCACTTGAAACACAAAATACACCAAGTCATGAAAAGTATGTCCAATGGATAGGATCCAGCTAGATCTTGATTAAATTTTGAGCTTTTATTTGCGCTTCAAATTGAAATATTAAGATTATGACAGGTCAGGTCAGGCCAGATCAAATCCTTAAAGTCTAATTTTTCTTTTATTAAGGTTGAAGTTTGGTCAAATCAAGCTTTACCTGTTAATTTCAAAGAGAAAACACGAGATAACAAATCTAATCTTTTATTAAGTTTTTAAATAGCTATCTCGAATTCAAATTGATTATATTTGATATCTTTCACTTTGAATAAGTTCTCAATTCCCATGACATTTTCATTAAATATTCACAACGAGCTTAGGTGTGAGCACTTTAGCTATTAGAATAATGAACATTTTTAGTATTTCTAAGAATGTATAAGAAATAAGCTGAATAACATACTTGGATTGAATTAAGCAACATCCATATTATAAAACAAAACTTTAAGGCTAAAGAAGAAACTATGGATCTTTCATATCAAATTGATGATTAAGAAACCTTTAAAGATAAAAAATGAATAGGAAAACCTTACTAGTCTTATGAGGGGAGAATAGAGTGCATCCTTAAATAGTCTTGTACCTATATGCCAAGATCCTATACTTAAATAAAGAAAATAAATAAATAAAGATACATAATTTAGGTAACAAGTAAAGAGGTGATACTCCTACAAAACAAGATAATTTATTCAATTAATCCTGAATAAAATCAATTTCATGGGAAGACAAATGTCCAAATCAACAGCTACTTAAGCACTGGTATCAAACTAATCTGTGAAACCTATCAAGTCGGGAAATGATTGAGTTAAACACGTAAACGGACTCGTATGCATTGGCAAGACGTGAAATAAACTGGTACTGGCCTGAATGAGAGTTTAGCTTTTGACTCCATACTGGTAATGCTCAAACTCACAGAGGCCCATACTTTAAAGATGTCACATCCAGGAAATGGAAGGCGAAATTACCTAGAAATTATACAACCAAGTAAATCATAGCAAAGGCTGCCAAGTTTTCGGACAGAGCTCCAGCGAGCCTCATCTTCCAAATAATTTCTTCGCCGCCATCGCATTTCATACACTCTTATTTGCATGCACTATACACATTATTCTCAACATTCTTCAAACTTAACCAAAGTGTAGAAACCAACAAAGCTACTAAAAGGGTCTAATACAATCTACAACCATGCAGGATTTTTCAAGGGTGTGACCACAGACTTCACTTGCAAGTAATTCTTGAGACTATAAATACCCTTTTCTCTGCCATGTCCACTCATCTTGTAGCCACCAAACGGAATGCCAGCGTCAAAAACGTCGAAGCAATTAACCCAGACAGTCCCTACTTTCAATGCACGAGTCAGTGTGTTGGCAGCGTCTATGTTCTGCGTGAACACACCAGCAGCCAACCCATAGGGTGTGTTATTTGCCCTTTTTATGACATCACCAAGGTCCCTGCAATTGTTTGTAACAGATGAAGAACTTTAGTATATCTGGACATGGGTTTTACTAATCAACTGTAATTGCTTACTTGAATTTCAAGATGGACTGAACAGGACCGAAGATCTCGTCCTTGGCTATCAGCATATCATCCTGATGCAAACAACGATTCACCTAGTTAGCTTAGCTTAATGTTTTATGTGTCGAGTTATTAATAGATAGGAAATGTACCTTGACATTAGAGAAGACAGTTGGCTGGACATAATAACCCTTGTTGCCAAACCTCTCACCTCCAGTTTCAAGTGTAGCTCCACTTTCAATCCCAGATCTTATGTACCCGAGTATCTTCTCAAACTGTTCTGAATCAACCTGTTTCATTTAAGGAGGTAAAGGATCAACACCGCAACTAGTTTGAATTCCTGAAGCTCTTCGAAGCGGTCAGGGTTTCCTTGTTTTACCTGAGGGCCTTGCTCAATACCCCTCCTGAAGGGATCACCAACAGAACGCTTCCCAGCTCGTGCCTTTGCTTTCTCTACAAACTCATCGTACACACGCTCGTGCACATACGTACGAGAACCAGCACAGCAGCATTGACCCTGAATGACAAAAATCGCAATCAAATTATTTTACTTAAGCCACCAATGGTTTTGAACTGATATTGTTAATAGACATACCTGATTAAAGAATAGAGCAAAGTGAGCTAGCTCCACAGCCTTATCTACATCGGCATCCTCACAAACAATAAAAGGTGATTTGCCTCCAAGCTCCAGAGTCACTGGCTTAAGATTGCTTTTCGCAGCCAATTCAAGTACAATTTTCCCTGTGCCAGTTGATCCAGTAAATGCAAGCTGCAAATAAATCATATCAGTTAATGGGCAGCCAACAAAATTCTGATTGAAAGACTATTTTCATACAAAAATTACTTGAAAACTTGAGATATTGTTCATAAAAGCAAATCAAAAGAATTGCTACTACATTCAACCGGAAGGTCATGGACTTGATGATCTACATTACCTTGTCCACGTTCATATGGCTAGCAAGAGCTGCGCCGGCAGTTGGTCCAAAGCCAGAAACCACATTGAGAACACCTTCTGGGAGTCCAGCCTGTGACAGGTACAAACTTAATTAAGGCAAAAATATTCGAACTACATTTACCATTTGCATTAGGAAGTCTAGAAATAGAAATGCTCGTCTAAAGAATCCAAACAGTGATGATTTCTGGATAAGTATTCGTATACAACAACATGCGTAGACGATCAATTGACAATATATTCTTTGTCAGGTAATTTTAGTACGATATTCTAATACTAGAAGGTCCGTATGCGCTAGATTACATTAGGACAAGCCATGAGCTTCTGTCTCGGATTTCCTTATAATCATAAAAATAACCAATTTTGTGGTCAAATTTTGTCCCTCATCTTCATTTATTGTCTGCATATTTGGCATATTCTAAAACCATAAGTTGAGTATTATCCTACTGAAAGCATGAAGCTTATGGTTAGAAATTAAAATAAAATATTGAAAAGGTTAAGTTGAGGATTACCTCATGAAGGAGCTTTGACACAACGAGAGCTGATAATGGTGTCTGCTCAGCTGTCTTAATAACGATAGTATTGCCACATGCCAATGCTGGACCAACCTTCCAGGCAAACATGAGAAGAGGAAAATTCCATGGAATAATCTGACCAGCAACACCAATAGGTTCGTGCAACGTTTGCACATGATGGGGTCCATCAGCTGGAACGGTCAGCCCGTGAATCTTGTCGGCCCAACCTGAGAAATTTATAGAAACATAAGAACCTTCAAAGTTTGAACTATACTTTTCTTCTCATCTTTTTTTCCTACCAGCATAGTATCGAAAGAGGCGTGTCGTCATTGGCACTTCAACGTTAGCAGCTTGCTCGTATGGCTTCCCATTATCCCATGTTTCCAAAGCAGCAATTTCATCATTGTGCTTCTCAAGCAAATCAGCAAATCGCAGAAGTACCATTTGCCTTTCCTAGAATTAAAAGATAACAAAGTTTGATAGTCCTTCACCAATAACAAAAGAAAAATCTATTAACCAAGAGGACAATGAATGAGTACATATGCAGTCATCCTTGGCCATGGTCCTTCGTCAAATGCTTTGCGGGCAGCAGCCACTGCCCGGTTAATATCTTCAGCATCACCTTCGGCCACATGGGCTATCACATCCCCAGTTCTGGGGTCCAGAGTTGGAAAAGTCTTCCCTGTTGACAAAGAAAGTACCAGCCAAAGGTTCACCAACTGTTTCTATGTCCATTAATAGCATATTCGAAAGAAAAAACAGAGCCTCCTCTAGCAATAAATACATGACCCGCAATGCAATATAGTCTAACTAGCCCATTCACACTTCTATGTTTTCGTATTTCTAGTCTAAACTACTCAGTTCCCGGCCCTGCTGGAACATTGGAGTTGGAGCTGGTGGTTCATTAAGGGAACCCCACGTTCAGAGTCTTCAGACAGTATCATTTAACAAAATCTAAAACTTAACAGGCCAAAAGCTCTTCTTGAACACTGAAGTAAATTCACCTGATACTGCTTCAACAAACTTCCCATCGATTAAAAGCTGAGTGTAACCTACTTTGACAGGTGGCGTAACTGGCTCCTCGATAGCAGCAGCCGTGCTGTATCTAGATAGTACACTGGCCGATCCATAATTCCTCCCTGAAAAACAAAATCCCTGTTGGTGAATTCTAGGACAAAACTGATTACAAACCGAAAATTACAGAAAAAATATTGCATATCATGGGAAACCGTTAAGAACTATAATCAATTTCGTTTTATTTGTTTTCTTCTAGAAATGATTGATATGTCCTTATCAACCACAATCAGAAACCAAAGGTTTAAACTTTTCTTGTTTTGAAGTCACAGGTGTAAACTTTGTTATTTGGAGTGTGGAAACAGGAGAGAGCCGGAGGGGACGCATTTACGGGAACCCAAGAGCCGATATGTTACTATCAAAGTCTACCCCCGGCTTCTATGGGATATACAATTATATGCCCTGACTGTGCCCCACCGTTCTAACGTCAAGTCGAGTTCAGTAATAATAAGAGGACAAGAGTGTCGCCACTTAATAGTCAAGAAACGGGGGCGTAAGAGTGACGTGGCTGATCTAAAGATAGTAAGGCACGTAACAGGAAAACCAAAAATGGAATCTGTCCACATAAGTTTTAAATACGAAAAAGGAGCTTCTTTTGATCGTAGATAAGCACAACAATGATAACGAAAAAAGGGTGAAGCCAATATCACGGAGAATAAAGATTCTCTATCCCTTCCGATCTGCCGGCTATTTCTTCATCACGTGTTCTGTTTGGTTCCCGAGAAAGGAAAAGATAAGAATGTGACAGGGAAGATCCGAGTTTTTTGAAGTTTGAGACTCTCCAGAAAATAATAAAAAGAGTTCACCGTTAACCCATTATCTACCAGTGCTCTTGGTATCTAAACGTTGGACGAAACACACAGATCGTGAAATAGATAGAATAGAAATAACAGAAAAAAGCAATCGCGGTCACCATTTTGAACGGTAGTGACAAATTCACAGAACATAAAAGAAATTCACCGATGGGTATTGACATTGAGTAGACATCGTTATCATTACCTGAAGAGGTACGAACAGATCTAGAGGCTCCAGCAAAAGGGCGAGAAAGTAACCTAGAAAATTTTGAAGCAGAAGCCATCGTCGAAACAGTCTTGGTCTCTCTTCTCTGCTTGCCAAAGCTGCCCACTTGCACTCCGACTCTGTTCTCTTTATAAAGGCGCGTAGACGGTGATTGTTAATTAGTTCCAACTTGACTTTAATGACGCTGTAAATTTTACTTTTAGTTGAGAGTTGAGACTAAGAGCTGCAAAATTAATAGTAATAATTTTAAAATCAACACTTTTTTTTTACAATAATTTTAAAACTAGACGGGTAAGTCAAGAAATTTAAGGTTTAAGGTTTAAGAGATTAATAGAATTGAATAAAATTAAAGAATTTGAAATATTATAGAAAAAATTATTCTTATATATTGAAAAATTTGAATTTCAATTGAAAAAGGAGTTGTTAAATAAAAATTAATTGATTTATTTAATTTATAAAAAATTATTATTTTATCAAAATTGATCAGTTAATTAATAAGCTGGTCAGTTTTTAACAATAAAATTATTAAAATAAATCAAACCGAAAAATTAAACTGTTTAAAATTTAAATCGATCAAATCGGGGTTGGTTTTTTTAATAATTATTTTTTACATAAAAAGCAAAATTACTCCACCTAAAATTGAATTCAGTTTTAGTTACCAACCATTAATTGATCTTAATGTGAAACAAAAAGCCGCAAGAAAAAAACAACTTATCTTGTGATTATACGATGAAATGGTGGCAAAATAGCTTATGATCTGCTGGTTCTGCACTTATCACATAGCAATTAAATCTTTTGTTTGATAATTCCATCATTGCATTTACCATTATATTTTTCTTTTAAAGACATAGAATATTCATAGAAGAGTCAAAACTTAAAGCTTTGATTTGTGTAAGATTTGGTATCAACCAATTGTATCTTCCAACTTCCTACATATCCTAAAGACAGTCGCGACTTAAGAAATCGTTATGCATGGTCGGCCAATTATATCTTCCACTTTTAACACATATTCTAAAGACTTTTAAGCTTATCTACATCTTTACGAAATCATTGCTTTTACTTTTCAATCACCTTAAGCGCACATTAAAAAGGAAGGAGAATTATAACTTCATTTTAGAAGTTTCGTTGACGTAATTACAAATTATCAATTTTAAATAATAACTTTGGTCTTAATAAAATATTCGACAAATCATATGTATTCTTCCAAATATTTTATTTATATTAAAAAGTAGACTTGAATCACCTAATCTTTGCTTATATGATAAGTTTAATAATTTTGAAAACAATTTCTCTATTAATTAAAGTTAAGATTGCATATTAATAGACCTTTTTAAATTTTATAACGAAATTTCTACTAAATGTTATTAATATTATATAAATTCAGCGATTGCTATTCTCTTATGTATATAAGTTTTAATTTAATTTATTTTATTTTCAGTTGAGTAAAATGAATAAAATCAATTTTATAGAAAACACTAAAATAATAAAACTGCAATGTTACGATCCTGGGCTTACTGGTTTTGCCACTGGGCCCGACATACCCACTTGGGTCCGGCACACCCCCCTGGGCTCCGGCATACCCACAGTGAACCCGGCACACTCCAGCGCTCACAGGCTCGGCCTAGGGCTCGTAACAGAGGGGTTTCTCCCAGCACCCCCAAGGCTGGGATTCGAACATGGGATGTAACTCATGCCAAACCCCTCCTTGTACCATTGAGCTACCTTCCTTGTACCATTGAGCTAAGTAATGCTACGATCCTGGGCTTACTGGTTTTGCCACTGGGCCTGGCATACCCACTTGGGCCCGGCACACCCCCTGGGCTCCGGCATACCCACAGTGAGCCCGGCACACCTCAGCGCTCACAGGCTCGGCCCAGGGCTCGTAACAGAGGGGTTTCTCCCAGCACCCCCAAGGCTGAGATTCGAACATGAGATGTAACCCATGCCAAACCCCTCCTTGTATCATTGAGTTAATGTAACATTAATGAGGGGTTTTTTTAATTAAAATTGTTTACTGAAATCATAAATAAAAATGTGATCACCACACCAAATTATAATTTATAATATGGAATGATAGTGCGAAAGGGTCAAATCATAAAAGTTGGTGTGAAACTGAAGAGGCTCAAAGCTTCTAATCATTTTAAGGGCACTCATTTAGGGATGTGATCTTCTGGCTTCTTATTCTGACCCTAATCTGTTCCTATTTGATCCAAATCATTTATTCATGTGGGACAGATTAGGGCCAGAATAAGGGGGATAAAGAATTTTAGACGATTCATTGAATCTTAACTAGCGTGATCTAATCAACTTCTTAGTTTAGAGTAAAATTAAGTGTCAAAGAGGAGAACGCCGTAATAACAATTATAAGGTAACGAATAAAAAACAATAAATGCATACAAGAGTATAACCTAAACTAAGATGCAAGGAGTTTAGATCTTCTGTCTAATTTTATAGTGTCTTATTCTGTCTAATAAATTTCAGTCATTTATTTATATAAATCTCGCATAAATAAATATAAAATTTACATAAATAAATGACTAAAATTTACGAGATAAAATAAATCACCGCAATATTCAAGATGCTCTCCCAGACGTAATTCGTTGCCTATCGCAGTCATGAAATCCGTAAATAGAAGTGGTCACGAGTGCTGTCTTCTCTGGGCATACATTCCATGAGAGAGATAGAATGATGATAGAGGCCAAATAGATAAGAAACGATTGAAAAATGGCATTAAAGAAATGCTGACCACGCCTCTGTTTGGCTGAGAGGTGAATTAATGGAAGCCTCCCATTCTATCAAACGTCATCAATGATAATTAGACAAGAAAAGACATCAATAGATAAGGTGGTGTCAGACATATTGTAATAAAAAATATCTTTTTCTTTCTAAAAAATAAAATATCTTTTATTTTGTAACAACAGCTATGATTTTGCGTATGTTTATACAAATTTTTTTAGATATTTTATTCGTGTGTAACGTTACCATATTGCTTTTAGTAACGCATCTTCTAAAATCTTTTGAATGATTCTTAGGGTTGCCTTCTGCTTCCGGCTGATATATGGTGCTATTGAAATCACCGAGCACAATTTAAGGGTTTTGAATAGTTGCTTGGATTTTCTCTAATTTGCTCCATAAGAAATTCCTTAATTTAAACGGCAAAGTTTGAGGCATAAATAAAAGTTACATGAATGCCTAAATTCTCTTGCAAAAGCTATAAATCCAAATGGATAAGTTGATCAATTATTATAGAATAAGATACCCTTATTTTGTTCAGATCAAAAGCATAAATTCTCTTGCAAATGCTTTTCTCGTATTCATGAAAAATCTACCACTAATTAGTGGACATTTATGATCCTCTTCGAAATCTAACACTACAAAATCCACCAAAATAATAAATTTGTCCACCTTAACTATTACGTCTTCCATCACATTAAATAGTTTTTTTATGCATTGATCTGCCGACTAGGTGAACATGGAAGTTAGCTTCACATTTCCTAGCACTAATTTTTTGAGAATCAACAAAGGCATAAGAATAATAATTGCACCCCAGTCATATAAATATTTAAAAATTTCTAAATTACCAACTACACATGTATTAGTAAAACTCCTTGGATCTTTCAATTTTGGTGGCATGTGACTAGTAATTATAGAGTTGTAATTTTTCATCCACGAGATTGTTTGATTGTCCTCCAAAGTCTGATTGTTTGATAGTATATTCTTGTAAAAATTTGGATACTTGGGCATGTTCTCCAAAACTTCTACAAAATACAAGTTAATGTGTAATTTCTTCAACTTCTCTGTAAACATTGCAAATTACACATCCATTTAATTCTTCTTCAGCCATTGTGGGAATGTGATCGTTAACGCATATGGAGGGTGGAGGGACATATGGAACTTCCTCCTTCTTCTCTTCCTTTTTGTCCACCTTCTCTTTGTTTACATCTTGTGGGGCTCGACCTTCTTTGTGTGTTGCTTCTTCCACCTCCTTTTCACTTTTAAGTGTATTAGCCTTCAATTGCTTCCTTGGATTGGATTCTATATTGCTTAAGAGACTCCTCATACTCCTTATGGCCTGTTTGGTAGGAGGGAATAGGAATTCTATTCCCTCCCTATTCCTCGGTAATGTTTAAGCCCGTGTTTGGTT
>JAOQMQ010000001.1:4195387-4206264 GCA_027563845.1 Erythroxylum subrotundum | reverse complement strand
ATAAATGGTCTTAATTTCATTTAATTCAATAAATCATGATACCTAACTTAGTTTAAGTTATCATGCTTAATTCCATCCAATCATGCTTAATTTACATAAACATGCTTAATTACCTTAATCATGCTTGATTAACTTTAAAAAAAAAAATTCGGGGCTAACATTCAATATCATCTCTGTTGGAACAAAAATTTCTAGAGCTAATTATTCGAAAAGGTAAGATCCTCCCGGATGTTAATAAGGAAAGCTTACTAAGAAGGTTCCTGCAAGAAAGGAAGTAATTTTCCTATAATTTTATTTCCTTTTAAAAAAAATACCGATATCTATACAAGGAAATAAATCTAATTTAAATTTTGAAATATCATATAATTATCATTAAAATCGTTAAATATAAACCTTGAGCTAGCAACCTCTTGCTTTTTTATGATGACGAGCAATAATAGATATATTTTTTAAAATTTAAATAGATAATAGATTATTTTGAAAGATATCTGTGACTTTTATATGTTCAAACATACTTAGAAGGAACCTTTCTCTTAAGAAAGGAACCTATCTTTTATATATTACAGATTTTCACAAGTTCAATAGCAGAATCAATCACATAAATAATTGAGGCAGTATTGAGAAATATACATTGAGACATATATCATCATATATGCAAAAATATGCAAAAAAATCTATATAAACTCTCCCTTTTTTATTATAAAAAATAATAGAATAGGAGGAAATGAAATAAAATATAATGAAATATGATGAAAAAGTAAAAAAAAACCTATTGACACAGTCAGTGAAGAATTTTCCTAAGGAGAATTTACAAATCTAGGAATTAGTTCTGAAGGCTGTCAATTTGTTTGCACATTTGATCTTAGTTAGAGCAAATGTCTCTCAGTTGTTGCAAGATCAGGTCATTTGTGCTTTAGAGTGGAACAAAGGCTGACTTTTTTGGGGTTAGACTAGAGATACCTGTAACTCTTTTTGACTTCTTTTTAACCCACACGTTGTCGTTCATTTTGTAACCAAATTGGTAAGGAATGGAAGAATGAAACTTTGTTGGTTCATACCAATTCAGGTCATCAAACGACACTCCAAAATATGCACAAATCTTAGTCAATAACTTTCCATAAGGTAGACCACCAGTTATGTCCTTGTGACTTCCCTTATCTACTATAAAATTCAGGATCATTTCTGTGAGATTCATCTTATTGCCCTTTAAAAAATTATAAACCACATACATGTCTAGGAGACTACACCTCTTTACTGAACTACTTCTTGGAAAAATGGAGGTAGCCAAAATGGATGCAAGGCATCTTGGCAAAAGGTCTAAGTGTTTACACTAGGGGTCTCCCATCATGGCCATTTTTAGTATTCATGCAAATGAAGTTCACTACTTCACCCATATCAATGTCAGCAATGTCCCACTTATGACAAGGAAGGTCTGTTCTACGTTTAGGAATTACACTCAGAATGTTTCCTAAGATTTTCTCTGTAATAGGAATCTTGCAATCACGTACCCAAGAGATGACTGCTAGCTTCCCATCAATTTCTTCCTCTCTCATATGTATGTAAAAACATTTGACCAATTCATCACTCACAGTTTTATCCAAGCTTAAGAAATTCCCCCAACCAATAGCAAGAAACTAGGGAGTGATGAGATTACCTATATCACCGAATACATGGGGAGGCACAATGCGTCCAGATACCACCTTTCTCTTCTTATAATACATCTTGTATCTTGCTTTAACATCTATTGACTGGAATAACTTCATTGGTGCTGAAGTCTCTCCCTTATGAAAAATGGTTAGTTTATTCGATTATGTTCTTTTGGCCTTAGGGATTTCTTCGAATAAAGCCTCTTCGAGGAATATTTCATTCCTTGTAATGACATCCTCAATATTTTCTTCAGCTAAAGGCTCTTTGCCTTTTCTTATTTCTTCCCTTTTTTCTTTTCTTTGATTCTTCTTTTTCTTTTTCTTTTGTCTCAGTAGTTTCTTTTCGTGGAGCTTGTTTTGTAACATTTCCTCTAGTCCCTGATCTTCTTTCCAACTGAGAAGGTTCTTCATTTGAACCATCGTCATCTATTGCCCAGTGCACTTCAGGCATTTTCTTCACTTCGGGACCAGGTTTAGGAATTACGAAAGTTTTTGGAGTAGGAATGGGTATGGAGAGAATAGGTAAATGGAATCTCACATTTTTCAGTAACTCCCCTTTATTGAAAGTCTCTTCTTCTTCTTCTTCTTCTTCTTCACTTTCTTCTTTCATTTCTTCTCCTTTTTCTTTTCCTTTTTCTTCTTCTTCTGAGTTAGAAGCATATTGTTTTCGATTGTTTCTTCTTTGTTATCTGAAGAGGAATCAACATAATCTAGAGACAACATAGCAACAATCATCCTTTTCCTATCTTTTGGGGTCTCCTGACTGGGTATTTTTAAAGTTTAGAGCTTTAAGGAGGCAGAAACAGGTTGGTAGTAGTGTCCAAAAAACCTACCATGGGAGACAAAGACGAGGAATTAGAAACAAATGTTTGTTCATGACGAGGTGTTTCGCTATGGCTAGAAGTTGAAGTAAAAAATTTCTTCTGTCCTTTTGATTTTGTTCTTGCCATTGTAGGTAAGCTTGGTGAAGTTTGAGAGAGAAGAATAGAGGCAATAAGAAAACAGAGAGTTAAGGTGCAGAGAGAATAACAGAGATGAGAAGAAGGGAGAAGTTTGCTTAGGGTATACTAAGTGATCCCTGAGCGTTGATCTTGCGAGAGATGACTAGACGTACAGGCCAAAAGAGGAAGCATAATCGATTGCGTATCTTCTGACAGACGTGTACGTAAAGTTGTTAGACTATACGTGCATTTTTTAAAAGGATAAAACGACGCTAAAAGTGACTCCCGATTTTTAGGACACATGTCACTTAGAATGTGAACCTGAGAGAAGCCTTCTAAAAAGAAGAGGAATCTTCTAATATAGAAGAAACCTACTAACCTAAGAGGAGGCTTCTAACTAAGAGGGGCCTTCTAAACTCTAAGGAGCTTACTAAACTAAGAGAGAGTTTCTAAGGAATCAGAATAGAAGGAGCCTACTAAACGAAATGCAAAGATAAGTAGTAGAGAATATTCATACAATAATATCAGAGAGTTTGCATATACCAAGCTCTTTTCTTAACACACAAAATCTATCTTTAGAGAGTGGCTTAGAGAAAATTTCAGCTACTTGATTCTCAATATTAACATGCAAAAGATCAATGGTTCCTTCTAAAACATGATCTCTAAGAAAATGATGTTTGATTTCTATATGCTTAGTCCTAGAATGATGCACAAGATTTTTAAAAAGATTTATAGCACTAGTATTATCACATAATATAGGAATATGACAAAAATTTAGAGAAAAATTATGTAGTTGATGCTTCATCCATAAGATTTGAACACAACAACTGACAGCTACCATGTATTCCACTTCAATCATCAAAAGCGCTGCAATTTTACTTCTTGCAGGACCATAATACTAGACATCCTCCAAGAAATTGACATTGACCAATTGTGTCTTTTTGATTGACTTTATCACCTTCATAATCGGCATCACAATAGCCCACTATGTCAAATTGAATACCATAGTCCAAAATCTATAGTTCTGGAGAAATATCGAAAGATTATTTTGACTGTTTGAAGGTGGCTTTCTTTTGGATTTGATTGAAAGTGTGCGCAAAGACACACATTAAGCATAATGTCTGGTCTTGAGCTTGTAAGATACAATAGTGATCCAATCATTCCTCTATACTTTGGCTTATTTGTAGCTTTTCCTTTTTCGTCTTTATCAAGTTTAGTTCTAGTGTACATGGGAGTACCCATCGGTTTGGCATTCTAAAAAATGATATTTCTTGATTAGTTCCTTTGTGTATTTGTCTTGGCTAATGAAGATTCCTTTTTCTGTTTGTTTGATTTGTAATCTAAGAAAGATTTATAATTCTCCCATTATGCTCAGTTAAAACTCCCCCTGCATTAATGCTAAGCATTCTTCACAGAAGGTTAGTAACACCAAATATTATATCATCAACATATATTTTTACTATGAGTAAATCATTCTCCTTTTTTTAATAAATAAGTTTTTATTGACCTTTCCTATTTAAAAGTTATTCTTAAGCAGAAAGTTACTTATCCTCTCATACCATGCTCAAGGAGCCTGCTTTAAACCATACAGAGCTTTGGTTAACTTCATCATATAATCTGGATGGTTTTCATCTTAAAAACCTGGGGGTTGCTTAACAAATACTTTTTCGTTAATGTAACCATTTAAGAATGCACTTTTAACATCCATTTGAAACAACTTGAAGTTCCTATAACCTGTAAAGGCAAGTAAATTTCTAATCGATTCCAATCTAGCAATAGGTGCATAAGTTTCATCAAAATCAATACCTTCATGTTGATTGTAACCTTAAGCTACAAGTCGAGCTTTGTTTCTTACCACCTTACCATTTTTGTCAAGTTTGTTTTGAAATACCCACTGAGTCCCAATGATTGACTTGTTTTGAGAACGAGGTACTAGATTCCATACTTTATTTTTATCAAATTGATTCAGTTCATCTTTCATAGCTAAAACCTAGTTTTTGTCAGTAAGGGCCTCTTCAACAGTCTTTGGTTTTATTTGTGAGATGAGAGCAACAAAGTTATTCTTGAACGATGATCTTGTTCTTAGACTTTCATAGGGATCTCCCAAAATATATTGATTTTTATCAAGACCTCACTATTCTCTTGGTGTTTTTTGTTACATAGGCTTCTGTTGAGATGAAGGAGCCTGCTCTATTCTAGCTTTAGAGGGGCTTTCTTGATTTTGTAATTCTGAAGGTATTATAGGTATAGTTTGATTCTCTGATGTATTTTTAGGCACCAATGGATGCTCTTCATCATTTGAGTCAATTGTTGTTGTCGAAGGTAGTACTTCATCAAATACCACATGTATCGATTCTTTTATCTTTTTTTGTTCTTTTATTATATACTCTGAATCTTTTACTGGTAGTACCGTAACCCAATAAAATAGCTTCGTCTGATCTTGCATCAAACTTTCCTAGGTTATCTTTTCCATTTTTTAGAATGAAACACTTGCAGCCAAATGCTCGAAAGTAAGCAATGTTTGGTTTTCTTCCTTTCCACAGCTCATACTTTTTCTAAATAGATCTTATGAGACACTTGTTGAGTATATAACAAGCAGTTGACACAACTTCTAACTAGTAACCATGAGGTAGGTAATTTTCATATAGCATTGTTCTGGCCATATCTACAAGAGTCTAGTTCTTTCTCTCAATAACTCCATTTTGCTGAGGAGTCCTTAGGCATGAGAAGTTATGAGCTATACCATTTCCATTGCAGAAGTCTTCAAATTTTATGTTATCAAATTCTCCTCCATGATCGCTTTGAATTGATGTATGCAGTACCCTTTTTCAGTCTAAACTTTTCTGCAAAACTTCTTAAAGACTTCAAAATTATCATCTTTATTTGATAGAAAACAAACCTATGTAAATCTGGAAAAATCATCTACTATGACAAAATCGTAATGTTTGCCACCAAAGCTTTGGGTCCTAGTAGGATCAAATAAATCCATGTGCACGAGTTCAAGTGGCTAGTTAGTAGTCACAATATTTTTAGGAGAGAAGCTGCTTCTGATTTGTTTTCCTTTTAAACAAGCTTCACAACCCTAATTGCTCTCAAATTTCAAATTTGACATTCCTCTTACTAACTTATTTTTGGAAAATTTAGACAAAATGTCCATGCTAGCATGTCCAAATCTTCTATTCTAGATAAGTGAATCCTTTTTAATTGAGACAAAACACTTGTCATTTTGAGAAGATATATCTTACAATTAAGCATAATATATGTTCTGATTTCTAGGACCAACGAACACAATATTATTATTAAGTTTGTCAATTATTTCATAATGTGATGCATAGAAAGTAACTATGTAACCTTTATCACATAATTGACTTACGCTAAGCAAGTTATGTTTCAATCCATCAACAAAAGAACATTATCAATAAAAGCAGAGTTAGAATAACCGATTTTGCCAATTCTGGTGACATTTGCCTTGTTTTTATCTACAAAGACAACATTACCTCTGTTTTTTCTTTCAATATAGTTGAAATGTGATATTTCACCTGTCATGTGTCATAAACAACTGCTATCAACTATCTATTGGTTTTCCTTTGTCTCCGTTTTAAAGCATATCTGCAGAGTGTATTATCCTATTTTAGGTACCCAAATCTTTCTTGGTCCTTTCATGTTAGTTGTTTGACCTTTCGGTCTTTAGACATACATTTGAGATGGTTTTTTAATTTTTTGAAAGTAACAAGAGAGACTAATATGACCATGTCCACCATAATAATCACACAAAATAGATGAATGATAGTTGTTATGATTTTTTCCACTTACCAGGTTCTTGCTGTTGTGGCTATAGCTACTGCTAGATTTAATAAAGAAGTTTATGTATGGCTTGATATTTTTATTTTTATTATATCCCATTCTGGCCTTATCAAAAACACATTTACCACTCTCAAGTAATGCATCAAGATTGTTTCTTCCATTAACAAGATTTGCAAGATCTTTTTCAAAATAAACAATTTTCCTAGCACATTTTTTTAAAATTTTTAAAGTAGTAACTTTCTCATCTAATTATTTTATATTAGTATAGTCATTTTCAAGTAATGAGTTTTCTAACAGAATTATTTTTTGTTCCAAGCATACTTTTTCAGAAACTATTTGTTTATTATCATTTTCAAGAGAAGTGACTTTAGACAACAAATCTTTGCTTTCCAATTCTAATAATTTAATCTTATTCATTAAAGATTCATCATTATTTTTGTCAACCTTTTTGAAATAATGCATTGCTAATTTTTTTACTGATCATATAAGTCATGATATGCATCTCTTAATTCATCAATTTCAATATCAGAGTCAGAATAATATTCCTCATCATCTCCTGATTTGGCCATAAAGCAAATGTTACTAACTTCTTCAGGCCCGTCTTCTTTAAAGTGATTAAAATCCTCATCTAACCAAGCTGCAGTCATAGCATGCTTTTTTGGGTTTTCTATTTTCTGCCTTGTCCTTTTGAAGAAGAGAATATTATGGTCTTGTGTGTCAAAAATTCTTACAGTGATAACGTACGATTTGATTATTTTTATGTATTGCTATTATCTCTGCTGCCTTTTGATAGGAGCCTGTTGTTTCCAATTTTCTTGTTTCCTTCTCTTTTCTTCATGAACTTCTTTTTGTAGAAGCAGACATATTTTCTAACTATGAAGTTGAATTCATCATCTCCATCTATTTGTAACTCAATATCACTTTCATTATCATTTGATGGATTTGATTCGTCAACTACTTTTAGTGCCATTCCTTTTTTGTATAAGGATCCTTTATCTTGCCTACACTCGACTTCATAAATCCTCTTAACTAGTCAAGTGAGATTGTATCGAGATCTTTTGTTGTTTTTGAAGCTGTGACTTTAGGTCTCCATTCCTTTGGTAATGATCTTAGAATTTTTGTTACCAGCTCGTCATTTGGATATATCTTACCCAAGTTTTTCAAGGCAGTGATGACGTTGCAGAAAGGTCTGAAGAATTCGTTTATTGTTTCTCCCTATTTTATGCTAATATTCTTGTATTGATGCACTAAAAGACTTATTCTATATTTCTTTACCTCATTCGTTCCTTTAAAAGTAACTTGAGGCTTGTCCCACATTTCTTTTGCTATATAATACAAGGATATCTTTTCTTTCTTTTTTAGAGATAGTGTATAGATCAGATGATGTCTTGCTTTGGCATTCAGCTGTGTATTTTTCTATCAGCATCAATCCACATTTCTATGTTGTCAATAGCAAGAGGTGTAGCTCTAGCTTTGATAGCTTGCTCGATTTCAATATCCACTGATTGAACATAGATGATCATTCTATCTTTCTAATAGAAGTAGTTGTTTCCATTGAAGTAAAAAGGCTTTGAGACAAATTATCCTTCAAGGCTTCTTAAGTTGTTTGCCATGATCTATCATGTGTGTTAAAACACAATAAATGTGAAAACTTGCTCTGATATCAAATGATAAAGAAAATACACAAAATAGGGGGATGAATTATGTGTAAAAAAAATTGCAAGGTATTTTAAATCTTTAAAATCCTTCTTAAACAAAATGGGTCGATAAATGGAAAGGTCCTGTTAAATTTTGAAAGGAACTTGTAAACGTTTAAAAAGAAAGGATCATGTTAGTTATTTAAAATACGAAAGAAGTCTTCTAATCAAAAGGATCCTATTGGCGCTGAAAAAGAATGGGGCTTGTCAATCGATAGGAACCTGTTAGAGCTCAAATAGAAATAAGCCTATCAATTGATAAGAAACTGTTGACTCTTAAAGCAAAAAAACCTCTTGCTTTATAGAAACAGAAGGAGCCTATCGAAAAACTAAAAGAGCCTCTTGAAAATACAAACTTATAACTCAGAAATTTAAAAGTTAGGAAGAGAGAAAGAATGACACAGAAGATTTATACTGCTTCAACTAACAACTAAGCCTACATCCAGTCCCCAAGTATCCAACTTAAGTATTTCACTATAAGAATTTGAGTATTAAATTTGACGAGCCTCTCTAAGGTCATAATTACATACTTTTCAAGGTTCTCCAACCTTCTACACTCGAAGTGTATAACAAGCTTCTAAAAGTTCACATAAAATAAAATGTAAAATCAAAATAAGTTCTTAAATAACAATTTCTCTCTTGATAGAGTAATTTCAGTTTCTAAGGCACAATAAGAATGATATGACTCTCAAGAATATAGATGCTACTCAAATGTTTCAAAAGTCTGTGTGTATGTTTGTTTCTTCACAAGTGTTGTTTCTCTTCTTTAAATAATCAACTTTTTTAACTAGTCGTTGCTTCATCTTAATTCTGAGTTGACTTTGGATTTTCAATATCATCTCTGTTGGAACAAAAATGATATAGATTAAATAATTGAATGCCATTATGAATATTTTAAGTTTCTTCTTTATCCATCCTGGATATAACTAACCATTCTACTATGTTTTGCCATATATTTATGCCACATTGCACATTGAAAAGCTTCAGCAAAACTTGCTAAGCTCTAGCAATAAAAGTGCACTTAAAAATATGTGATAAATGCATTCGTCCTCTAAGTTATAGAAGACATATATTTGTCTAAAATATTGAACTTACTATGGTCATTAGTGCCTAACTTCTTCAATACTGCTAACCAAAAGATAAATGATGTTCTTTAAGACATTGATTTCTTTCCATACTAATTCAAAGTACGCCTTGTTTTACATAAGTAGAGCAAAAAATTCTAGATATGATTAGTTTGTGAAAATTCTGGACTGATGCTTAAACCAAATCCAATGATCTTCCCTATTGCTATTGGGAACTAAAGTTGATAATTGGTTTCTTAATCTTGAAAATCTTCTATAAGCATGACAAGGCCAATCCTAAGTATCCCTATTTATGACCACTTATCCTTTAGATGAGTTAAGGAAAGTTAGTTTGAGTTAGCAATAGTTTTGTAAGAGGAAAAGTGCCCTCGTATTATGCCAATTTTCAAACCAAAACTCAGTCTTCTTACTATTCCTAATTATACATTTGAAAGCTTCCCTAATAGTTTTCCTCAATCCCAACATATTTTTAAATGTCTAAGAGGAGTTATGCTTAAGTTGTACATTTTATAAAATAGCATTTTTGAGATAATAATAATGGGTCCATCTTATCCAAATTGATTTTTTATCAACTAAGAGTCTCCAAACACTTTTAATTAGCATAACCTTGTTCATTATTCTTAAGGATTTGATTCGCAATCCTCCTTGATTTTTAGGAGAACATAAGACCATTTGATTTTAGCACCAGTTAAGTTATATAGATCCATACCTATCCATAAAAAAATTCCTTATGAATCTTTTTAGTGTTTTGGTGATGCTAGTCAGGAGGTTCAAAATGGAAGATCCAATAAACTTTACATTTGATTAAGCACTGCATTAACGGGCAGAAGTTTGCTAGAGAAAGACAGAGCTTGATTGCACTAGCTTCCTAAAGACAGAGCTTGATTGCACTAGCTTCCTAACTTCCTTTATAAAGCTTATATTAGTGGTGTGAATCCTTATAATATAGTTTCTTTATACTAATAGGGATATCTAACTATTTAAAAGAGAACTTTCCTTCAATGAAGCGAAAATTAATGATAATATTATTAGCTAAACCTTCACAACCTTTAAGGATGAGGAAGTTGCTCTTATTTGGGTTAATGTAAAGACTGGCATTTTCTTGGACTCTTGTAGAACTTCTTAAATTTAGTGTTTATAGTAACATTTAACATGAGTATTAATTATATATCCAGATTGAACATAAAAGGAAAATAATGAAGAAATGCAGAAATACCTGATTTTGATTCCATAACGTTCCAATGAGCTTTCTAAGGTTGAAACAATCTCAAATCCTCCAATGCCTTTACTGGATCTACCAATCTAGACGTGGTCAACGTCTTTCTGTAGTTTTAGTAAAACGTGAACCTCAAAATGGGTCAGAGTAACTTTATGTTCATGAATTACTTAAGTAACTACAGGAGAACTTAACCTATATATATAGCTTCCATATCGGGCTTCTCCATCACAGGCCCAATATAAGTCTAATGCACACTAATTGAGATCTATTTTCCTCATGGTATTCAAACCATTATGTTGGCCCGCGAATTCTTTTCTTATTGAATAAGTATAATTTCAATTAATTTTTGAGGTTTTGATTGATTTATTATTTTTGCTGGAGGATCATTGCTTAGATTGATGGAATAAGAAGTATTAAATGGAGAAATTAAGCTTAAGTTAGAGTATAGTATGGTGTAAGTGAAAATGAAGAAGTAAAAATGTATA
>JAOQMQ010000001.1:4173248-4184854 GCA_027563845.1 Erythroxylum subrotundum | reverse complement strand
AATCTTTGAAAAAAAAGGTGGAAGGAGGGGAGGGAGAGGGGGAGGGAGATTTTGAAAATTTTTGAAAATTTTCAAAAAAAGTCCCTCAAATTTTTAAAATTTTCGGTACTGGCTGATATTTGGCCAGTATTTTGCATATCAGCCGGTACCAGCCAGTAGAGCCGAACAGTAGAGCCGAAATCGGTCGGTACGGACCGGTATTTAAGACCGGTACCAAATTTAAATTTTTGTATCAATTTTGGGCCGGTACGCCGCCTTCACCATGATTAAAATCACGTGAGAGAAAATGAAGATGAAAAACAGGAAAGTAGTAACGGAAATCATAGAATGGGGTGCAATTTCAAAGCAGTTGTCATCATAGAGTGGAACAACTTTTTTTGTGTGCCCACGAGGTATCCTAGGAGGGTCCCAATTATGAGAAGGCACCTTTAAGCCATCCATACCCAGACTAATCCCGCTCGAGCTAGGTAGGTCCCTTGCAGGAGGCAAAGCTCTGACTCCAAGTTTTAAACGATTGCATATATGAGGGCGATTTGAACTCGCGACCTCACTTAAGCCAAATGAGCCCCTTATCAACTCACCTGCGCGCTGGGGTTAGTGGAACAACTTTCATTATTATAAAATTTCTTGATCATATACAGGTATTTACTGTGCCTCATGAGGAGATGTTGTTTAATTTATTCTTTTACTGCTTGTCAAAAAGACATAAGAAGCACACATGGATCATGAGAAAGTAAAGATCACTTGTACGAGGAGAAGCTAATCTATTACAAATGAAATAACAAATCATTGACTTTCTCTTTCTTTTTCTTTTTTCTTTAACCAAGAACTGACGCTAAGTACAATACGGGATTTTACAAACATTGTTCTTTTTTTTTGTTGCCCACGAGGTGTCCTAGGAGGGTTCCAATTGTGAGAAGACACCTTTAAGCCATCCACACTAAGACTAATCCCCGCTCGAGCCGGGTAGGTCCCTTACGGAAGGCAAAGCTTTGGCTCCAAGTTTTAAACAGCTGCATACATGAGGGGAGTTTGAGCTCACGACCTCACTTAAGCCAGGAGAGCCCCTTACTAACTCACTTGCGCCTTGGGGTTTACAAACATTGTTCTTCTTTATTAGATCGTGGTGACGGTAATAACACGCATTCCTGTACATAGTTCAATTCTTAGTTTCTCTATACGATTTACCACTCCTCTTTTGGACAATAGGAATCAAAATAGGTTGTAAAATAGATTCACCTTGATCATATAATAGCCTCAAAGGATAACATATAAAGTTTTCAATTGATTAAAGTTTTTATTTATATGATTTATAAAATTTGTAAAAAAAATAATATGTGGAGCTCTTTTTCTCTACCAATATGAAGTAACCATCACAACAATTTCTTCCAAGTAAATTAGGCCAATCTTTTCTTCCTTTCATCGATTTTCTCTGAATTATTATACTTCCATATGACACAATGAACACTGCAATATCAGATGCAAATAGAATTATAACGAGTCGGAGGATTCAACAACACTAGAGCAACTTTTTTAAAAAAAATTTATGGTACAATATGTGTAATGCATGTTGAAAAAAATTTATAATTTCTTGAACGTCAATATCACTTTAATCTATAACTTAATTAATTGATAAGTATAATAATGTACCTTATTATAAAACTTGATTCCTTTTTTGCTGCTCCCTTTGATGTTGGATGAGTAATGGCGATTTTATTGAGTTGTTTACATTGGTTTGGATTGTATGTGATCGGATTTTGTTTGGAATGTCTTAATGCTAGTGATGAAAGGGAAAACACGTGATTTTTGTAGTAATCTTAGGATGAATTGTTATGTTTGTAAAGTGCTTGTTGAATTTCCTGTTATGATTGTGTTAAGTGTTAGGAGTGATGCTTATGTTGGCGTATATATATCACGTTTTGTTGACTGAAAATTCATGAATTTGAATTTAACAAATGTAAGTTGAGATGTAATTACGTGATGGGAATGGACATGTGTATGTTTTTTACTTTATTTGGACTATTAATGGTTGAATTAAACATTTGTATGTTTTAATATTGGTGAAGAAAGGGAAAATATCAAAATTTTGTTGTTAGTTTGGGTTTAATTTTTTATGCATATAAATTGTTCGATGAAAGTTCTCATATGTGGGTAGTGTTCTGTCTTGATAGGGAACAAATTACCTTTCAAATTACATTAACTTTGTTATTAACTTCTTCTTTTTTTAAATTTATTAGTTAGTAATAATTGTTAATGTTATATATATATTTTAAGGTTTTTTTTTGTTCTCTTAAGCATTATGTACGTACTAGAGCTCGACTTGAAGGGTTTATTGCAGAAGATTACATAGCAAATGAATGACTGGCATTTTGTCCGATATACTTAAATGACGTCGAGACAAGATTTAATAGACCATAACGTAACTTTGATTTTGTTTAAATGGTGGCTTGCAGTTTTCTCCTAAAAAGTAGGGTCACTTGGTGTTGAAAAATATGTGGAGTTAACAAAAGACAAATTCAAAATTGCCTATTGGTATATTTAGAATAATTGTGAGGAAGTCGATATATATATGGAGTGTGTATATTACTTAAGTTCCTATCATGGTTTAGGACTCAAGTAAGTTGTATATTGATAGAGTATTGATATAATGTGTGATGCATGTTGAAAAAATTTTATAAGTTCTTGAATGTCAATATCACTTTAATCTATATCTTAATTAATTGATAAGTACAATAATGTACCTTATTATAAAACTTGATTCCTTTTCTGTTGCTCCCTTTGAATTCTCAAGAAACATTCTAGCTATATAAGTTTCTAATCAACTTTTTAATAATTTGATTGAAATATAATCCTAATTTCAATTAAATATTAATTAGAACTATAATTACTTCTAATTAAATACCAATTTAGCTTAAATAAGATCTAATATCTAATAATTGTCTTTATTTATCAAATATCCTATATTTTATCCTAAAGTTTTTTCAAACTTTATAATCAAGTCAAACTTAATTAAATTACATTTTTTTCAACCGTTCTATATGTGTGATCCATTAAGGCCCTCAATATATTGGCAATTAATATAAATTGCAGCCATAAATTATATTTAGTATTATATAAATTAAACTCTTTTAATTTATCTTTAATTCTCTAGCTAAATAATTTATATCTAAACATTAAGATTGCCTTTAGTTAGTATTAAGAATCCCAAAATAATTTTGACTAACCTTTTTTTGTATACTTTCTATATAATTTAATTCTTTTATCGTATAATGTTTTGACTAGATATAAAGTATGAAATGTCTACACTATTTAAATCCAATCATATTAATTTTGTTTCATTAATAATTAATCCTTTTAAACATATTTGAAAATTATTTTTAGAATATCATACCACTTTGGCGGAGGATTTCTAAATCAATACTAATAGACAAAAATTGAACATTCTCTCTCATTACTTTAGGGAAACAAATAATATATTAATCACTTAATTACCTCAATATAGTTTATCTTATATCCAATGACTATCAAGTAAGCTATCTTTGAATAAGTTACGTCATAAGTTACATCAAAATACATCAATCCTTACGAGATACTGACCGCACGTCGTTTCGCTAGTCAAAATAAAATAACTAGACTACTACTGTAGTAGTGATGAGTCTAGGTCGATCCCACAGAGAGTGTGCGTAAAGTTTATGAAATGAAATTAACCGGTGTTTACACTTAATGGGGGGTTTTGGATTTTTGGAGTAAGAAAAATAAAATGAAACTAACTAATAAAAACAAATTAAAGAAAACATGCAAAAATGATAAATGTGGAGAATTCAGTAGGGACCCGGTTCTTTGGTTCAATCTCGGCCTACACCCTGACTAAGCATATTTTATTAATTTGTTGTTCTTTAACCTCTTCTAAAAATTATTAATCGTGGGTTAATAATTAACCCGAGTTTTCCCTTAGGTTTTGTTTAATCAAGATACGATCGTTAATTAAATCTAACCACCGAACAACCTAGGATACGATCTCTAGATTTAATTAGGCCGTAGCATTACGAATTAGGAAAATCGATTAATCAAGGCAACAACCACATACGATGCGTCATTTAACCTAGGTTATGTTATCCCTAATGATTACGAATCATTAGTCGCTACACATGAATTTCAACATAACAATTACGGATTATATCGAAATTCTAGCAATGAGTTTGAAATTAACAATTCAATGAATGCATTAAAATCATGAATTCACAATACCCAATAGGTTTATACACAAATAACCGAATAATAACAAAAATTCGATTATTCATACACAAAACCCAAATCAGTTAAAATCGGATAACATAATCAATTCCTAATGAGAGAAAGAAACAAAAAAATAATAATAAATACTTTACTCGGGTCATCGATGTCAATATTACCTTCGAACCAGCGTCGGGACGTCTAACTCTTCATGGGCCTTTCCCGAAAAATTGCTTCAGCCCCCGTCTTTGTCCCTAAACAAAAATCCTCTTTGTTAACTATTGCTTTGTTTCAGTGTCCCTCTTGTTTCCGCTATTGTGCTTGCCTTTGTTGTGCCGACACTGTGCATTCATTTCACAAATTAATGTTGGTTCTCTTTTAAAATCTCTTGTCGCCTCGTCCTGCCTATCGCCTGCTGCTTCTCACCAGGCTCGCCAGCCGCCAGCCGCCAGCTCTCCAAGCCCTCGCGTCTGCGCCTGTTGCCTTTTGTCTGGCTCCCCCCTTGCGTGATTTATTGCTTGATTTTTAATGCCTCTAGTGTGTATCATTTTTGTTGTGCGTGCTGGCTTTTAATTTGCGTCACTTACGCTCTTCCTAGCCTCCCATGATTTGAGTTGTTGCGCTAATTTATTTCTCTCTGATCCCACGTGCCTGCTGCCTTAAGCTTCTGATTTATTGCTCCCCAGGCTGCGTTTCTGTAAACGCACACGTGTTACGTTTTGATTCTGCCCATTTAAGTCAAGTCTTTTGTCTATTGTTTTCTCACTTCATTTTTTCCTCTCGTAGCTCCTTGTTCGGACAATTTAATTGCCTCCCGTTAAAAACCCTCCTGCTGCCTTCTAAAATGCACCTGCTTTATGCATTCTGTCCCTTACGTTTTTTCCCTGTTGCATGATTCCAACTATCTCCTATTCATTTTATTTTGCTCCTGTCTTATGGCGTGAAACGCCTCCATTTCTGCATGTAGTTGCTCCATCCTTGGCTGGTCATTTTGCCAACTTCACAACTTAAATCTTTTTTTTTAACTTGCAATTAATTTTTTCTTCTTTTAATTTTCTTTTTCCACTCTATGAAGACAAACGAGTATTGATCTTCGAAAAATGTCTCAAATAGGGTATTTTTGACTCACTTTAATTTCTTTGCTCCGAAATTATACCTAAAATCAAATATGAATTAATGTGAGTTTCTTAAGCATTTTTATGTCAATAATTGCTAAGTGTAAATCGTCTGTAAGGATGATTCATCTATAAAGTTGTATCGTCTATAAAGACGTTTTGTCTGTGACGATGTCATATCGTTTGTAAAGATGTATCGTCTGTGATGACATCATATCGTCTTAAGAGTTGTATCATCTTAAGTTGACTTTGCTTCGTCTTAGTTGACTTTGATTCGTCTGCTTCTTGCATTCGTCTGATTCTCGCATTTGTCTGCTTCTCCCATTCGTCTACTTCTCCCATTCGTTTGCTTCTTGATTCATCTGCTTTTGACCATTCGTTTGCTTTTGGCCATTTGTCTGCTTCTTGCTATTGTCTGCTTTCCCATTTGTCTGCTTCTTGCTATTGTTTGCTTTTTGCTTCGTTTGCTATCTGCTTCATCTTATGTGAACAGAACCTTGTTTGATTCTTTCAACCATAACTTTGTCGTCTGACCTCCAAATGACCTGATTTTTGAAGCATTAGATTCATAACACATTTCTCTATATCTCCATAGATATTATAGCTTCTGGTGTTGACTCAAAATATATTAATCTAATCAAAGTAAGGGTATCGATTGGAAGAGCATGAACTGGATATTCCACTGAACATACCTCAGTATGATTTTTTATTTTGGTGTGAGCTAAAGGTATAGGCATACAAACTGTCTCAAGAAGTCGAATTATGGTTCGGTTTCTAAGATGTTAAGAAAGTTGTGTATAGTACACTATTTTTGAATATAAACAACCCGATAATTTTGAGGCATATCTTCCAAATTACTAAACCAAATTGGGTGATTTTTGGAGTCAATGACAAAGGAATAGAGATTTTAAGGGTTTTAGTGAGGCACAAACCTAAGTATAAATTATACTTAGATGAGTTTTGGATATGAGACTGATTTTGTGATGAAACTAAAGGAAAGATACCCCGGTTGGTCATGAACATGCATTGTACATAATTCATTTCATACATGTGCATTATTGAATACTTATGATTCTACAAATTGTGATATTGTGTATATTATTTGTTATAGAGGAGCAACTGGAGTGTCAACCTCCAGACGTTGCCGGATCTTCCATGCATTAGCTTCGGGAGCAACTAGTGAGTAACCTAAATGGTCTCACTTAATTACTTGTTTTCTTAGATTATGTTTTGAATGGCAAATGAATGGGTATGATTGCGGATTCCGAATAGAAGGTCCGATGATTGTGTAATATGGATTGAGATACTGAAAAGCTGCTTTAATATGAATATAAAGACCTATGTTCGTTATAATGTGATTGATTGTAGTGCATGCATTCCATTCATGAATGCATAATCAGATAATGGCAATTGTGACCAGAGTAGCCACCGATCAGAGCTTAAAGCTCAACGAGTGAAAAGAGCCTCGAGCTCAAACAGTGATTAAGAGCCTAAGGCTCACTATGTAAAATGAGCCTTGTATCCTCATTGGATAAGGGGCAATTATTAATGAGCCCGGTATCTAAAATAGATACGGGACAGTTTAGGCACTCAGTCACAACAACGTAATAATTGGAAAGTATCTCATGAGCATTTCATATGCATATTGTTAAGTATGTTTGTTGGAATGAAATGCCAAATTTACCTATGCTTAAGTGAAAATATGATATTTGTGTAAAGTGCAGTATGTGATTATATGTTATGTGAAATGATGTGTTGCATGAATTGAGTGAACCATCGATGATGGTTACCTCATTTATTTCGCAAAACTCACCAAAATTGCAACGTTGTCTTTTTAGGACCAAGAGACGACTCTAGCTACTGAAGAGGCTCTACCAGCCGTGTAAATTGTAATTGGCAAGAGAAGTCATGGCTCAAAGGTCGGTCAGCTGGGATTTTTGGATAGATTAGTTAGATTGTGTATATTTTCCTCTTTCATGTAGTACTTTTGTATTAGGTTTTGATGATGTGCTTATAGAAAAGGATAAAAGACACAATGTAGACATTCGGGGTTTGTGAAATGAAATGAGGAAAAAGTTGGTTTTAAAATATTGTGATTTTCTTAGGATGCTTTATAAGTGAATTATAATACCATGCCATGTGAAGTGAATGTAGTGATCAATCATAGCTTACCCTTATCATAGGATATGTATCGGAATGAATTACGGGCGTCCCGATGTGTACCTTGTGGTAAGGGGGCACTAGATATGGTCAAAGAAAAGAGTAAGGACCCAATTGTCAGGGATGAGTCAGTTTTTAAAGAAGCCACGTTTGAAGAAATCCCTAAGGCCAAAAGGATAAGATCAAAGAAACTCACCGTACTCCAAAAGGGAGAGTCTGCAGCACCAGTGAAGCTATTTCAATCGATGGAAGCTTAAGCAAGGTACAAGATACGCTACAAGAAGAGAAAGGTGGTAGTTGGACCCATCTTGCCTCTTAACCTATTTGATGAAATCGGTATTCCCATCTCTTCCTATTTGATTGCTATTGGTTGGGAAAATTTTGTGAACTTGAATGAAATAGTTTGTGATGACCTGGTTAGATGTTTTTACACACACATGAGAAAAGAAGAAATTTATGAAGAACTTACAATAATTTCTTGGGTCTGTGAGTGTGAGATCTTAATTACGGAAGAAATTCTGGCAAACATTTTGAATGCACTTCCCGTAGGTAGGACTAATATTCCCTATCATAAGTGGGACATTGCTAACCTTGATCTAGGTTGTGCACTTTATATGTCTACATATTGAGAATGTCCATGAAGGGAGACTCTGGTGTAGACACTTTGACCTACTGCCAAGATGCCTTGTATCCATTTCAACTACTTCAATTTTTTCGAGTAGTTCAGTAGAAAAATTGAGTCTCCTGGATACATATATTGTCTACAATCTTTTAAAGGGCAACAAGATGAACCTCCTAGCAATGATTCTGAAGTTTATGGTAAACAAGGGAAGTCACAAGAATACAATTGGTGGTCTGTCATATGGGATCCTGTTAACCAAGATTTTTGCCTATGGATTGGTATGCACCCGATAAGTTCCATTCTTCTATTCCCTACTAATTCGGATACAAGCTGAAAGAGAATGTATGGGTTGAGAAGAAAACTAAAAGAGCAGCAGACCTTTTGGGTCCTGCCCTATAAAAATTAGCCGTTGCCGCACTCCAAAGCACTAATGATCTAATCCTTCAACAACTGAAGGAAAATTTTCCAATCAAGATCAAATACGTGGCCATATAAACAATATGCAAAATCAAATTCTTGACATGTAGATTTTGATTAGAAAATTTTTTTGACTCTTCTTAGTAATTTTGTCACTCTTTTTTCTTGGTCTATCTTTACATACTTATGATATTGTTTGTTGCCTTAGTTACTCTTTCCTTTTATTTTTTGATAATGATAAAGGGGGAGAATAGCTAATGATATACTTCGCATATGTGATTTTCAATATTGACTTAATGATATATTTGTTTGATGGTATATTTGTTATTGATTTATTTTGTTAACTGTTGCTGAAATGTTGTTGAACTTGTGGAGTTTAAATCTGTGATATACAAACATTAGGCTCCTTCTTTAAGAAGTCAGGCTCCTAGTTATAATTGTGAGTAAGAACATACAAAGATTACAGGTATATTTTTGAAATTCTTTATTATTTTTTGAATTTTAAAAATATATATATTATTGTTTGTTATCATCAAAAGGAGGGAGATTGTTAGCTCAAGGTTTATCTTTAATGATTTTGATGATAACTTTATATTATTTTAAAATTCAAATTGGATTTATTTCCATAGATAGGCAACGATCTAATTCTTAAAAGGAAATAAAATCATAGGACAATTGCTTCATTTCTTGCAGGAATCCTCTTTATGAATTTACCTAATTAGAAATGATTCCATGACATCTGGGAGGATCTTACTAATTCGAATAATTAGCTCCGGAAGACTTGAGAGAACGTTTATCTTAACGTTTGAATATCGAAGATTTCAGCAGAGATAATATTGAAGATTAAGTAACGGTTAGTTGAAGAAAATGTCTACTTAAGGAAGAGCCACTGCATTTGCGAAAGAGACAGAGACTTGCAAAATACCTTAGTAGCAATAATATTCTTGAAAGTTATATCAAACTCTTTATGCCTTAGAAAGTGAAATCACTCTATTGAGAGAGACTGTTAAATCCTTTATACATTTTTTATTGAGAGCTTGTAGAGGTTTGCTAAATTCTACAAGTGTGGAAGGTTGAAGAAAGTTGAAAAATATGTAGTTGTGAGCTCGAAGAGGCTCGTGAAAATTTACTATTTGAATTTTATAATGAAATACTCAAGTTGAATACTTGGGGACTAGACGTAGGGTCTTTATAAATCGAATCAGTATAAATCGACTATGTCATTCTTTCTCTCTTCCTAGCTTTTAAATTTGCGCATTATAATTTTGTATTGTTAAAAGACTCCTTCAGTTTTACAATAGATTTCTTTTGTTTTCATCTCGCAAGAGGTTCCTTTCGATTTTGAGCGTTAATAGGCTCCTTTCTTTTTGAGCACTAGCAGGCTCCTATCAATTAAAAGGCTCCTTCCTCTTGGGCACTAGTAGGCTCCTTTCGTTTTTAAAAAGATTCTTTCATTTTCAACAATTAACAAGGTCTTTTCAAAAATTGATAGGATCCTTTTATTTATAGATTTGTTTGTTTAAGAGGATATTATCATTTTAAAATACCTTGCATATTTTTTTTTACACACAATTCACCCCCTCCCCCCTTTCGTGTATTTGCTTTATCAATGTGTGGCTGAACTTTTTGGGGAACCATAGTGTTATCTTTGTTAAGAATGATTTGATTTATTTTTGAAGAGTTTTATTAAAAAAAATATTTATGCTATTTTTATAACTTATTTAACTAAAGCTAGCGAGTATATCAAATTATAATTTTCATGTAGATGATTTAAAAGAATCTAAAGTTTGGCTAACTTGTACTTACTCAAACCTGTGCTAAAGTTCGGCTAACTTTATAATTTTGTACTTACTCAAAACTGTACTAAAGTTTTCCATTTCTATATATGCTAACTATTTTTATGAAAACTCCTAATTTCTTATCTCTCATCTACTTTTTCTTAGTTTCACATTTACTTCTTTTTAGTCTTATTGTGTGCTGATTGCCAAGCAACTTATTCATTTGTGAGCATAGCATTTTTCCTTCGGCCCTTCTTAATGGAATACTGTAACTGTGAATTAAAATGGCTTTTGTTTTTGGGTCAAAGGAACTGATGTTTCCTGCTTGTTTGACTAAAGGAAATGTCAAAACCTTAAAAGAAGTTACTACTAGCTGTTACATATGAATAGAAAGGTTCAAAATCTTCTTTATATATATATATATATATATATGAGAGCCTCTTTTAGATTTTTACATGGCATTCCACGTATTGGAGACACGAAACAAAAAAAAAACTAATATAAGATAGAAATTGATAGTCAAATTAAAAATATTAAATTACTTTTAAAGTCACTAATTTCATGAAAAACTTCACTTTTAATAGAATTTAGATTTCAACTTTAGGAGTGATAATTAAAAAAAATTAAATTGAGGTTCGAGAATTTATTGTTAACCTCTTGTAGGATGCATCAACTAGAGATTGAGTCAAATGAAATTGTAAGAATGTTCTTTCCTTTGTATACTGCTTTGCAAGCTTATGTTTATGGTGACGAAATATATTCTCTTCTAATACTTTGACTGCCTACTTTCCTTTCCTTTCGAGGAAATGAGAATGAAAAAGAAGTTGAAGTATGAATACTTGAATGTTGCGTAAAAGATCTCTGGTAGAAATTGAAACTATTGGAGATTAGATGTTAAATGCAATTTTAATTTAAAGTATTATACTCATTACTAGTTAATTTCATATAGTAATACCTATATGAAATAATAGTAGTTGTAGTAGTAGTAGTAACTTACTTCTTCTTAATTATCCACACCAAATTTGAACTTTGATGTCCAACTTGAGAAGCAACAAAATTTTCCATTAACATTCCGATCAACCAGTGAAATGTTGAACTGAAAATTTAATGAGAATTCTAAAGTAGTATCTTTATACGGAAAACTGGAAAAGAATTCTAAATGAAGTTTTTGAGCTATTAGCGACCTAATGTGGTGGTGATTGTGATGGTATTTACAGAACTTGATCCTTGCTCTCGTGCAATTGAGTTAGGATTGTAAGTTCTATGGAAAATGAATCCAGG
>JAOQMQ010000001.1:4136540-4147839 GCA_027563845.1 Erythroxylum subrotundum | reverse complement strand
TATATTTCATCAAATCTCTCATGATCTTCATTTTTAATGCCTTAATAATGTTGAATATTGTTTCCTTCTTGATTCCTAAACAATTTATAAGCCTTCTAGATTTCTTTCAATCCAAAAACACCTGCAATAAATTTCTTAACCAATTCTATACAATTTGATATTATCAAAACATAAGTAGGATTAATTTGTCAACCACCATTGGTCCAACATGTTTTACTTATTCAAATATTAATTTAACTTTTACTTATTATTCACAGATAAAGCTCAATATCGTCGATATCGATAAGCTTTAAGTTTCAAATTGTGTGATCTTACTGTTGAAACAAAGGGCTAAGGACCATCGTTATCGGCTGCATAAATACTACAAATTTTTTCCTTCCGATAAGGAGGCAAGGACACATGAATAGATATATCAAGAAAATTGGAGTCAAATGTGTGATTATTAGGCATCTGCCAGTGTTAAGATCTGTCTTCTTTCTCCTCATATTTGCTTTCATTAATATTGTTGTACAATTTAATGAATATTTCTTTTTTTTAGGAAAAGTGTGAGAAAGTTAAGGTTAATAGGGCAAAAATAAAAACTCCTCGCAATACTAGCTCCAAATCATTTGTTGTCGTACGAAATGAATTTGTAAGTTCTTTGGTTAGAAGTCATAATTATAACAGTAAATACAATATTATTTATTATATTTTTAATTCTTTTTTCATAAAAAAAAGTGATAAAGAACTACATGGATAAGATTGTGATAGGATCACACTCTACAAACTAGCACAGTATAAGGAAGGTGAAGGTTGGATTGTACAAATGATAAAGTCAATTTGTAAAGTCAACGGACTGTAGTGATTTGTGTTTATGAAAAGGGGCCCCCGTTGTCATTGTATATACCGGTGATTATGTATATAAATGGTTTTCCGCATAGCGTATGTTTGTGTAAAAAAAAAATTATACCGAGCTTTGACTGAGTAATGCAGCACGCCACCCTTGCGGGGCACGGACTCGGATATCACCATCGATGTCGGGTTCAGGTCACGTGAGAGTGGGGTGTTACATAGATGTCTTAAGAAGCGTAGAATAATTATGAAAGTATAAAATTTTGTTTAATTTTAAGTTTATTTATTTATGTAGTACTCACTAATTATATTTGAATTAAATATTGATTTTGTTTTTCTTTATAGAATAAGATGTAGGAGTTGTTGCAAAGATCATTGTCTGATAGAAATGAGCCAAATATAGATGACATTTGCAACAACATCCTTAGTACAAGATCAGGCTACATCAAAGGTCTTGGGTTTGGCCCTAAGTCAATTGGTTCTTCTCTTAAAGCGTAATTACATATGTTGGTTACAAGATTAGGTTACATCTAAGGTCTTGGGTTTGGCCCTAAGTCAATTGGTTCTTCCTCATCACGACCAACATATGTAATAACACTTCAAGAGAAGAACCAGTTGCTTAAGGCTAAATTACAACATAATAAAGAAAAGTTATATTGTACTGAAGAAATGTTAGAGCGTACTAAAGAAAAATTAGAACTTAATGAACAAAAATTAGACCGTATTGAAAGACCGTTGACCAAGCTTAAAATAATGGTCAAGAAATACTTGGGTCAAAGTATGTAAGTAATAGTGACGATGAGAAGGAGTCTTAGTTTGTACATAAGTTTTGTTTAACTTTTATAATTAACATTTAATTATTTTAATAAAATCCTTCTAATTTTTAATTACTTGTGTTGTATTTTTTTTACTTAATTATATTTCAAACAATGTTACCAGCAATAATTCAAACAATGTTACAAACAATAAGATGTATTAAATATGTTACAATTATTATAATTAAATGATAAATTATCAAATTAAAAAATCAAAATTTGTCAACAAAAATTTTTAGCTACAATTACAAAATTGTCACTAAATATTTTTAGCTACATTCCCTAAAACGTCACTAATAACCTTTAGCTACGTTATGAAACATAGCTAAACATATTTTGCTACCAAAAGTAAATCATCTCTAAAAATTATTACCTACGCATTCGTTAACGAAGCTGATAAAGTTTAGCTACGAAACGAAAACATCATAATAAATCACTCGCGACAATTTCTTTTATCCTTGCGTATCCCTTTTGGCGACAGATTCCTGATCGGAGCAAAAAATGTTAGGCGGTGATTTTCTGAAAATGTCGTAAATAATATTTTTCAATCGGGCTTCGATGACCATTTAATTTTGGCACGAATTTTTACCATCACCAAAAAGTTACTGCGACAATTGTTTGTCTTTCATGGACAAAAATTTTCGTCCCCAAAAACGACTTATGTTGTAGTAAAATTTAAGAAATCCACGATATTAAAGAGAAGAAGAAGCACCATTTTCTTATTTATAAACTTTGAATAGGCCATCTCTCTCTATTAGTATTGTAATTGAATATTATAAATATGATTATATTTATATAAACACTGTCCATTATAACACGATGTATTAAAAATATATAATATACATATAATTTTTAATATTACAAGATTCATTTTTATAATTTAAAATAATAAAGTGATTTTTAATAAATAAAATATCAAGAGAGGTTTATATTTTTACTTAAGTAAAATTATTAATTTTTCATGAAAAAAACATTATGCTTTCAACACAAGTTCAATTTATGTAGTCGATAGGTGTTTAGTGTCACCTAATTCTTTCATTATCGCTTTGATTTTTCCTTTTCTGAGAACTAAAGGCCAAAAAGAGGATGTCTATGAACCTCAAACTTTGTTTCGACTACTTAACTCTAATATTAATTATTAAATAATGATAGAGACTAAAGTCCTAACAAATTGAAAAACGTGGGATTGTGCAGTTTGGTGTGATTGCCATCATCTGTTCCCACATTGTAAAATGAGCATATAAGGGGCTGGAGGTGCTCGACATGAATTGCCCCTTGAGGATGTTCAATAGCTACAACTAATTCCTTAGATACCAAAGTTTCCAGAGCTCGGATCCTCAGGAATAATATTACTATGTCCAATCATATTTAATATTCAAAACAATATTTTTTTTACAACGGAAAAAGCATAAATTACAAAATTCTCCGAGGGAGACTAACCCCGGCCATATTCTCTAAAAGGAGAGTGGCACATCCAGATGGTGTCCTAACAAAAGTGGTGAGCCCGAATCCTAAAGTAAAAGCATGGTTGATGAACCAATCAGCGCACCGATTACCCTCTCGATAGGTGACTACTTTAGAAATTGTTTAATGTCGAACAACATTCTTTTGGGCATTAAACAAGATTGGACATTTTAATATTGAGTAGAGGATCGTCATTGAAGTTTTCAGGGTCTTGTTAATTGATTTTTTGCTTTCCTACACTAAAATAGAATAAAAGCCAAGCCTCCATGTGTAAAGAGTTCATAACACTTTGAACTTTCTCATTGAAGTGCTAATCAACTTCTACTTCTATACAAGCTCAGGCTTCACAAATTGACCAATATTTTTATCGTTCTCTCACCTAAATTTTAATTAAGGATGTCAATTTTGACCTGATTCATCTAATTTGGTTTGATTTTAGTTTGGATTGATCGGATCACATGTACAAGTCGGATCAAGTCAGCTCATAACTTAACCGCTACTTGAAAAACAATGTCATTTTATTAAAAATGACATTTTTAACAATTTTTTTATTACATATATGTATATATAAGGTAGGCCGAGCCCACTTGCAGGCCGTCCTAATCTTAACCTTATCATGCTGCCTTAATGAAATTTGATTTTCCCATGTTTTCAATGACTCACAACTAATTCATCCTACCGTTCAATCTTGATTTCTCTTCTTATTCTTCTTTTGCTCACGTCATGAAAAGGAAAACATTTCCCATTTTGACTCTTTTATTAAGCACACAACAACTGACCGTTGAAAGCATAGACTAAGTCTAAATACAAACTCCAATTTGGCAACACACACTCGTCTTTTCTATGAAGGCCGCCAATCAAAGGAGTGAATAAAAAGTCCTCACTAATGGTAGACTTTAGTTGGATGTGTTGGCCAAATACCAATCCATGAATTTCAAGAACAAGAGACTACTGAGAACTCGTAAGTCGTACCAGAATACTCAACTCACTAGGAAACCTGAAAACAAAACCAGAAGACTAAATAATGGAATCCAAGTACAAAGGTGGGTGTTTATACATCAGGGAACAAGATCCTCTGTCCAGTTTTATGGTATTGTATCAAGTGAATATCAACCATTCATTTATGTGGGTCTCGTGTGGGCTTCACATAAATAAATATGAAGCCCGCATAAATGAATGGTTGAGATTCACTGGACACAATAAGACACTATAAAAACTAGACAGAAGATCTAGATTCATACATTAAGGACGACAAATATAGCCATATCATATGATCCAATCCAACTTTAACTCGAGTTGATCGAATTGTGAGCTGCGATTGCTTAGCCTATCAGGGTCATGGTCATGCTCAGGTTGGGACAGTCCCAACCTAGCCTATCACTCAAAAAAAAAAAAGCACAAAATAATTTTAAGGTGCAGGTGAGTTGATCAAGGGCTCTCATGATTTAAGTGAGATTGTGGATTTGAACCTCCCTTATGTATGCAACCATTTAAAACTTGGGGTCAGAGCGTTGCCTCCCGCAAAGGACCTACTCGATTCGAGCAGAGATTAGTCTGAGTATAGATGGCTTAAAGGTGTCTTCCTATAATTGAGACCTGCTTAAAATACCTCGTGGATAACAACAAAAAGTACCTTCATATAATTGAGACTTACTTAAGACACCTCGTGGACGACGAAAAAAAAAAAAAAGTACAAAATAAGTCATTTTATTAAATTTTAAAAAAAAGTATAATGTCGGATGGGTCCATTACCATCTCTAACGCTAGTGACACCCGTATCAAGAGAAGAGAGGAACAGAAAGGTGATACGACAAATGTAAGGCAAGGATGAAAAAGTACTACTACTTGAGGACCTTATCATTTAATATTATACAAATACGATCAAAAGCATCTGAATTTGTGGACCATTCAAAACCAAAACCGTGCACTAAATTATGACCTCTGTCAGAGACATTTGCTCTCTCACTGGTAGAATGTAATTAACAGAAAAAGACAACACAAAAGCCGCGTTTCTACCAAGAGGATGCTTTCTGTACGATACTATGCTACTGTGCTCTTGTTCTTTTACTTTAGCTATTGTTGTTACTGTTTCATTTTACTCATTATTTTATATATGAGGAATTTGACGTCCATAGCGTAACCTGCCCTCAGCTTTTATGTAAAGCTTACAGTTGCAGGCCCAAAAACAAGTGTGTTTTTTCTCGGTCTCGGTGCCCAGTTTTGGTTGGTGTTTCAAGGTTGAAGCTTTAGGGGTTTTGGGTGCGTGAAAGAGGTTAGACTTGGAGAGCAAAAAGGTGTCCATGGCCGAAGATGGTGTTGTGTCCTGTGATTTTCCTGTGAAGAGGGCAAGAGAAGATGAAGAAAATGGAGTTTCAGCGACCACGGAGACCATGGAGACAGAAAATAGCATCAGCTCACAGTATATATCGACTGTTATTCCTGGATGGTTCTCAGAGATTAGCCCAATGTGGCCTGGTATGTTTCTTCTCCGATTTTTTGTATTCTTTTGTTATGCTTGGTTGTGTGAGAATATTGAATCCCGGGAACTTTTGAGTTTCCATTGCAGAGCTCTTTCTACTTGAATTTTTCTGGTTGGATTTTTCACGCAGCTTGACCTTGTTTGGGATTAAAGATTGCATCGTTTGTTTATAATTCCCGGTTGGCTCGTCCTATCTTTTGATCAATTTTCTGTTTGTGTTTCGAATAACGTTGGTGCAAGTTCTCTTGCGCGGTAATGATAGTATTTTCCATTTGAGGATATCACATCTTCTTTATTGTATTCAGAATGATGTTCGGCCGTCTGTTAGTTAGACCTTAGGGATGGGTATGCTCTCTTCAATGGTGTGCTTACATATAGTTGCTCCATGAAACACCTATTAAAACGATGTTGCTTGAATGTTCCTATTAGACCCTACCTTCTCTTTCATATTATTCTACCCTATACTCGTCTAGTCGTCTGTGACCAGGGGTCTAAATATATCCTTAATGAAACTGCTAGTAGTCCATTACCCATCTTGTACATCATCATCTTTTATAATTTTACTTTTCTTCAAGTTATAGCTTGTTTGATGAAGCCTGATAGATACCGATGACATAGTTTCCTTCACGTCCTTGTAGACCTTACGTTTCTAAGGGCCAGAGTTTTACTGTTCTATTGCTTCTGAAATTTCATGTTTAACAATTCAGGGGAGGCACATTCCCTTAAGGTAGAGAAGGTCTTGTTTGAAGGGAAGTCTGAATATCAGAAAGTTATGGTCTTTCAGGTAATGGGTTGTTTTGGAAAGCTCCTATACTGTTGTTTTGGCTGCATTTGCAGTTTTCAGCTTTTAAATTCAATTGGATGCTAAACTGGGCTCCTGTTATCTTTTATGCAGTCAGCAACATATGGAAAAGTACTCGTACTGGATGGCGTGATTCAACTAACAGAGAGAGATGAATGCGCATATCAAGAAATGATTACTCACCTTCCACTTTGCTCAATTCCAATTCCAAAGAAGGTACTATACTTTGTCCAAGGATTGAAATAGCATACCGCAACTGAAGCTACAATATTGCGATTGTAATCCTTACCATTCAGCAGCGGCTTACACACATGTTGAGGCCTATTCTGGAGGTCGTTATAGCTGCAGCACCTACATCCCACCACAATGCTCTTACCTTATGTTTTACAAAATTTCCAACAGGATATGGTGCTTTTGAAGAAAAATCCTGACTGTGACGCCCGCAATTTATAGTATAACATGATCTGCATCTGCTAAATTCCGTGATTGCAAAGCATGGCCACTCCTTAGAATTTTACTTTGTACTTTAGAACCAAGGAATATCATGCATGAAGATTTCCTTTAGGGAGATCATATTGTAATTTGACACTTCAAGATCAGACCTTGAGGATTATGAAATATATGGGAGAAGAGTTGAAGTCAGGAGTGTTAAAAATTTACCATCAGACAAAGTACCTATTTATTATTCTATTATAACTTGTTGAAAGCAACTTACTGACATGGTTCAATTTTCGGAAGACCTTGCAATTGGAAAACTTGACTATAAAGTTTCTTCATTTTGTTCCCTCATTTTTTCATTTCTTTTTGCAGGTTTTGGTAATTGGTGGAGGAGATGGAGGGGTCCTGCGGGAAGTTGCCCGACATTCTTCTGTTGAACATATTGATATATGTGAAATAGATAAGATGGTGGTTGATGTGAGTTGGTTTGCCTTCGTTTTAGTCTTTCCCATGTTGAAATTACCATTAGGCTTGTCTCTGAAACAAATGATTTTGGCTTCTTGTGATAGAAAACAATGTCTGTGAATTCTTTCACGACTTCAACAGTGTATATTAGGCATTGGTTTTTGTATATCCTTGACTAGATGATTTGAACATTCTGGTTATGTTTTTACAGGTTTCAAAGCAATATTTTCCCGCTGTAGCATTTGGATTTGAGGATCCCCGTGTATCACTACATATTGGTGATGGTATGAATGGACCCTGGCCTTATTTTATATATACTTCTCGACCTTCCTTGCAATCACTGTTAAAGTTTGATGTTAACATTTCAGGGGTGGCATTTTTAAAGGCTGTACCTGAAGGAACCTACGATGCAATTATTGTAGATTCATCTGATCCCATTGGTGATTGGCAACTTTCTTTATAAATGTCGATGGAATTTCGTGAGATCAGTCATCAAGTTCCAAGTTATCCTTTTCATGTGGGTACCATTGTTTCGATTTGCTCAGGTCCTGCACAGGAGCTCTTCGAAAGACCCTTTTTTGAGTCTGTAGCAAAGGCACTTCGTCCAGGAGGAGTTGTATGTACTCAGGCAGAAAGCATATGGCTTCACATGCACATCATTGAGGATATTGTGGCAAACTGTCGCCGGGTCTTTAAAGGCTCTGTCAATTATGCATGGACCACTGTTCCAACTTATCCAAGGTTTGTGGTTAACATCATCCATCTATTACTTTCTTTTCCCCTCGCCTTCCTTGCTGTAGCCCAATTTGTTCCCATAATTTGGATCTCATTATAAGACGGACTCCCTCTTTCTGGCCATTTACAGCCTGTTTGTATCCATTGTACATTTGACGTTCTTTGGTGCTGATGTTACAATTTGATGTTCTGTTTCAGTGGGGTTATTGGTTTCATGCTTTGCTCTACCGATGGACCTCCAGTTGATTTCAAGCACCCTGTCAATCCTACGGAAGCTATTGATAACCAGAACCGGCCATTAAAATTCTACAACTCAGAGGTTTGTCAACTATTTTCTACCAAATTTTGCATCTTTTTACCTTCCACTTGAGAACCAAAAATTGGTAAGCAATGATAATCTGATGTTGCTAATTTCAGATCCACACAGCATCTTTCTGTCTGCCATCTTTTGCAAAGAGGGTTATTGATGCAAAAAGCAAGTGAAATGAGCTTGAAGAGCACTATGAGGAGGCAGGAAGTTTTAGTGTTGTAGCTAACCCTACTCGCATCAACCACTCGGAATGATCCATCTATATTTCAGCATCGAATAACTAGTCGTAAAAATTTAGTTGCTTATGGTTTGATAGGGAAGAATTGTGCCACGATTGCAATGGATTGATTAGGACATTCCTCGTAATTAGCTCTCAAACTGTGGAAGCTTTTAAAATCCAATCAATTAGCTTCTATGGAGGTACAACCACTTTTTAAGACAAGATTTCTGTGAATGACATTGCATTACACACTTATCACGTGAAGGGAAGTGAAAACCAAAGAAGCAATTTCGACTAAAAAATTTGAGGATAAACTCATTTTTGCATCTTGCCGGAGGGGTGGCAATAAGCTGAGCTCAAGGCTCGATTGGGCTCGGATAGCCAGAAGTTAGACTCAAATTGCCTGATTTTTTAAAAATTTAAAGTAAAAAAATAGAAGTAATATTGTTTCCTTATAGTTATTGGGTTTTGAGTTGAGCCATGCCTAGCTGGAGCTGAATTAAACTAAGACTAATCTACTGACTTTGTACCGGTTCGAGTTGGGCTGGTCGGATTGTCACAAGAACCAAAAGGGAAAAGGTTGCAGAAAAATCCCAATGGAGCTTTTATTTATGCGCCATGAAATTGTTGTTCGAAGACAGCTTCAATATCTCGGGTACTGCTCAATGCTCTTGGTACTGGTTTTATCATCTTTCTTTTCCAGCGTCTGCCATTTGTGTTCAGAGAGATAAACCAAGTTAGCCACCTACTTGGCTACTTGATGATATACCCGAGCAAATTCATCTGAGCTGAGTCCATTCTCTTGTTCATGGCACCAATATCAGGGCAATTATACAAGCTCCAAGAAACGATCTGATGATAGAGCACGTGTTTGAGAGCCACCTACTTTCTCATCAAGTACCGGTATCACAAAACTCACGGTCACCTCACAGCGTCATTCTAAGAACTTTGTATTAATTGTCATACAGATTAATGTCACAAAATTTAATTCAGTCTTTCTTTTTCATTTCACACTCATAAGTGTTTTGCACAAAAAATCAAAAGGGACAAACATAAAAGCTATGACAAAGCCAATCTTTTATTGATCAAATCATCAAGATACAATACAAAAGAATTCGAGTTCCTTCTAACTTGAAGAACTCCGTTAGGATATTCATTATATCTTATTATTTTAATTTTGGCATTTTTTATTATTGGATAATTAGATAATGATTAAAAATATAAATCAAGAAGTATTATTTGAATTGGCTTCTTAGATAAGTGTTGTTGCACAAATAGAAGTCCATCTTGAATGAAGATTGCAATGGATCACGTTTCTTTTTGAGATATAGATAATGCAAGATGACGTGTGTGAAGGTGGCCTAAGGTCTCCAGGTCTTGAATTTTACTACTCTGTTCTTTGAAGTAGATATGTGAGTGATCGGGGATTCTTTTCTTGGTGGATGTTGGCATGAATTTTTCTAGTTTTTGTCCTATTTGCATGGGTAACTAGGTGTTTGTCTCTTGGCAACAATTATGTAAGTGATTTGGTGAGGTTCTTTCTGATGAATGTTTATGTTGAATGAAAGAGAAAAAAGTGTGTGGTCTTTGATTTGAAGATTCTTACTGTTTTGAGGAAGACGTGTGTGTGACGTTGCCAAGTGTGAAGAAAATTGGAGACAGCTGAAGGTGTGCTAATGTAGGCGTGACCTAGCTATTGCACTTGAATTGTGTTTGACTTGGTGAAGTTCTTGCTAAGCGTTTATTTAGTGTATCATGCGTGATCTTGTTTCTACTAAATATACACGTGAGTCACTTGGCTTGTAAGTTGTTCTTGATCTGTATCTTGGTGCATTTTATCGTTGGTGAATGGGCAGATCACATGGCTTTTAGTGTTCAGAAAATTGGGGTATAGCTGGAGATATATTGTTGCATGAACCTTTGTGTTTGAAAGGCATTATTATGGGTTGAAGGATAGTGTGCGTGAACTGAAGTCTAGTGATGATACCTGCGTGATTATTCAGTTGCTCGTGGTTTCGTGATTGTGCAGGAAATTATTACTTGTCTTTTTGTCAAGTGTCTTATTGAGTGTTGAGTTGTTTGTTTAATCACTTGAGTGATTTATTCACTGTTCTTGTTTCAAAAGATTGTTGAGAAAAATCTTCTGTTAAGGTTAATGCGAGTTGATCGTGTTATTGAGTATGAATCACTTTCATAGGTAGTACGGACGAGTGGTAGTGTCAAAGGTTAAGCGAAGTCAGCTTATTAAAGCCTTGTGTAAAACTATCGTTGTCCTTTGATGAAAGTATTAAGCTGGGTGAGTGTTAGCCTCGAAATTTTTTTTTATGTAATTAAGCATGATTAGGTTAATTAAGCATGATTAAATGAAATTAAAGCAATAAGACATTAAATTAAGTATCATAGTATTAATGAGGTTAGGTAACAAGAATTAATGAAATTAAATGTGTTAGTTGGGTTTAAATGCTTAGAATTTATTTGGGCCTAAATAAAATGAATTGGGCTTAAAGGCTTTGGGCTTAGAAGAGAATAGAAGAGGAATTAAAAGAAGATGTGTAAGTTGTAATTGGAAGAAGACCTAATGGGCTTTGGGCCTTGTGGGCTTAAGTGATTGAAGAGAGTATATAAGGAAGATAAAATGAAGAGAGGAAGAGAGTTGTCTTGCACTTGAGAGGGAGTTTACGAAAATTTAGAGAGAAATAGAGGGAGAGTTCGTAGGAGAAGGAAAGAAGAAGAAGAAAGG
>JAOQMQ010000001.1:4064373-4099217 GCA_027563845.1 Erythroxylum subrotundum | reverse complement strand
TTTCACGAAACCCTAGCCGCCATCCGAGAGGAAGATCGTGCGGCGTTCGGAAAGAGTTTCGGGACGTGCTAGCACACTACAGCCGCAGCCCGGATCGTGCATGCTCGTGTGGATACCGGTAGAGGGCATTCGCATTTTGTAGTGTCTTGGAATCCGAAAAGAAACAATCCACTCACGCAAATAAGGTATTTTCATTAATCCTTCGTCTTTTCGATTATACATGATGTTCTTGTATGGTCTTTTCCGCAGCGTATTGTGAATACTCGGACCATACGTGTTCCAAAAAACTCAATATGGACGAGGAGGGAGGAATAATCCCTACTCCAACACTTATAACCCTGGGTGGAAGAATCACCCTAACTTCTCTTAGACGAACAATGTAAGAGGACAGTTCTGACCTCAAAGACAATCAGGCTTCCAACAAGATAAACCAAGCTCAATGGAATCCAAATTGGATAGAATTTTAGATAATCTTGGAACTATAGACGATGCATAAAAGAAGTTGGAAGGCAAATTTGAGCAAGTCACTAAGAACCATGCCTCTTCATCCATAATCTAGAGGTCTAAGTAAATCAATTGTCAATCGTTTTCTCTACGCAAAATGTGGGAAGTCTTCCAAGAACTTTAGGAACAAAACCAAGGGAGCAACTAAAGGCTATTACACTTCAAAGTGGGAAGGAACTTGAACCACCCACAAGGACAATAGAGGAGCCCGTCCATCCTATTGGAAAAAAATCAAGAAAAGGAGAAAGAAGTGGACATGAGTGAATAACCTCCTTATGTCGCTCCTCCACCGTATCAACCCAAGAAGCTAGATGCGCAATTTGCAAAATTCATTAAGAAATTAAAGACGCTATAGATAAATCTCTCATTTGTAGAGGCTTTGGAACACATTCCTAAATACGAATTTTTTTTAAGAACATATTATCAAATAAGCGTACTTGGAAAGATAATAAGATGGTAGTTTTAACTGGCACCTGTAGTTCCATAGTCACTAGTCAGATGCCATCTAAATTGAAGGATCTAGGGAGTTTCACAATACCCTGTGTGGTTGGTGAGTTTGAATTCACAAAGTGCTTATGCGATTTAGGCGCAAGTATTAACCTTATGCCTTTATCAATATTCAAAAAATTGGGACTGGGTGAAGTTAAGCCAAGATCAATGTTAATTCAGTTGGTTGATCAATCCATTAAAAGACCATTTGGAATAGTGAAAGACATTATGATACAAGTGGACAAGTTCATTATTCATGTAGCTTTTGTGGCTCTCGATTTTAAAGAAGATAAGAACTGTACACTAATCTTAGGTCGACCATTTATGAATACAGGGAAAGCGATAATTGACATTCACGAAGGTAAATTAACACTTCATATAGGTGAGGATCAGATCGAATCAATATGAATAAGGCTTTAAAGAACCCAACTGCTAGCAGCGCATGCATGAAGGTTGAAATTATGAATCAAAATTTGTAAGAACAAGTTGAGAGTTGCATCGCCGAAGTACAGTCAGTGGAAGCGGAGATGGACAATGGATATCAAAAAATTGAGTTTAAAGGAGACGATGGGATGGAGGAGTCGGAGGTTCAAATGCATCAAGATAAATTGGTTCGAACCGAAACACCCATACCACCATCTATTAAAAAACCACACACATTAGAGCTTAAACCTTTACCTACACATCTCAGATATACTTTTCTAGGTGAAGGTCAAATGTTATCGATAATCATCTCCAATCAACTAAATGAGAAACAAGAAAGTAAGGTGGTAGAAATTGTTAGAAAGCGAATGAAAGCTATCGGATGACAGATTGCTGATATTCGATGTATAAATCCAAATATTTACATGCACCGAATAAACTTATAGGAAGGATGTAGGACAGTGAGGGAGCGTCAACGAAGGTTGAACCCTAACATGAAAGAGGTGGTCAAGAAGGAGATAATCAAACTCTTAAATGCAGGGATAATTTATCCTATCTATGATAGTGAATGGGTCAGCCCAATACAGCGTGTACCTAAAAAGAATGGAATAATGGTAATAGAAAGTGATAATGGAGAAGTAATTTCAACAAGAACGGTTATAGGATGGAGAGTATGCATAGATTATCGCAAACTTAACTTGGTGATTAAGAAAGATCATTTTCCTCTCCCGTTCATATATCAGATGATAGAAAGGGTAGCTGGTCATTCGTTTTATTGCTTCCTAGATGGATATTCAAGATATAATCAAATCTTCATATTTTTTAAAATTTCTGGTATCGGCCGATATTTGGATTTTAAATATTTTTGCTCAGAAGTTTCGATCGACAATCTTCAAGTTTATATTTTTCCTTATTTAACGATTTCAATTTTTATTCTGTTTGTAAGGATATAATTGAAAATACAAGTCAAAATTAAGGTACATTTTATAAAATATTGTTACATACCAAACACTATAATAAGAATCCACCCAACTTTCCTATTAGAATTCTTATAAGTTTCCAAACATGTGAATATCTTTACTTTCCATAGATTTATTTTCCGAGAAATCATATTCCAAATTCACTTTACTTTCCCGCCAACCAAACGGGGCCTTAATGTATTCTTAAGATTTTCTCTAATATTAAAAATTAACTCACACGTAGTCTATTTGTATTGAAAACATCATATATTAGAGACAAACTGGTTGTTATATGACTAGTTCTACTAATATTAGTCGTTTAGTCATTAATTAGTGTTTCATGATATAAAAAACACAAACTCACAATTTTGTAAACAAATTGGTCAACTAATATAATACATTAGTCTATTAATATATGTCTAGAATGTACAAAGGCACTTCAAATTTGACAAAATTTCTTAAAACAAGTTTTTCAAAACACATTTATTGACAAAATTTTGATCTAAATTTAATTTAAAATTTTCCAAATGTATAAATTTAATTTATAAGTCTATTAAATTTTTTGTTCCAGTTACTCTGTTCTAATTCTGTTAAACCTCACATAAATGTATAAATGAGGTTTAATGAAACATGAAAGGAACACTATAATCAAAATAGGAGAACGCATCCCTACCGAATAAGCCTCTAGTAATATCTCAACGGAAGAGAATTTAGACTATTCTTAAACATGGAATGATTCTCCTTTTTGATTTAGATGCCATTTTGGAGTCGACAAAATGTGTGTAAAACATGGCTTGAAAGCTATTTAGTAATTAAGGTCTAATTGTCTCCATCCATTTAGTTTTGTGCTTCTTTCTCCCCTTTTCTTACGAGAGTCAAACAGTCTTTATTGACATAAGATACGAACCACACAAGAGACTGCACTCAAAGCATGTGTTTGACTAATAATTACACCATATATGACTTATAAAAGCAGCTATTTTGGTGAACTGTCCGCTCTCTTATCAGTCATGACCACCCTTCATTTCACGTCCCTTTTATTCTACTGGCTAATTAGTAATTACCCTTACTAATTATCTCTTAACTCATATAATTATTAAATATGACAAAGAGTTAAATTAAATCAGGCGACTCAGAATTCGGCCTAAAATATAACTAAATTTACAGTTAGTACATTTCAAAATAACGTCATTTTATTGCGAGTTTTGGGTTGATTTTAAAATTCAAGTTTTCACTGAAATTTAATTTCTCAATTCTAAATAATTATCATCAAACAAACTACTAAAAATATAAAAGGGAGCCCACTACTTTTCAGTTTCATCATAACTTTTTATAACCTGGTTCAAAATCTTAATAGAAAGAGTGAGAGTGGAGAGGGGGACACATGGTTAACGGTGTAGCCATTAGATGCCAAAGTCCCGATTTTGTCTGCTCAATTGCAGAGCACGTTGTCTTTTTCAGCGAACATATATTTTCTTCTCTTTCTCATTCTCCGCTGTTTCTCTTTAAAAAAAGAAACAATTACCAACTACAGACCAAACCAAAGACAAACCATCCCTCTACCTGCACACTCTCCCCATTATTATGTTTGTATTATGGTAACTCTTTCTTTGGTTTTCTGATTCTGAGCTCCACTTCCCATCACATCCAGCTGTTGCTTTCCTAGTGTTTCGTGTTTGTTCTTCTTCTGTCTGCATTGCTGGTTAATCAGCTGCTGCTTACTTTCCACCTTAACTTGACAAGTTTCAATATTACCTTAACCTTCCTTTATTATGTATCAAATTACATCGGTGGCTTCCTGTTGAATTGCTGTGTATAGATTTTCCTGAGCATGGTGTGTTTCAGCAAATGGGTTGTCCTTGAATCGCTTTATTTTTCCGCAAAATTGGAACTTTGCGACGTTTGAACACTCGCGTCATGGATCTGGAAACTGGGTTTTGTACAAACCAGGTCAAGGTGAGATTGGTGTGCTTCACCGGTATGCAGCACCTGCTAAAAAGTGCATTTGATTCATTTTTTGTCATCAAGATGTTGCCTTTTATATAGAATAAGAAGAGTCAATATATTGACTAGACTAGGCCTTAAGTTATATACTCAATTCGTCATGCGGGAGAATAAGTTGTTTGATGCAGTAATTATTTGGTTACTGATTCAGTTATCTAGCTTGTTGACCTTACATAATCCAATCCAGTCGATGCTTTTGTTGCAGAGAGAATCGTGGAGGACAGTGTTGACTCTCGCGTATCAAAGTCTTGGAGTTGTTTATGGTGATTTAAGCACTTCGCCATTATACGTATACAAGAGCACGTTCGCAGAAGATATTAACCACTCTGAGACTAATGAAGAAATTTATGGCGTTCTTTCCTTCGTCTTCTGGACTCTCACTTTGGTTCCCTTGTTAAAATACGTGTTCATAGTGCTGAAAGCCGATGACAATGGCGAAGGTGGCACTTTTGCTTTATACTCGTTGCTGTGCCGACACGCCCGAGTCAACTCACTGCCAAATTGTCAGGTCGCAGATGAGGAACTATATGAGTACAAGAAAGATAACGTTAGTTTGTCCCCACAAACTTGTTTCGGTTCCCGATTGAAATCTATTCTGGAGAAGTTTCGGGTGTTACAGAGATTTTTGCTTGTATTGGCTTTGATTGGAACTTGTATGGTGATAGGTGATGGCGTCCTTACACCTGCTATCTCGGGTATGCTTTAATGTCGGCTCTTGTGCTAGGAGATTCCTTTTCCGATGTCTGATGTACTCATGCCATGAAGTTCTTACCTCTTCGAAGACTAATTGTTCCGTGGTATTTCTGCAGTATTTTCTGCGGTTTCGGGGCTTGAGCTCTCAATGGCAAAAGATCATCATAAATGTGAGATTCACCTCTCTTTTTGTACCTATAACTTGATATTTGCAGTTTTCCTTTTACCTTGAAGGTTGTGGATTATTCATCTTGATTGACTTGTTTATTGGTGTGGACATTTCTTAATTCACTTCTCCATATGTTTATTTGGAACAGTGCTTCTATGCATTTCATTTGGCATCTTTTAATTTCAGTCATCTGCTCACACCTTATGAGTTCATGTTCGAGCTTCAATTCCCCAAAGTTCGCAACTTGGTACCTGAACTTTTGATATTTGTTTTAGCAAATTTTCTGCTGTGTGTGCCGTATACCCTTCTTTAAGAGTATTTAGGGTGTCCTGTTAAACCTGCAACAATACGTGCTCACCTGCCGTTGACCTGCTATTGACGGGCTACAAATTTTACAAAAAGCCGAGTCTAGTGAAACCTTTTTCCTCTTTTCTGTTTCCAATTGCGACTTGCCACCTTTGTTCTCCATTGAAATTGAGGAACTGAACCAGTGCTCAGATAGGGGTGTAACTTAAGATGGCTAACTGGATAGAATGCTGAGAGCTTAAAGCATAGGTACTCTTTAGCTAATCATCACTGTTTGATTTCCAGGAAAACAAAGTAGTTTTCGTTGCAATTTGTTGAGAAATTGATTGAGTTATTGTCAAAGTTTATAGAAGAGCTGCGCAGTAAAATATCTAAAGCCTGAGAAGCGTTTCCTTGCACATTAAACCTATAAAGAAAAGGGTTTTGGTTTAGTCTAGTAGACACAGTCATTTATTCTTAATTGAACTCTTTCTTTGGTTGGTGATGGTTGCTCGAGCTTAGCCTGCATAAGGAGCTAATGCCAAAGTTTGCTGGTGGATTAGTTGCAAATCCTAAGAGGAGCTGAAGTAATCAGACTTGAAAAACTTTTACTCTATAAAAGCTTTACCTTCAATTTTATATCTTATGCCTGCTTTAGAGCATTCCTACCGAGCAAATGGACCTTGGTTTTGGAAGAGGGTAAAGAATGAAGTCATTAAATAACTTTTCCTTGAGTTGTCTCCCAATAAATTAATTATAAGTTTGGAGGATACGTCTGTGGGCAAGTAGAACATTGGTTAAGAACATCCCACGCAGCTATTCAATATCCTGATGTTTGCGCCTACAATTAAAATTCTATTGGACAGTTCATGTATGCTTGGCATGAAATGGAGCTCACAAAATAGTGCAAGAACTTTTAGTATGAAGAAACAAGCAACCTTTTCTATTCTTGCTGCATAGGTGTCACACTCCAATTCACAAGTCATAAAACATGGCAATTCTAGGCTGAAGGCCCCTTCGGAAAACACACCTTTTGTTTTTGCTATATTTTTCCCTCTTGCTATTATTTTTTTGCTTTTGTTTAAGTTGCTTCTAGCCTCCTGATTTCTTGGTATTTTTTGTAATTAAAATTTTCTCCTTTTCATATCTCTTAAAAAGACTTGTATTTCTTGGTATATTACCTCCTGAAAACCCAATAATTTCTGCAGATATAGAAGTTCCAGTTGCATGCTTCATACTGATAAGCTTGTTTGCCCTTCAACATTATGGCACGCACAGGGTTGGATTCTTGTTTGCACCTGTGGTCCTAACATGGCTTCTGTGCATCAGTGCTATTGGGCTATATAACATACTCCACTGGAATCTTCATGTGTATAAAGCTCTATCACCATATTACATGTTCAAGTTTTTAAGGAAAACTCAAAGGAGAGGTTTGATGTCCTTGGGTGGCATTTTGTTGTGCATAACAGGTGAATATTGTCATCAATTTTCTTACTGCATTTCAAGTGAAGATATAAGTCCATTATTCTAATTGACCCTTAATTCATTCAGGATCAGAAGCCATGTTTGCTGATCTTGGACACTTTTCACAATTGTCAATTAAGGTAAGCTCTTTCAGAATGCAATCTTCTGATGATGAAGCTCTCCTTTTTTTAATCAAGCAGGCGTCCTTGATTTTTATGTTCCAATGGCGAGCCTAGAATTCTCTGTCTGGGGTACATCATGAGCATTTCTGAGGTTGATAACAATTGAACCTACAACTTTTTAAGACCTTACTAGAACTTTCACTGACAAATAATCATTTTTTTCCGCTAAGTTTTAATATATCCTTATTCCAGACTTTATCCTTCTCAAATGAAAACAAGTACCCAATGTAGGAACCTGCTCAGACAATGGTCTATGATGCTCGTTTGTAGGTTCTGTTCCTTATCAAAGGAATTGAATCTAGTTTTGCTTGTTCTGTAAATTTCACTTGGTAGATTGTGTCAGCTCTGCTCTTGGTGGTTTAGAGTAATGGAATTGTATGTTGTATTGAAAATGTTGAGTTTATCTTAGGTTCTTGACGATGCTTTTTTTGTTAGTTTTATACACAATATAAACATCCATATTTTATGCTAATATTCTTATCATATTAGCTATTGACCTAATAGCCCTGTCTGACATTTTTGTTTTTATTTTCTTTAATAGGTAAATCAAGCTTTTGACTTCATAATCAAGCAAAATAAATCTTCTTTTCATTGATAATTCCTTTTACAACAGAAATAACCATATTCGTCTGCTTAGTGTGCATTTATAGGATTGAAAGCATTGTCTGATGTGGCGAGTGCATTTCTGCAGATTGCTTTCACATTTTTGGTTTATCCCTCATTGGTTCTTGCATACATGGGGCAAGCTGCCTATCTATCTCAGCATCACAACAACAGGGTTGGTTTTTATGTATCTGTACCAGGTAGGTACCTCAAGTTGTCTCGTGAAGGTCACACAATTTGGACAATAGGCAAGTTTGTACTAACAAGAAGTTTCCTGTAATATTCTCCCAGATAAATTGAGATGGCCAGTTCTAGTCATAGCAATACTAGCTGCTGTTGTGGGAAGCCAAGCAATCATCACTGGTACTTTCTCGATTATCAAACAATGTGCTGCTTTGGGTTGCTTCCCAAGGGTCAAAATTGTCCACACTTCATCCAAAATCCATGGTCAAATTTACATTCCAGAGATTAATTGGACCTTAATGTTGTTGTGCTTAGCTGTTACCATTGGTTTCCGAGACACAAAGCGTATGGGCAATGCCTCAGGTATGAACGTTATAATTTTATGGTTCCTCACTAATATATTGCAATACACATATGGAGAAATCTCAAATGTTATTTCTTGAAGTTTGTGCATCCAGTATATATATACTTGTTCATGAAAGCAGCTATAAATCTTAGCCAACATGAGGCATGCCCTCTTGGAGAATTCTAACTACTGACTAGAGACACATCAGTGTGTAGTGGTTGGGACCAGCACTAAATCCTATAGCTTGATTTCAGAATATCTTATTCCATTAGTAATACCAACTGTATGAATGACATGATTAGGTTCTTGTTACATGAGATATTAACTTCCTATATGCACTGTCATTTATTGGTTAGTTTCAGTTCATGTATAATGTAGTGTTTAAGGTGCCTTGTTCCTGAAATTGTTTCTGCTGAGAGTAGTTCCAGGATGGAGCTACCACAATTGAAGGCTAAACCATATTTCAGACTATCTTTGTCTCTAAAAGAAGGGTTTTTTTGGTCTAGTGTAGGTTTGATGGTGTCTATCTGGATTATGTTCCTGTTCTTTGCAAGAATCTGATTTGGAAAGTGATGGATGATACGGCATACTAATAGGAGTAGCAAAAAGTTTATTGAAAAGGGCACTACATATGCTAGATATATTAACAGTGATACTGTGGCATGGTCCGACTGATCTGAAGACCTATAGTTCATGAAACTGGAAACTAGAAAATTAACCCCTGCATGATGGACAGGTTGATTTATCGATATCTACCAAATCCAAATATTAGCACTGCTTTAGTGTATGTATGACATTTGCGTTTTTGTGGGACAGGTTTGGCAGTCATAACTGTGATGCTTGTTACTACATGCCTAATGTCTCTGGTTATCGTCTTATGCTGGCATAAAAGTGTCATCTTTGCAATAGGCTTCGTGTTCTTTTTTGGCACAATTGAAGCTCTGTACTTTACGGCATCCTTAATAAAGTTTCTGGAAGGGGCCTGGGTTCCAATCGCTCTCTCGTTCATCTTCCTGGTGATAATGTGTGTGTGGCACTATGGAACACTCAAAAGGTATGAATTTGATGTCCAAAACAAGGTCTCCATCAACTGGCTACTTGGCTTGGGGCCCAGCTTAGGTATTGTCCGCGTCCGAGGTATTGGAATCATACACACTGAGCTTGTGGCTGGAATCCCGGCTATTTTTTCCCACTTTGTGACCAATCTTCCGGCATTCCACCAAGTCCTAGTCTTTCTGTGCATTAAATCTGTTCCAGTTCCCCATGTCAGAAATGAGGAACGATTTCTAATAGGTCATATAGGTCCCAGAGAATACAGGCTCTATAGGTGCATTGTAAGATACGGTTATCGGGATGTATACAAAGATGATATGGAGTTTGAAGAAGACCTTGTGTGCAGCATAGCAGAATACATACGATCTGTGAGCATTGAATCAAATGGAGGAAATGAAGAGGGTGGGAAGCCAGATGACAAAATGACAGTGGTTGGAAACCAAATGAGCGAAGAAGACAACGTTGTGGAGGACACACAGTTGGTTGGCACGTCAGAGTTGCAAGAAATAAGGTCACCAAGAGGCACCAAACCTAGGAAAAGAGTAAGGTTTACAGTGCCAGAGAGGCCGAACATGGGCACGTTTGCAAGGGAGGAGCTGCAGGAGCTTATGGAAGCTCGGGAAGCTGGGATTGTATACATACTTGGTCACTCATACGTGAGAGCCAAGAAAGGATCTGGCATGATAAAGAAGCTTGTAATTAATTATGGATATGAGTTCCTGAGGAGGAACAGTGGGGTACCAACCCCTGTACTAACTGTACCTCATGCATCGAGCATAGAGGTGGGAATGGTGTATAATGTTTAAGAGTTTTGTTAGGAATTTCTTAAGCGATGAGTTCTTCGTGGGAAGGCTAGGACTCTAGTTGTTTAGAACAAAGATATCTTTTACTGCTGAGGTAATTCAGTGGTATACCCACTTTCCAACACTCTTGTATACTAGTATTGAACGAGTATGTCCATTCCGCCTAAAACATTCAAGAGAGACTAGAAAAACACTATGGGCCCTTTCACTTAGTCCATTGGAGTAGGTAATTCAACTTCACCTGCATTAACATTTTACAACTTTATTATGTTACCGTAATAAATTAGTCAAACAAGGGGTTTAATGCTTTAATATTTCTTGTCGGTTATGCTTTAAGCATGGGGTTGGACCTTTGGTGCTTGCACGAAACAGGTCCCACTGCCAACTTATTGTTGCATTGAATGCGATCCGTTGAAATGTTCGTCCTTATCCTTAACCAACCACCAGGATCAGTCCTTTCAGGGTACAGAACTAGTCCTTTATTTTTTAATTCTCAAAATCGTACTCTTGAGAGTAAATGTCGTGATCTGCTACCGACCATCGAGACATTGGGGTAAAAACCTAAAAACATTTGGGACGCAACGCATGCATTCTCTGAGATTTGCTTTGGTTTTCCTTTCACCTTTTATCTTCTTCTTTAAGAAGTGAGTACAGTACGTAGTCCATTTTAAGTTAAGAATCTACGTATGTGTAAACGGACAAGCAGATAAACTGTCCAATATACCGAAATTGCCCTCATAAAGTGGAGATTATTTCTTCTTCTTCTTCTTATATTATTCTATGTGATGATTTTTATATGTAAAAAGATCTACTAATAAGAACGGAGACTTCTCAAGGTAATGAAGAAGCACGCCAAATATACATTCGCCACCATTCCCCGAAAAGCGGCTAGCGGATAAACCTGCCGGTGGGGCCCAATGGGACAGTCACGTGGCCATCACGTGCCGAGGCTAAGGATCAGTGGTACTGGTTTTGAGGTAGGTGGATGGGTCCCAACTGGGGTAGTTTTTTAAGTCGCAGGCATGGGGGGCGTCCGTACGTTTTGTGGATTAGGATTTAGGAAGGAACTAGGAAGGTAAAGTGACCGAGTATTATATATTTTATATTACGTCTCATTCGAAGCCTTATCTCCAATTAAATAAACTCCCATTTTTTAAAAATTTACCCTCCACGCCACAATACAAAATTGAACATATTTAAGTTGCGGATAAAATCGGATGTGCCAAAATCCAGTAGGAGTCCATGTCCAGTCTAAAATTAATTATAGAAAAAAAAGCAGCTCACACAAGCAAATTAAATATTATATTCAGTCATTATCCTAAGCTTATCTAATATAATAAGCAATCCTAAAACTTCCATCACTCAAATGAATATAATATACATTAACATCGACGACTACAATATTTAGTAAAAATTTTGCTAGGTACAGATCATTTTTGTTAATTAATTGATTGCATTAGTTGTTAGCTGATAACAGATTGTATTAGCTATTTGTTAATGATGTTTGATAAAATTAGCTGTTTAGTTATTAGCTGTTTATGTGTAAAATAACTTACGAAGATATGACTTTTAAAAAAATTATAAGGGGATAAATATTATATATCCTAACATTTTGTTGAATATTCTTATAAGAATTATTTTAAAGAAGTCATATTCACCTGTATTGTTTCGTCATCTATGAAAAATTTATACAACACTTTCTATTTTCATTTTCATTTAAGGGCAACATTTTATTTCTAACCTATAACTACATAAAGGGTAAAACTGACTTTTAATACTTAAAAATTTAGTTGATGGATGAAAACACTCCTATATGTTAAACCAGCTATTAGAAGAACTACTCACCAAATAACTTTCATAGTTGTTTAAAAAGTCAAACAGCTGATGACAACCAATCAGCTAAAAAATTAGTTGATTGGTGTCTATCAAACGAGGCCATAGAATTTAGAAATGTCTAATAATATATAATCTTATTTATAATTAGTAAAGAGTATGTTATACTATTTTTTTTATATAAACCTAAAATCATACATTATCTATACGTAATATTATTATCATCAACTCTCAGTTGAATATTATGCTATATTTAAAAAGGTCTGATAATACACGTCTTATTTGCTTACATTATCCATAAACATATTTTTAAAAAATTTATTAAACAATAAAAAAATATTTTCAACATTATTTATTCCTTTCACCGAAACAATAAATTTGTTTTTTATAATAAGAATGAATAATTTACAAATCCATTGTTGAATTGAAGAACATAACCAAATTTGTTGTTGGGTGTTCTTGGTGAAGGAATTTAAAAGGTCACAACCAAGAGCGTTTAAAAGGGTGTCGGTGTAAATGGGTGAAATACCCGTTAACATTTAAAAGGGTAATCAGGTAAAACGACGTTTCGTTTATCTTGATCTTATCCATTACTGCCAGCTAGGATGTTACATGGTCGGGTAACGGCATGCTGTCTGTGTCGCACTCGCCCCTCGTTGAATCTTCTTCGTTTTTTAAACATAATATAATTTTATAATGTTTTATATTTTATTTGTAGTCCTTGACTATACCATTTAAAAGTAATTTCCAAATATTAAATTTTGATTTTATTTTATAAGACATAGTTGACATTATTTTTGACCAAAAAATGTAAATAGTGGGTCATAATAATTTATAGTGTATAATTATGTGATAAGACCCTAAATTTTAATGATGATTATAATAAAATTAGTCAAAAGATTTAATATAACTTGATTCATAATAGTAAGCCGGAACATTTGAGATGCTATAACTATCATAATCATAATAGCATAAATGTATGAAATATTGCTAATGTAAAGTTTCATAGTGGCCATAAGTATTTTTACATTAATATAAGATAACTAAATAATATATATTTGATTATTCCTTCAAAAAAAAATATATTTGATTATAGTAAACCAAATTATGATAAAAAAGAATAAAAATAAAAATAAAATTATAATTTTTATAAATTATAAAAATAGAAGAAAATGCAATCCAATAAATTTTTTTTATTAAAGTCAGACTAAAACACATATCGAGATATAGCCTTAAATGAGTGATTTGGGACAATGTTTTAAAAATTGAAATGAAAGTTAAACTGCTATGACAAGATGTTTAATGTTTGAAAGATTCAACTAAAATTAGACCGTCATAAAATTGAACAAAGATTGAATAAAATTGAAAATTTTAAATATAATTGAAAGAAACTATCCTTATCTATCACAAAATTTGAAGTTTAATAAAAGAATTTAATTGATTTATTTTAGTCTATAAGAAGTTATTAATTTACAAAATGATATATTAATTAATAAATTGATCATGATCAGTTTTTATAATAAGAATTATTAAAGTAAATTAAACTGAAAAGTTAAAAATTAAATTAAAAAAATTAAATGATTCAAAACTTTTATAATTAAATTAGATCTGAATTTTTTAATCATTAATTTGGAGAATATTCATGGCATTTGACTAGATCTACACTTAAGGATAACGGAGAAAGCAGAGCATATTGCACGACTTTATGATAAATGCCTAATTATATGTTAACGTACGACGCCTAGCCTCAACTTCATACTCTTTAACCCCAAAATAGTAGATTATTTGGAATAAGCATAAACTGAAACCGATACTACTTTATTGACATAAAAGTAGATATACTCATTGTAGGAGTTCAATAATAATAGTTTGATTTATCAAACGAAGAAGATTTATTTGACTGCGTAATGTTTTAAGTTTGAACTAGGTCTATATTTTCTATTGAATAAAACATTATTTTGTCATCGAAAATGAAAAATTAAAATTATATTTTAAAAAAAATTTACTAATCTACTTCAATTTAATCATTTCAATTGAATTTTAAGAAGAATCACAATTTAAACAAGAACAACAACAATAACAACAACAATATTTAGCGAGAGTTTTCTCAGAATGCGAAGTTTGAAAAGATTCAATAATACGTAACTTTATTCTTACTTAATAAAGACGTTCTTTTTGAAAAAAAAATCAACCATAATTAAAATGGATGATACATAAATAGAGACAACAAATTAAGTATTAAGTTATGTGCTTCTTGTGCGTATAAACTATGAACAAATTCTTCTCATACATGAGACAACTCAATTAATGAAGTTCCAACATTTGATTATAGAAAAAGAGCAAAAGATTTTCACTAGTTTGGACGTGCGGCGGCTACATAGTAACAATTGGCAGCACCGTGTGTTTAACTGAAATGGTCTCTTTCGTGTAGATGATCCCAATCCGAGTTTGGATGATGCTTTTGGACAAAGTGAATCTCCACTTCCCTGGCCTAAAGATAAGAGTCTTTGTCCTACTAAGGATATATTTTTATTTATCCAGGACACAAAAATCAAAGGAGGGAAAGTTAAAGTGATGTTTTACAAGGCAATAGGCGCTTTGAGTGCATGATCCAATCATGTTCATTTTGACCTAAACACGTTGATTCTAAGGTGAGGCAATTGGACATTTGGTGCAGTTGAGGATAATGTTGTTTATTGCAAGAATAATATATAGAATTTCACGTTTTCTCCTTCTTCCCCCTACCTGTTATCGTCTTCCAACTCAGCCTCTAATTAAAACCAACCAATTTGGTCCATACTATACACTATAGGGGTAATGCTCCAGAAAAGTAAAGTTGAGCTTCTTGGTTCTTCCCCCAAGTTCCAACTTTTCTACATGCATTCGTCCATCTTGTACGGTTAAATAACATTTATTTTTATTATAAACTAATAAAAATTGCATCTTTTATTCTAAACTAAACTAGTCATTGTGCACAAGTTTGGGCGTGGCTTCCCTTCTCAATCATACTTTGAACTAATCAAGAATTAGACTTTGTTCTTTCTTTTTTAATTACATAGGTATTTTTGTATATTTTTTCGTACAAAGAATTGTCACGTATTTGATTAGTCAACTGTTAATTAATTACTGAACCTGCTCAACATCAAGTTCTTAACAACCCTCAGGTTCTCTAATAGTTTCAACTCTCACGCTACAGCTAAAAGCAAGACGTCCGTAATTGATTCGATCAAAAAGTTTTGTCAAATGACTAGAAGATCATCAACTAGAAAATTTTTCCATTTCCTCTCCTTTGTGTTACTCGAAGTCAAAATCACTTATAAAGGAGAGCCTTATGCGAGGAGGTTACACCATTTAGATCATTCCTCGATGTCTAATCAAGAATTAGACTTTGAAAAGATTGGATGTAGTAAAAAGGAAGGGGCAATATCGTAAAAAGAGGGTAATGAAAGGATGAACCACAGTTTAAAAATATCTAACTGGAGTTAATATAGATACATTCCTCTCTAACCATCTCTCCATCCAATACAGATATGTTTGGTCCCATATAATGTAGTAAATATTATTATTATTATATATATATAATCCATTTTTCTTCTTCTTCTTCCTCGTCGTCATCTGCCCCTTTTCACATTGTTCTTTTCTTTTCTCTTTTTAAGAAATGTCTTGTCTTTTATCTTGTGTTTAACTTACCATTTCTTTATCTTTGTTTCTTTAAAGTAATATTGGTTTTGATAATCCAACGCGTCCTCCATTTCCTCTCCTCTCCTCTCTCTCTAGCTGGCTCTCGTTTAAGCTTATAACCGCTTCCTCCTTTAACATCCGCCGGAATCTCGCTGTCGGTCACCTCGTTTGGTGAGCGGTTGAAGAGAAGTTTTTGTCTTGTTTGCTTGCGATAAATGTGTTTAACGAGTTTTATCGAATTTCGCTTCCTGTTTGGTCTCGGAGAAAAGGAGTTTTCCGTCTGCTTGCGCTGGACTTGAGTGCTATTTTCGTTTCTTTTATTTGCTTTCTTATAATAGAATTGAGAAAACGAGAAAAATAAAACGTTGATGATCAGGTGATCGGTTACTGGTTTGAGTTTGTTACGGTTATGATTTTGGTGTGAGGTCATCAGTTTTCGAGTAAGACGTTTTAGTTTGAGGCGTAATGAATTTTATGTTCGCTGCTTCTTATGTTGTGTGTAGCCTTTGCCTTTATGTTGCTCAACTATTACTACGCTCGCTCTTGTGACTTGTGGTTTTATTTAAACCGAAGAGTTTTCAAAATCAGGGCAATGGTTATTTGTAATTTTGGTTTGCATCAAATTTAGATCTTGGTCTTCCAAATAAATGGATTCTTGTTTGTTTGTTTCGCTACTTGTATTAAATATGGCGCAGGGTGAGAATTAGTTTAGGCTTATTTGCTGTATTGGTCAATTTTCCTTCATAAGAGTTTCCCTAGAGAAGTTCTTTTTCTTAATAGTAACCTTTCCTTTTCTGTTTTAGAATCTGGTTTATTCGACCTTTTTCTAGTGGCAAAAGTTAAAGTTTGATGGTTTGCTGTATGAGGATGAAGTTGCGAAGTCTATATATTTGCAAGTTCTTACTAAACAGAACGTAGAGTGAGTTCTTATTTCCTCCCAGAATTCTAGATTCCAGTTTGTCTAAGTCCTTAAGTGTGATATTTTTTATCAAATCGTGCCTTTAATTCTTTAATCTTCAGATTCCGCCAATCCTTAAGTTTTTCAAACAATTTGTTTCTATCAAGTTCTGAAATCATTTGTCCTTGCCTAACATCAAACTCTTAGCTTGATGTTAATGTCGAGTGACTAATTCAATTGCAGTCAGTCAAGTTTTTATATGTGCATCTTATATTTTTTCCTCTTATGTTTTTCTTTTTGCAGGTTTGTTGCATCCTGTGACCAAAGGGTTTGTGGTTGCAATTGTGCACTTCTTTTGAGTCATGGTGTCAAGTTCACGCATCAATGTTCGAGACTTGGCTGAAAATTTTCCTGGAATTATCTCTGATCTGAATACCTATCACACTAGTGATGGGGATTCACGTACAATTATAGTGGCGAATATGTTACCTGTGCAAGCTAAGAGGCATAACCAAACTGGAAAATGGCACTTTTCTTTGGACGAGGATTCTCTTTTGTTACAACTAAAGGATGGGTTTTCTCCTGAAACTGATGTTATCTATGTGGGGTCTTTAAAGGTTGATATAGACCCTAGTGAACAAGGAGAAGTTGCTCAGAAGCTGCTGGAGGATTTCAACTGTGTGCCAGCTTTTCTCCCACAGGACCTAAGGAAGAAGTTCTATCTTGGGTTCTGCAAACAGCATTTGTGGCCTCTATTTCATTATATGCTACCTATGTGTCCAGATCATGGTAGTCGTTTTGACCGTGACCTTTGGCAGGCCTACGTTTGGGCAAACAAAATGTTTGCGGACACACTTATGGATATAATTAGGTCAGAAGATGATTTTGTTTGGATTCATGACTATCACCTTATGGTTCTGCCAACATTTTTGCGGAAGCTTTTCAGCCGGGTCAAGCTTGGATTCTTTCTCCATAGCCCATTTCCCTCTTCAGAAATATATCGAACTTTGCCTGTCCGGGATCAAATTCTACGGGGGCTTCTGAATTGTGATCTTATTGGCTTTCACACATTTGATTATGCTCGACATTTCTTATCCTGCTGCAGTAGGATGCTCGGCTTGGATTACGAGTCAAAGAGGGGGCACATTGGGCTTGATTACTATGGTCGAACAGTGTACATAAAAATACTGCCTGTAGGTATTCACCTGGGCCGTCTTGAATCAGTAATGAACCTGCCCTCTACATCGTCTGTTGTCAAAGAGATTCAGAAACAGTTTGATGGTAAAAAGGTGATTCTTGGAATTGATGATATGGACATATTTAAGGGCATCAGTTTGAAATTATTGGCAATGGAACAGCTCTTGAAGCAACATCCTGGCTTGTGCGGAAAAGTGGTCCTGGTGCAGATTGTGAATCCTGCGAGGGGCTCAGGACAAGATGTCCAAGAAGCAAAGAGGGAGACATATTTAATTGCCAGAAGGATCAACGAGGTTTATGGTTCACCTCTATATCAGCCAGTGATTCTGATTGATCGTCATGTTCCTCGATATGAGAAGACTGCATATTATGCTGTAGCAGAATGTTGCATAGTGAGTGCAGTGAGGGATGGAATGAACTTGGTCCCTTATAAGTATATTGTTTGCAGGCAAGGAACCCCTTACATGGATGAAGCTGTGGGCATAAAATCAAACTCTCCTCGTACAAGCATGCTCGTCGTCTCAGAATTTGTTGGCTGCTCACCTTCTTTAAGTGGAGCAGTTAGGGTAAATCCTTGGGACATTGATGCTGTAGCTGATGCCTTAAGTTCGGCCATCACTATGCAAGAATCTGAGAAGCAGTTACGCCATGAGAAACATTATCGGTACATAAGTACCCACGATGTGGCTTATTGGGCTCGCAGTTTTATGCAAGATTTGGACAGAGCATGCCAAGATCATCACAACAGAAGGTGCTGGGGAATTGGATTTGGTCTGAATTTCAGTATAGTGGCTCTATCTCCTAGCTTTCGGAAGTTATCCCTCGATCACATTGTCCCGGCTTATAGAAGGACAAATAGAAGAGCTATATTTTTGGACTATGATGGTACTGTCATTCCACAATCATCTATCATCAAAAGCCCCAGCCCTGAAGTTATCTCTGTTCTGCAAACTCTCTCCAAGGATCCCAAGAACACTGTCTTTATTGTGAGTGGTAGAGGGAGAAGTTCTCTAAGTGAGTGGCTTGGCTCATGTGACATGCTTGGAATTGCAGCTGAGCATGGGCATTTCTTAAGGTAATGCCCGTAATGTGGTTTAAATTGGTAGTCCGTAGAGGGGATGATCAGTAGGATGATAATGTCTAAGAATTTTTTTTTTCTCTTCTCAGGTGGAATAAGACTTCTGAGTGGGAAATCTGTCCTCTGGCTGCCGATCTTGATTGGAAAAAGATTGTGGAACCTGTGATGAGACTTTATACCGAGGCAACTGATGGCTCCAGTATAGAAACTAAAGAGAGTGCTTTAGTTTGGCACCATCAAGATGCGGACCCTGATTTTGGATCTTGCCAAGCTAAAGAACTACTGGATCATCTTGAAAGTGTTCTAGCAAATGAACCAGCTGTGGTTAACAGGGGCCACCATATTGTTGAAGCTAAGCCACAGGTACATCTGGCTTCCCTTACTTCTTAATGTTCTTTTTTCTGTCGTGTATGTAATGTGCCCTCTTAACTATCATATGTGCCTTTGCTACTGACACAAACAGTTCATCCATATATTTTACCAGAAATTTTCTGACTTCGTTTTTCTCGTGCAAGTCAGGGCATAAGCAAAGGGTTTGTTGCTGAAAAGGTTCTTATGAATCTGGCCAAGTGCGGGAAGGTTCCAGATTTTGTTATGTGCATTGGTGATGATAGATCAGATGAAGACATGTTTGAAAGCGTATTCAGGACAGTTTCCGGTCCAACTTTTCCTGCTGCTCCGGAGATCTTTGCTTGCACTATTGGATTAAAGCCAAGCAAGGCTGAGTATTATCTTGATGATACAGTTGATGTTGTGAGATTGCTTCAAGGCCTTGCGGCTTCATCTAGCCCAATCACCGAGTATACTACTCAAAGCCAGGTGTCTTTTGAGAGCACTGCTTCACCTAATTGCTGAGCTTACCTTCGCTTTATTCTGCAACCTTCATTTTGCTGTATGGCTTTTCTACGAGGGAATAGAGACCAAGTTTTGGTTATTGACTAAACCATTGTATAGTGCAAAGCCAATTTGTTTGTGCATTTTTATTTTGGCAGCTGTTGGAAGATAAGATTATATCAGGAGGGAAAGCTGGTTCATTTGTGAGGTAAGTGGTGCACGCACTAGTTGCAACAGGAGTCAGTTTGGCCAGCAGGCTTTGAGATGTTCATGGTGGCCTTTTTTTATTATTTATTGAGGATACGACACGGCATAACTTGTATAGGTATACCGCTTCTAAACTTTGACTTCTATGCTATCGGAATCAGCAATTGATCCGTTCTTGTTAAAAAAACTGTTTGCTAAGTAGTTTTCCTAAATAAGGATTTTTATTCTTAAATAAGTATTTTTACCCTTTTGTAATTGAGATTTTTATCTATTTAAAGGGGAGGTTCATATTTAATAAAAATCATCAATATTTTCGATCAAGAAATGTACATAGAAGAGGTGTGATTTCTTACAAATCACCATTAAAACCTTTCAAAATAAGTTTTTCAAAGAACGAGAAAACTAAATGACTTTTTGGTTAACTTGTAATGAGATCCCTTTGAATTTGATTTGAAATTTAGGTGTTATAAGTGATTGACAATAGTTGACGAGTATGGTTTATGATCTGGAGCACAAGTTTTCGTAAAACAAGAAGGCAAAATACCCATATTTTCACATGATACAAGATGAAACAACAGACAATAACCATGAAAAGGCTCCTAATTGATTTTTCATATGTACTTCAGAAACCCAAAGGACTTCCTACCTCTTGAGCTTGTGATCATAAAATCACTTTAATAATGGGGATCGAACTAATGGTAGTGACGCTATATCACTATTTATACACACAGAAAGATGAGATTAAAAGTAGGATGAATGTTGGAACAAGGAATCATCCAACTCAGTCGTTCCCCTTTTCTTTCCTAATTCTATTGGTGGCAAAATGTGATGGAACTTGGAGATTTTGTATAAGGAGCTCAACAACTGGGATGTCAAGGATAAATTTCCTATCCCAATTGTGGATGGGTTGTCAGATAAACTTCAGATGCCCATTATTTCACAAAATTATATCTGAGATCAAGATACTTTTAGGCTAGAATAGCTTTTAAAAGGATGAATGTAAGTGTTAACTTGTTTCACCTGTTGCTTTTCACAATATAGCATTGCATGTTCCACAAATGAAAGATTAGTATTTAAGGAAATGCTAGAGCTTGGCTACCAGTTCCTACTCCAGTAATTATAGGTTAAGAACTAGTCTATATTTCTTCATGTGTTTCTGAGTTAGTAAAATTTATTTTCCTTTAGGAATCACTTTCCAGATGTTGAGCAGTTTATGGCAAGTTTGATAAGAAAGTAGTTAAGCCTACTTTTCTATGTTCAATTTGATAAGCAAGTAGTTCAACATTCTTTTCCCAACAAAGCATTGATCTAGATATTACTCTACTCTGGTTAGAAATTTGGAAGCACTTCTAAACCATCTCATAATAATGTGCTTCTGCAGCCTTCGAAATCAATGAGGCCGTAATTAATCCCAAAATAATATGAGCAGGAGAGGCAGGAAGAAGGCTTGTTCAGGCCTCTTCACAAGTTTTTTACTGACATATAAGCATGTGTTATAGCAGTTATGGCAGGTATAATTCCTGGTTTCAGAAAGAAGCCGTTGACAGAAGTCAACAGCTGCATCCGAAGCACTCAACTACTTGGCCTCAGCAAGACAGCCTCGTGATACCCAAAGAATATGAGCCTCCTTCAAGTGAAATCAGAATGTCAATAGAAAGAAAGACTTGTTCTTTCATTGTCAAATGATGCAGAAAAGATTCATCAATGGCTCCAAAGTGGAGGTTTATATCATGGTTGGGATGGTGATTATCAACAATAACATCATCAAAGATATCAATCTTTCATCCCCTATGCATACTATGAACAAAGTTGTGAAGAAACAAATGAGATTATATCTGGGGCAGTTTAAGAGTCCCAAATGAGATTGTCACGAAGAACTAGGTTGGGAATGATGGGGATCCTATTTACAATCACCATAACATGTGATTATTATCATAACTAGATAAACTTTGAGGTTAAAAACAAAAACTAGCTTCATATTAGTACTTACAAGTTTGTTCTCTTGCTTGGAGTAGCAATTGGCATAAAATTGACAAAAAACATCACACTGAGGATAATGTAGATATGTTGGTGTATGATGTAGTGTACTTATCAAAGACAAGTGTCAATTGGGGTTGCAACAGGAGAGTTTGTGGAAGGTTGAGCCATATTAGTCCTATTTCAACAAAGATGAGTACTATTTACCTTACACAATAAATTAGAGTCTGAATTGGATTAATATGATTATTGTCATTTTCATGAAATTAACCTAAACTTTAGCCTACATTTTAATCTTATTTAAAAATCAACAAAAAATATAAAATCTGAAAAGATTTAATAGTACGGAGCTTAATTTAAACAAGTTAGCGGGACTTGGAGAGGTTTAATAACACGGAAGCTAATATAAACAAGTTAAGGGTTTAATTTGAGTAGTAAGAAATAAAAACATTGACAAGCACCTTTTGATTTCCTACCTTCCACCGGAGAGGAGAGGAGAGGAGAGGAGGGAGACTGTCTGAGAGAGAGGGAGAATAGAACATAAAAAAAGAAAAAAAAAGCACTCACTTTTCTATTCTCTATCTAGTCCATCAGTCAGATCCAGGTCTCTTTTCATTTCAGATCTCTTTGCCGGATCCATCAAAGCTTTCCTCCCGATCATGAATCCTTTCTCCTCCGGCACGCGTCTCAGGTCACTTCAATTCCATTATTCTCTGATTGTTTGGTGTCTCCTGTTACAAGAATTAACTTGGCAGGATTTGTATGATTGATTTGAATGTTGCAGGGACATGATTCGGTCTATTCGTGCTTGCAAAACTGCCGCAGAGGAGCGCGCCGTCGTTCGAAAAGAATGTGCTGCAATTCGCGCCTCCATTAACGAGAATGATCCGGATTATCGGCATCGCAACCTCGCAAAGCTCATGTTCATTCACATGCTTGGCTATCCCACTCACTTCGGCCAAATGGAGTGCCTCAAGCTCATTGCTTCCGCCGGATTTCCTGAGAAGAGAATTGGATACTTGGGCCTCATGTTGCTTCTGGACGAGCGACAAGAAGTTCTTATGTTGGTCACCAACTCGCTAAAACAGTATCCCTTTTTCTATAATATAGTGTTGTTATCTGCAATTTTAAACTATGAAAGAACTTTAGTTTTTATGAACATGCAGATGCAGATTGTAGCTAATGTGCCACCACCCTTTCTTTTGTAGTAGCCTTGACTTGTGTGCAGAGATCTCAATCACTCTAACCAGTATATTGTGGGACTTGCTCTTTGTGCATTGGGGAATATATGTTCGGCTGAAATGGCTCGTGATCTTGCTCCTGAAGTGGAACGATTGCTGCTGTTTCGGGATCCAAATATCCGTAAAAAAGTGAGTTTGTTATGGTAATATCATCATACACCTTTTGCAGCACATCTCTCGACTGCAACTTAGCTTACATATGTTTGCTATTTGTCAACTTTTATGGCGTAATGAGGTTGAAGCAAGTGCACAAATTGAAAGCAAAGACTGTTGTAGTGACTATTGCGCCAACTCTCTAGTAGAATAATGCAATTCTTTTGCTAGCAATTCGGAGAAGCCATTCTTGCTTATTTGATTTTTCTTTTTCTTTTTTTGTCAAAATTTCACTTTGTTTTCATATTCTTGCAAATTGACAGTTCTTTCTTGAATATAGGCGGCTTTATGCTCCATACGGATAATAAAGAAGGTCCCGGATCTGGCTGAAAATTTCATAAATCATGCTGCTTCCTTGCTCAAAGAAAAACATCATGGAGTTCTAATAACGGGAGTTCAACTTTGTACAGATTTATGTAAAGTCAGTCCAGAAGCTCTTGAATATTTTAGAAAGGTATATTTTTTGCATTCTTATTTTTCAAAAATGATCAAGTGTGTAGTTGTAGCCATTCAATGTAGGCAAAAGGTTGATGTGATGGTTTGATTAGTTTTCTCTTGCCCAATTATCACGAGATTTAATACTATTGTAGAAATGCACGGATGGTTTGGTCAGAAATCTAAGGGACCTTGCAAACAGTCCATATTCACCTGAGTATGACGTTGCTGGCATTACAGATCCATTTCTTCATATCAGATTGCTTAAACTTCTGCGTGTATTAGGCCAAGGAGATTCTGATGTTAGTGATATTATGAACGACATACTAGCACAGGTCAGTTGCTATTAGTGTTAGATGTGTAATTATTTTTTCTATTCCAACCAATTTTATATTTCTAGCATATGTTGATTATTGAGTTAATTGCCATCTCTGTTGAGATGAAGAATGTGTTTTCTTGTAAGGTTGAATTATATTTTAGTAGGGATTAATGTCAAACCAATGGTGTTTTTGTGGAAGCCTGGGTCCTAAATGCGTTGAGTTTCACTCCATTTAATGACAGCTAGTAGAATGAAGGTTGGATATAGACTCTCGCAGAATGGGGCAATATGAAGCTTCTTGCCTTTCTTTTTGTTGCATTGACCCATATGTTTTATACAGTTTCCTTTGAGTTCTTATACCGCCAGTGGAAAATTTGATTCCCATTTATAGTGATGTTTTAGTGGGAGTAGGGGAATAAATTCTTAGTTTGAGTTGGAATGGGAATAAAGGATCCATATAATCATTTCTGCAGTAACATCGGTAAAGGATAACATTGCATCCTGATGAGCCAATGATATAGATCCTTAGCTTCCCTAACAGTTTCTGTTCAATCTGTCGCTTATCCCCAAAAATATATTTCTTGAGCCTTCCCTTATGATCCCTGGATAGGGCATGACTTTATCATCACTAGTATGATTCTTCATGATTGTGGTTCCTTTAAAGTTTAACTGGGTCAAAGATTGATGAGCTTCAGTCTTTCTTTCTATGCATGATATTCTTGTTAGGTGGCAACAAAAACTGAGTCGAACAAAAATGCGGGGAATGCCATTTTATATGAATGTGTTGAGACTATTATGAGCATTGAAGACAGTGGAGGCTTACGAGTCCTTGCTATCAATATCTTGGGAAGATTTTTGTCAAATCGTGACAACAACATCAGGTTGCAATTTTTTCAGTCTTTAATTGGCCATTTCTTTTTTCTGTTTTGACAATTATTGTCTATTAATGAACTTTGTCAATTTGCAACATATACTTCTATTCATAGGAATTATATCTCCATGTTGCTACTCTCTTGCTTTCTTGCTTTTAATTTTGTCCCTTTTGATCTATGAGTGGGTTAGTGGGTTACAGAATAAGATGTATTCCTCCCAATTCTCAATCCTATCCCAAGTGAGGATTTGAGCTCAGGACCTCTTGTCTTGGGAAAACCACTAGGCTACTCACTGAACCTCTATTAATCTTGACTACACTAACCTTGGAGGCCTCTTGTAAATGTGCTTTTATGGAGTTGATTATTTCTTCTTTATCTGTATACTTTGTGCTGTCTTGTGAAGCCATGAAACTTTCCATTAGAAAGCAAATGACAATTTAGACAAGTGATAGTTTTTGACTGCAATGCTGGAAAAGGGAGGAGTTATGGAGGAAAGGGCTATTTTTCTGTTTCAAATCCTATATGGCATGTTTTGAGGGCATATATTTTCTGTCTACTGAAACAAATCTAATATTGTACACATTCCAGATATGTTGCACTAAATATGCTGATGAGAGCTGTTTCAGTAGATGCTCAAGCAGTGCAGAGGCACAGGGCAACAATTTTGGAATGTGTAAAGGTATGATTTGGTTGCTCCAATTTTGACCTCCTAAGAAATCATCTTGCACAAGAACTCTAATATTTGAAACTGCTGTAAATTAACATCAAGCAATCCATAAATTGATTTAAAAACATTGGGTATTGCAGCCATGGTAGATCTTCATGATAACTATGACTGTCTAATGGAAAGTTTTTGCATTCATTTTAACTTCTTTTAATTATTATATTTTACATGTATATGATGAGGTCTACTGCATTTATTGTACTACTTACCATCATCTGAATGTTGAGCTTCTACCTTTCAAACTTGAGAAAATTGTAAGTGGATCTTTTTCCTTTCAGGATTCAGATGCTTCAATTAGAAAAAGAGCTCTCGAACTTCTTTACCTTCTAGTAAGTGAGAGCAATGTTAAGCCTCTAACAAAAGATCTAATAGAGTATTTAGAAGTAAGCGACCAAGAATTTAAGGGTGATCTTACTGCCAAAATTTGCTCAATAGTTGAAAAGTAAGTTTTGAAGTTCATCAATTGAAATATCAATTGTTTTATGTGCCTCTTGGGTGTTTGATACTTGGTTCATATTTGAGTTCCATCATTAATTGCATTGATCTATTGCTTTTTAATGCTATAGGTTTGCTCCTGAGAAAATTTGGTATATTGATCAGATGCTCAAGGTCCTTACTGAGGTAAGCATAATTATGTCGTCAATGCTTCTTCTTCTTTAACATTACTTCTATTCAAGCTCTAAGGAGTTGTCATTCCCAATGTATATGTTGCTATATCTATTCCCTTCTGTTTATTGTTGTATTTTCAACCACTTAGTGCATGTTGATTCTTTTCCCAATCAGCGTCCTACCTGCTAATTTTAAACATGATACTTGCATGGCCCTTATTTGTATTCTCATTGGTGGTAATTTTCTCGTAGTTAGCCCTCCATGTTGATGGAATTCTGGACTGTTGAAATAGTGTGCTTGCACTTGGCATTTTCTTGATGGATCCCCACTATTCTCTTTCACATTGTGAAGTGGTTAAGAGATAGATTCTTTATACATGAGATTTATTTTGTAGTGCTTTCTGCTTCCCTTCCTCAGTGTAGATTATCTTATTTCGTTAAAATTCTGATCCTAATTTGATGCTTAGTAGGCTGGAAATTATGTAAAAGATGAAGTATGGCATGCTCTCATTATGGTGATAAGTAATGCTTCTGACCTCCATGGGTATACAGTTAGGCAATTATACAGAGCATTCCAGACATCCACTGAACAGGTATACAATGTTTTAAACTTGATCAACATTGGTATTTAACTTGAAAATGTTACTGCTTAGAGAAAGAATATTTTTGTCAACAATTTTTATCCATTGACACTTGATATTTTTCTTCTCTGAATATTTTCTCAGGAAAGCCTTGTTCGAGTTGCAGTTTGGTGCATTGGAGAATATGGTGAAATGTTGGTCAATAATGTTGCAGTGCTTAACATAGAGGAACCTTTGACTGTGAGTTCAATCTTAATGACTTAACTACTTATGTTGGCAAATACAAGTAATTTAATTTTAGAAATAGCGCTGTCATTTGTTTGGATGTCCAATGAAGCCTTATTCTAAACCTAAAAGTATTGAAATATTGTATGTCATTATCATGTATATTATTTTAAAGAACTTTCTGTGGATCTCCTACTTCTGAACCTGTCCAATTTGGAGGGGCACACATAAGATTGATGTATCTAATCTTTTCCCTTAAATGTGTGCAGTTAGAGTTGTGCTTTGAGTGTTTTTTCTTTGTCTATGTACTAAAAATCTACTTAAGCTTTTTGTGAAGAATAAATTTAAAGAAATTTGAATATGCTACACTATATGGACTGCTTCCATGATATCGTCGTATCGATGCTTTTATAATGACCAGATCTATTGATCATCTTGTTCAATTCGTAACTAACTTGTTAGTCATTGCACGTTAAGAGTTACATAACACAGTAGCTAATGTTGCATGGTTAAATAAAGTCAAAAGGTGAATCATATAGTTTTACCCAAACCTTCTTCAAATGCTGCTCGAACTAGCTTGTTAAGTTGTCCCTTGAAAATGGGTAAATTTTGAATGTGACTAAATAAAGAAAGAATAACATGTATCTTTACTAGCTCCTTTATGAACGCTCTCTTGTTCTTCCTCCATCTATGTCTCATTTAACAAATGGCTAAAATTTAGTGTATCTGAGCAGGTAACAGAGTCTGATGCTGTGGATGCTGTTGGGATTGCTTTGAAGTGTCATACTTCAGATCTCACTACAAAAGCAATGGCTTTGATTGCTCTCTTAAAACTCTCTTCTCGGTTCCCATCTTGTTCCCAGTGAGTTAACATCTTTTGAAGTTGTGTTAATATTGAAACACACATATTGCTTGTAACCCTGCAAAATTTTACCTGTGGGAGTTAATTCATTGTGTCACTGAAATTGATGCAAAATAGCCTATCTTCTACTCTTCCTACATCAGATCTAGCTTATGAACCTGATACACCTTCAGAGAACTAAAAAAATAAAAACTATATTTTATGTTCTGTTAAAGAGTTTATTTGTACATATCTTGTAAAACCACAAGCAGAACTCTTTGAAAACAGTTAAGGGTCTCTTTGAAAACAGTTGAAGATTTATGTGTATAAGTGGCAAATGTAATTATTCAATGGACAGAGATATCCGGTCACTTTTTGTTAAATATTTCTAGAGAATGCAAATTGGTTAAATTTTGGTGCATTGAATATTGCACTGATCACTTTATAGACTCTAGTTTAGTATTCTCTTTGCATGTTTGTGCCTGGACTGTTAGTTTTGATTTGGTGACTGGGGGCTTTCTAAATGAACTAATACTTGGAATTATAACTCTTCGAAAGATGTTTTGGTATCTGTGGGCAGACCGAAGATCTCATACCATGGTTTCTTCTGTAAATTTTTTAGGATGGTCAAGGACATCATCAGCCGATACAAAGGCAATCTTGTGCTTGAACTGCAGCAAAGATCCCTCGAATTCAGTTCTATTGTTGAGAAGCATCAGAATATAAGGTGCATGATACTTCTCATTAGTTTACAGTACTCTTGGTTGTGGAAATTTCTGGGATTGGGAAACTGATGGATGAGTTTGTGCAGGTCTACACTTGTTGAAAGGATGCCTGTTCTGGATGAGGCCACTTTTAGTGGAAGAAGGGCTGGTTCTTTACCAACTTCTGTCTCCACTTCTGGTGGGGCTTCAGTAAATCTTCCAAATGGAGTGGCAAAACCCTCTGCAGCTCCTCTTGTAGATCTACTTGATCTTTCAGATGATACACCTGCTCCTAGTCCTAGTCCTTCCGGTGGTGATTTTCTTAATGATCTTCTTGGCGTTGATTTGTCAGCACCTTCAACAAAAGCAGGTTAGTTTTGAATGGGTTAAGTCCTTGGCCTTTTACACCATTGAAACTGCCTGCTCTAGGCTTCTAGCTGGAGCATTCTTGCATGTGGCTTATGTGAAGTTTAATATGGGTTCTACATTTTGTCTGCAATATTAGGGTCAGGCCATGCTCCAAAAGCTGGCACAGATGTTCTTCTTGATCTGCTGTCTATTGGAACACCTCCTGCTCAAAACAGCTCATCTGCACTTGATATATTATCATCCGGTCAAGACAGCAAAACACCATCAGCGACTGTAAATTCACTTTCATCCCCTTCTCCACTTCTCACTCAGTCTACTTCTTCCACTGGTACTTCTATGATGGATTTGTTGGACGGCTTTGATCCTAGCCCATCAAAAAATGGTCAGCTTCTCTTCAACTTACTCTGGTTACTAAATACTGCTTGATTATTAATTTGGGATGAATTTCGATCAGCAGAAGATAATGGTTCAGTTCATCCATCTATGGTTGCATTTGAGAGCGATAACTTGAAGATGACATTTGACTTTTCAAAGCCTTCTGGAAGCCAACAGACAACGATTATCCAAGCAACTTTCATAAACTTGTCCCCTAATCCTTTCACAGATTTTATTTTTCAGGCGGCAGTACCCAAGGTAATGCCAGATGGTAGCTCATTTTCTAAATCTTATGTTATTGTCATGTAATGTGCCTATCTTTATCTGATGAATTTTCCTGCTCTGTGAATTCTGGTTCTCTTGTGTAGAATCACACACTGAGTTAACATTTAGGAACTTAGGACATGAAGCTCGTTCTATGAATTGTTAGTGGGTTGGCATATATTTTGACCTCCTATATGATAGACAAAAGATACAAGGAAGCCTGGAAATTTTAGGTTATCTCAGCATGCTTTCTGATCTCCTCCTGTGGTTTACAGTTTCTTCAACTGCACTTGGATCCTGCTAGCGGCAATACACTACCTGCCAGTGGTAATGGGTCCATAACACAAAGCTTAAAAGTCACAAATAGTCAACATGGCAAGGTATAAGTTTTTCCTTTAATTTTAAAATTGTTATTCTTGCCTTCCAAAAAAATGGCTATTATTCTTTTAAACTTCATAGCATCATTTGATCAAGGCAGTGGCAAGTCAAATGATGTTACCCCTATTTAAAGAGTGGTAGTGGGGAACTTTTTTATGGAATCTGGGAATTTGTCATTAAGATGAAGAGACTTTGCCATATTGTTCATTTCCTAGTATTACGGGAACTTCAAATTTTATTTGACCAGTTTCTTGGGGACAAAACTGCTTTCTTGGTTATTTTATCTGTTAATAACATCCGATGCTTCGGATGGTTCATAGGCTTCTTGTCCTGTCTGCTTCTTAAAAGTGGTTTCTTACTTTCTCACAAAGCTTCTATTATTCTCAGAAATCCCTTGTTATGCGAATAAGAATAGGCTACAAGATGAATGGCAAAGATGTATTAGAGGAAGGTCAAATCAACAATTTCCCCCCAGATTTATGAACTTAATTCATCGAGTATCTCCTTGTACGAGCTCCAAATTTTTCCCCGCCCATTGAGAAGCTTCTTCTCACTTTTTGTATTTATGGTCACCCAGTTGCTCGGAGTTGGCATGAGATTTTGGTTGAGTCTAAGATATCTCCAGTTTTCCTCACCATTCACATTTTCTCTCATTTTCAGATTTATTTGTGTACATTATTCCAAAAATGTTTTTGTACGGAATCAGGAGAATTTGTGGTTTTGCCATTTAGGCTCATAGAAAAGGGCATTCCTGTCATATTTGAAACTTGGAATGTGCTATTTCTTGCGTTGGAGGGATGATCTTCAAGGGTTGAAATCTTCCGTGGCATTTACCCAAGACCAACCTTGTGCCATTCATCCACAACCACATTTTAGTGAGTCCCACAAATATTTGTGGTTGTGGATGAATGGCACAGAGTTGGTCTTGGGTAATTGGCACAGAAGATTTGGCTCCGATCTTCAAACACAGACGTAACTAAAGGGTTAATTTGGAATCAAAAATGTGACCCTGTTTTGTAATTTTCATTTCTGAATTGGCTTATTTTCCCAGGGCAAGTGTTTATTAGAAGTTGACCACACCAACTAATGATAAAAGGTAAAAATGATTTGAAGCCCCATTAATCATGAATCCTAAGGATAAGTATATATTATGAAGAGGGTGATGTGCCACATTTTTCTTTTTTTTTTGTAGCTTTAATAATTAATGGAAGTGATTTTTGACGCCTTCAACTTCAAGCCCTGCCCTTGCGTGAAAGAGACAGAATAGTTTGACGAATGTGGCATGAGGAGTTGGTATTATCATGAATATATGATCTTAACCTACCAACTACTGATTTGCCGTCCTTTTTACCTGCTTTGCACAAGTGATGATAACAACAGAAATGGACACCCCTGTTTGTAATGGTGTCTTCTGCAGTGACACCAGATAGCAACAATGATCATACAACTGTTACTAATTGCAAGTGACAACTACGTACGACAGGACAGCATAACCTGCAAATATCCTAATTCCTAACACCATTTCACATGTCTGTTTATCGTTGTCCACCAAATAATCTTCTTTACCAGATTGTTAATAATAAATTGTAACTATCGGAGTTGTTAGCTTGTCTATTGCAACATGTCAAGTTACTAACCGAACCAAGATTAATGGTCAAGCAGCGTACCATATCATGAATCGGTAGCCTGTGACTGTAGCTCCTATGCCATGTAAAAGTGAGAGTGAAGTGTATGGTAGGGATCATTGCATCCAGTCCCCACCAACTACCACTTCACTCATCATGTCCACCTTTCAAATAATGGCTCCTCCCTCCTCACAAGAGTCCCTATAACCACTTTTTGTGGATACGCCACGATCATTCGATCCTGGAGCGAGGAAGAAAAAAAGAAGGGTGTTTGAGAAAATGGGAGGCTAGACGAATTCAATGCCCTACATAAAGAAACATGTGATTTGACTCCCCTTACAAAAAAATATATACATATATGTTCCAAAGAAACATCTAGGCATGTGTCATCATGGATACACTCACTAAATCCATAATCAAGTGCATGAGCTCGTGACAGAACCAAAAAGAAAAAAGATGTCCCCCTCCGAATTTAGACACAAGATGTGGTAAATAGGTTCTAGGGAAGTGTAAGTAAAAAGAGGAGCATCTGTCAGGCCTGTGATGAATGGAAATTTGCTGGTCATGTTAAAGCATTCACATATTCCTTTCAAGTGTACAAAAAAGAAAGCACAATCCACATAACCTTGCACTGCAGAAAAGAATTGATAATCAATGCAAAGGGAAAGTAAAAGCCAAAAAGAAAGCTTTGATAATTGGATCCAATTAATCAATGTGATAAGTACAACATATGGCAAGTTACCTTCAGCTGCACTGAGCTCTTTAATTCCATGGCATACCCTCAGTAACTGAAGGACCCATGTGACTTTCTGAAGATGAACTAGGGAATTTACCCTTCCTGGACCATTGCCATATCTTGGAAACTGAAAAGCTTTCACCTTTACTTCTGATGTTGATTTTCTTCCCATCGACATCCCCATCAATTCCTGAATTCCCAATTTGTCCATTTCTGCATTTCACAATGTTAATGCAACCAGTACCAGGTCCAGTACTCGGACTCAGGGTGACCTGCAAATTCATATCAGCCTCAATGTATTGATATGAACCCATTGAGTAACACCTTCTAGCGTCCATGTTACTGCTACTGGTCTCTCCATCTATTCTCTCTACTGCATCATTGGAGCTTCTGAATTTCCCAAGTCTAACAGAAAAAACCCTTCTTGAATGGACTATATCTCTTTCTGCAGCTTTTTGTCCAATAGATATCCCAATTGTGGCATTGGTTGAGAGCCTTTCTTCTTCTTCTCTTTGTTCTTCGAAGTCAAAGGTGGGGTTTTCATAGGGAAGCCCTGGTGTGAAAAGGGTACCCCTACAAAGCGGGCAAGTTGAATTGGACAACAACCATGTGTCTATACAATCAATGTGAAAGGCATGACTACACAAGGGAAGCAATCTCAACTTGTCGTTCTCTGCAAATTCACAGAGACAAACAGCACAATCAAATGGCTCCTTTAGGCCCATAATTTCCTTGTAGAGAAACACTGGTAATGCGTCGATAAAAGCTTGATCTAGCCCTGAATCATGAAGGTGGAAGAGTTGCTGCAATTGCCTTTGAAAGGCATCAGAGCCAGTCATATCACGTTGTCTATTAGATTGAGACAGTGAAGAAGAAGATCTATGCTTTATTAGAAATCTAACAAGCAAGTGGAGAAGACCAGATATGAAAAACACAACTGCTAGAATGACTATTATAAACAGTATAGCGGGGCTTATTTTGCCTCCAGAAGACTGTTTCTGATAATCACCTGGCAATGGAAGAGGTGAGGAAGAAGAAGACGACGATGAAATCAAAGAAACAATGTAGTGGTGGTGGACCAAGTGACCACCTCCGTTCTTAATCCGACATCGAATGCAAGACATCTTAGTCAATCAGTGTCCTCAAACACCAAATCTTAATTATCCAAGTTAAACACCGTCACTTTTCTGATAATTCCCAGGTATGACAGTGCTGTACCAGGTTGTTACAATCTCGAAGATCACAATATTCTGTTCTTTCTGATCAAACCAAACTCAGAATTTGAGCTACACAAGCAACATATAAAGATTATACCTTTATGCACTTTCAAGAAACCCAAGTCAACAGATTAAAAAAAATAACAGTCACGTTAACTCAACTTTACAATCACGACGATTACTAAAGAGACCTTCAAACTAAAAATGCCATCTTTCTCCTTCCTTTTGACATGAAATCCAAGTCAGAGGCGTGCAAGTAACCTTGACAAACAAGTCCCTGAATAAGAGTACAAGACTTGAATATGCGAAGGTTACAGCTTACCTACTTCAGTCCACGAACACATCTCCCATAAATACGGAGGTTCACCAGCCCTCTAGATATGCATTACCAGAACTAAGGTACTTCCATCTACTTAGCTGCAGTTATCAGGAAACTACGAATAAGCACCTTCAACAGTTGCAAAGGTACTTTCCACAGAGGGGTTTATAATTCCCTTACGCTGAAAGAGAGAGAGACAAAGAAACAAAGAGGTAAGGCAAGCTGGTTGTTGGTGTAGCTTCCAAAAATCAATGTCTAGTGAGCCAAAAAGAACTCCAAGTTAAAACTGTCGCCCAAAGTATCGCAAGGGCAAGGCTTTATGTGACACCACCGACGAACGAGTTGAGGGACCTCTTCACCAAACCTTGGAATTGGATCAAGCGAAGAGTGAGTCTGAGATTAGAGAGCGTCCTTGCAATACACCTGGGCCTAACTCATTGCGGCATTGAAGTGAGATTAGGAACCCATTACGTATTCCATAATGACATACCCATTTGTTGTGGTCCAGTTTGCCCCTTAAATGTCTTTTAAAATAGTTATGATTTTTGAAGCTGATTGAATGGCTCCCTGCGTTGATATTACCTTATTTCTTCTGTAGAAACCCGACTCCAAAGTGTGGATGAAGTTTTATCCGATGGGTTGTTTTCCCAAAAGGCTCCTTAGCAGGATGCGGATAATATAATATGACGAAAATCGTACTGAATTGAGTTTTGGTATAGTATGATATTGGTATCGGTTAATACCGGGTACCGTTTCGAGTAATTTTTTTAACCTGAGTTTTTTTAAAAATTACAAAATAGTCTATTGTCGTATTGTACAGTTGTACTGTATATTTTTAACCACGTCTCCAAAAATCACAATAATAAATAATAATCATAATTTTAATTTAATTTATCAATTAATTTAATAATTATTAATAAATATAATTAAATTTAAAATATATTTTAAAAATATATATATTTCAAATAAATTTTGATTTAATAATTAAAAATA
>JAOQMQ010000001.1:3999490-4011090 GCA_027563845.1 Erythroxylum subrotundum | reverse complement strand
GTGCATTTAAATGCAACAAAACCTTGAGGTCATGGGTTCGATTCGTGCCCATGACCAAAGAGGACAATACTGATTAATGTTGTGGTCGCGTGCAAACTTGAAGTATGCGGGGCCCCCACTCGCCCCGCTAGATTGGGCTTGAGTCCACCTCGGTACGCAAAACACGGGCCCAACAGAATGGACTGGCCGAAGGACCTCCACGGGATCCACTGGTTGAAGGAGGACAGCACAGGCCTCCTCCGGGAGAACACCATGAACACCCAGTTGCTAGTCCTTTGCGTGGGCTCGGTGGTGCAGAAAAGGCCCTGGTAGAAAGATAGGACCTCTCCTTCGATAACAGTCGGGTCTGAGGTCCAAACTCCCATATGTAGACATAGTTTGTCAATACGATTTTGTTTCTTGCGAGTAAAGGTGGTGGCATGGAAGAAGGTCGTGGCCCTGTCCCCCTCCTGGAGCCATTGAATTCTCGACTTCTGAAACCAGAAGAGCTCCTCCTGGCGCAGCACAGTTCGGTATTCATCAGTTAGTTGGACTTCAAGGTTCACCAGGAAGGAAAAATGACGATTACTTAGGAAGGCTTGAATAACCTTGAGGCGAGCCAACAGAAGTCGCTTGCGCCGGAATATATTGCCAAATACGTTTGAATTGAACTCTTGGGCAGCTAGCGTTATTGCTCGAATTGCCTCCTGGATACAATGTTGGTGCAGAGCCCACGCGTCCCGGATTATTCTTGGGAAGTCCATGTGGAGGAGCCAGGCAACCTGAAAATGGAATGGCCGGGACTCAGAGGGTGGAATAAATTGCTGGAACTTGAGCAAGAGGGGATTATGGTCAGACACTGTGCATGGGAGATGAGACACCAAGGCTTCCGGGAAGAGTGTGTGCCAAGACACATTGCTGAGAGCCCGATCCAGGCATACTTTGGTAGTAAAAATACCATGGCTCTTACGCGCAAAAGTGTACGGGGTTCCCTGATAGCCTAAATCCTGAAGTCCATAGTCGCCAAGTCGAGCGTTGAATAAGGGTGCCCAACGCCCATCAAACTGGCCTCCCCGTTTTTCAGAAGGATGAAGATAGTCGTTAAAGTCCCCTATAACGAGCCAGGGGAGGTGGATGCCTGAGCTAACTTCCCAGAGAGAAGCTTTGATAGCATTGACGGGACTCGCATAAACCACTGAGCATACCCACGCACTCTCCTGTGGATCATGTACCAGCAGTGTGAAACATTGACGATGAGTGTGAAGAGTAGTAATATGATAGGAGGAGGACTGCCACAACACCCATATACCACCAGCACACCCAACAGGTTCCACCCTTTCAACCATGTCAAACCCAAAGAGCCGAGATACTCGGTCAGCACGAGAACCAGAAATGTGCGTTTCAAGCAAGAATAACATGCCCGGCTTGTGAGTGCGTTTCATTTCTTTCACATTCGGAATAAAATCCCTCTTACCAGCCCCTGGCAATTCCAACAAATAATGGGGTCAAAAATCATCATAAAAAACAAGGAGTGAAGAAAAGGGGACGACGTTCTCAAGGCGACAAGGCTTGTGAGCTGGCGAAACCTTCCACCGAAGACTCAGCAACGAACCCATCCATGTCGGATGGTATGGCGTGGTTGTCTGGCGTAGGAGTATCAACTTCCATTAGTGCTTGCAGGGACAGTGAACCGTCTGGAGGCTGCACTGAAATGTCACCTTCCTCTGGTCGCACAGGGGGTCCTTGGTCCGGCAGCTCGGGCGTGATAGAAGTAGCCACAAGCTGGAAAGGATTGTCTGCGAAGGGGGAGAGCGCTAGCGTAAAGACGTGTTGTAACGTCCCTGCTAGTGAGTGCACCATCTTCAAGTTAAACGCGTCACCTGGGGACGAACCCATCGCTTGAAAAGATGAAGGAACTAGGTGGGGATCTACGTACGATGCATAGGATGCTACAATGTGTGCATGGGTAGTGCTAAGTGGGGCTTGGGGCCCAGCTAGAGCGGAGTCCTTATTAGATTGTTGCTGAGGAGAGGATTGGGGTCACAATGAACGTGGTTTTAGCTGTCTCTGTATGGGGTGGTGTGAAGGTCCTGCAGGAACAACTCGCCCCATTTGAAACTCGATGGTCTCCACCGTTGGAGCGGTAATCTCAACATTTAATGCAAGGTATCTGTTTTGAGCATCCCACTGATGAGGTCTTTGGAGTGTGTTTATGGGTTTAGGGCGAGAGGCTCGACGTGGGCGTCTGGCAACAATCATCCAATCCCCATACCGTGGGGTCGGGTTAGTCTTATCATAGGGCGGATCAGCTACAGTAGGTGCAAGATCAGGGAGGTGCACCACATCTCCATCTTCAGTGGGCAAGGGAACAGGGGCAGGTATGGAAGTCGGTGAAGGTGTGGAAGGGCAGGTCGTTCGATCATGCGCATACGTCCCACAACTGTAACAAATAGTATCTAGGCCCTCATAAACCACCGGATAACAAGTGCCATCGAACCAAATTTTTCCCATCAATGGTTTGGCTAAGTCAATCTCCACACAGACTCTGGCAAACTGGACTCTCGTAGCAAATGAAGTGTTGACATCAACACGAAAGGGGATGCCAATGCCAGAAGCCAATACGCGGAGGACGTTATCATCATAATACATCACGAGTAGTTTTGAAAATCGGACCCAAGCCAGAACCTTGTCCATGGTGGACGTGGAGGGGCAAAAATCTAGGGACCATTGGCGCACCATGAGGTAGTGGCCCTGGATCATCCATGGCCCGTTGTTTATGACCTCATTCCGATCTTCCTTCTTTGAAAATTGCACAAGAAAATAGTCAGAACCTAAATCCAGTACATCCAGTTCACCCTTCGGCTTCCACAGCTGGTGAATGTGGGAGTATAACACCTTGTATCCAACAGTTCTTCCTAGGACTTTGACAATAATAGCTTGTTGCCAGAGGGACATTAGTTGCTGCTTAAACTGGGGATCAATAGAGAATTCTGGGTAGAGGAGATCATTCTTGCGAAAACTCATCGTCATGACCTTGGAGGCCAGAAGGTCGACTGGGGCAACCTTAGGAGAGGCTTGCTATTGCGCAAGCTTACCTAGTAACTTCTCCTGGTAGGATGGAACATGCAGGGATGGCTGATGGGGAATACTTGAAGTTGCTCGTGACGCGCCACGCTGTCGCTCTTCATTGGGGGGTTTGTCCAGCGCCCTAGGGTTCTTGGGATTATCAGGTCGGGGAAGGTCGCGAGAGGGTTTCATTTTTTTTTTCTGTCTATTGCACTGGCTATTGGACTTCTCTAACTTCATGCTTATGGTGGCTGAATCTATTATAATTGGTTTTCCAATGAAACTTGCTGGGTGATTAAGGCCTAAGGTGGTCAAAAAATATTATTCTTCGTTTTGATAAAATATTTATATTTTCCAATAAAAAGCATTTTCTACCAAACTTATATAATGATAAAAATTACAAAATTGACTCAATTAACTTAACTTGACAAGTTAAGACCAAAATGAAAAATACAAAATTTAAAAATAAATCCATTAATTCAATTTGAATTTAAAATTTTAAGGTTCAAACTTATATTATATAAAAAGTACAAATAAAACTTAAAGTGGCCGAATATTCATAAATAATTTAATATTAGCTAATTAGTATCCATTAATTCAATTTGAATTTAAAATTTTAAGGGTCAAACTTATATTATATAAAAAGTACAAATAAAACTTAAAGTGGCCGAATATTCATAAATAATATAATATTAGCTAATTAGTATCCAATAATTATTTTCGATTAGTTAATATAAATATATTTATTACTTTTTATATTTATTTTGTTCATTTAGTTTTTATTATACAAGTTGATTATTTTTTTGTGTAGTCTATTATAAAAAATTATATTTTTAACTTAAACCATTTTATATAATATTTTTATTTGATAAATTAGTCAATGCTTTATTTAAAATTATATAACTTTTAGAAAATCTAAAAAGATATAAACTTAAGGGATGTTTGTTTTAATTTTTTCTCGTTTCTTGTTGTGATCTTTATAAAAAATGAAACTTCCTCTTAAAACACGTTTGGTCTGTTATTGTTGCATTATGTTGTTTTCATAAATAAAAAAACCACAATCGTTTCACAAAAACAGAAAAAATACATTTCTCTAATATTTCACGATAGGTTTTTGTGTATTCTAAAACAGTTTTTTTCACGAAAACAATTTTCTCTTTTCGTCGATTTCATCTTCTACATCTTCAGGGCCCTGTTATGATTTTTCTGGCGATTGCTCCAGGTTTGTGTTTGCTTCTGTTGCTTGTTACTGTACTATATCTTTATTATTCTGTTTTTACAATTTCTCCACGTATTTGTTATCTTTGCGTGCTTTCGTATCTGCTTGTTATTCATTTATTTGTTTTTGCGATTTCTCTACGTATCTGTTGCATTACTTGTGTTTTAGAAGAACGTCATCTTTACAAAATACAACACAAAGGAATGAAAGGATTTATTTTTAATTATGCTATAGTACCCATGCATGTTACTGTAGTATTACTTGTTATTCACTGTTTCTGCTATTTCTCTGGTTTCTTTGCTTGTATATGTTTTCGTACCTGTGGAGGAATTGTAGCTATCCACCAGCAAGTGTTGCTGATACGATGACTTATGGTAACGGTACAAACAATCGCTGTAGTGACCATACACGACCCGAGTCAAAGCATCCTCTCCTTCTTTTATTTGTTTATTTGTATGGAGCATGAAGTCTCTGACACGAGAGAGAAACCAGTAGCGCATATCTCGTGTAGAGTATGGAGTATGGGTTATCGTCGTTTTGCCCTCTACGGCTTTTCAAAAGCAAAAGTAAAACCTTTGCACCCTGCTTACTCGAACATGGCTTGCTCTAGAGAATATCCCTTGTTATTTGCTTACTCGAACTTGTCTTGCTCTAAAGAATATCCCGTGTTAGAGCATCTCTTCTCTTAATCTACTTCGGTTACAATTGGATAGTGAGTATTAAGGGTCAAGTAAGGGATTGGGATGAGAGCTGATCATCTCTTTATACATTTATTTTACAACCAAAGATACATAGAGAAAAACTCTTCACCCTAATCACTATGCCTTATCAGTTGCCACCAGTTAGTATAATCTTGCAATTGGGAAAGAACCAAAAGGCTTAATAAGCACAGAGTAGGGCATCACTATATACTAGCGTTCATTACTTAAGAAAATAAAAAATGAGAGGTTGAGGAAGTGCAATAGCTATAAAGATTATAGCTTTCAGGTTAGTAGATGTAGGATGGACCTTCTTTCCCATTACTTCTTGTATTTGTGCAACATCACTTTAAATTCCATGCATGATATCACCTGTGCTAACATCAGTATCAAAAAAGCTACTCTTGGCGTAGGACTGCTCTTAAATACTTGGTTCGTATTCGATGAGCTGATCGTTTCCCCACCAATCTCCAACAGGTGATCTCTATTCAATCCAAAACTTTTCCTTTTTATGAAATGATACATTTTGATCTTGGTAACGTAGAAAACTACTGTTAAGATCTACACTAGATATGTATAGTTATTATAGAGGTATAATCATTGGTTTGATCATTGTTGTATTCTCCATCTTACCTAAATATGCACCATCCAAAACTATTGCTGATAGACCAAACACCATCAAACAAATCTAAATTGCTGAAAAGAAACAATGCTACATTATCATATAAATTTGATAAACATTCTAATAAAATGATCATTTTCACTTGTAAGCATTTTGTTTACCTTCTCCACTTCCTTCAACATCTGGACTTTGTCAATTGTTTCATGGGCAATCTTGTTCACGAACTTTCCCAAAAGATAAGAATACCATGGAAGAGATCCTCCATTTATGAGAGCTCCTCAATAGCCTAAAACTATAAGAACCATATCCCATTTGGTTGAGTATTTGAACAAACCAAAGAGACCAACCTACTTTGGCGGCTCCTCACACACTGGATTTGTCATGTAATAGACACCATCTCCATTATCGTGTTTAACTTTTTGATTTTCCATGTATATGTTATGTATATACATATATATATGTCAATCTTTTGCGCTATCAATTGAACTATCTTCTAGTCTCTAAGTTATTACTACGAACCAAGAGTGCCTTAAGAAAGTCATTGTTCTCAGTAAAATATGGTTAGCTCAACTTCCCTTCGAGTTTCGATGATGATTTTATTAATTTTATGGATGAACGTGAATGAATTGCAAGCATTAAGATATCACGGGCTTATAGACTTATATGTATGCAAAATCATCTAACTTTTTTTTTAATCTTTAAGCAAAGGCACATGAATCTTATAATAAAAAGGTCTCTTAGATCTCGGACCCATCAATATTGTAGCATTTATTACTTTTTGAAAATACAGTGAATTTAAAGGAACATATGAATGATAGAAACATCTAGCCTATGCTCATTTACTTCACAAAACAACAACCTTATTAACCAAAATACTTTTTAAACTAGGTTGAGAATCAGGAGTAGCTCTTGGAGGAAAATAAAAATCTATGTCAATAATAACTTTCCTTTCTCCTTTATCTAATACTTGTTGTGCTTCATCGTTTTCAAAAAATGCATTATGAGCCTCTTTATTTTTATTTTTCCTTTTTACTTATTGTTGCAAATAATTTACAATCCTCTCATATACATCAAACGGTTCTTTTTTGCAAGAAGCAATATTATCTTTAATATCAACAAGATATTCTTTAATTCTATAAATTCCTACTCCTTTAAGTATTCAATTGCAAAACATACAATTATTTTAAATATTTCCATTAGATGTTTGGGAAGAAGAAAATTACTTCTATAATGGATCAGACTTACCATAAGTAGAAGATGTCAAGTTCGTCAAATCTTTTTTTTTTTGATGATTTCATATTCTCTATTATAATTTCAACCTAAAAATTCAAGGAAGATAATTTTGTAAGTTTTTCACACTACTGAAAGTTTTGGACATTATAAAAAAAGCAACATATATTGAAAATACTTATCCTACTGAATAAATTGTATTTAACAAATTAGTAGTTAATAATATTCATTTTAAAATATGGTAATATGAAAGTTCGGAAAAAAAAAGACATATAAGTGAATGAAAAAGCTTTTATATGTCTTGTTTTCGTAAACAGTTGAAAATAAAAATGGAATAACTAATCCTAAAGTGCTCAACCTTTTGAGACTTTTTAATTTAGTACTCAAATGTTTAAATTTTTTAATTGAGTGAGCAACATTTAAACCTTTAACAGTTCTGCTCAAAATATTAGTTTTGTTAGTAATTTGTTAATCTATTAACATAATCCTTGTTTGTCTATGATATGTAAATGTTCACCTGAAAAAATAGTAGTCATGGTTATAATAGAGTACAGAGAATTTGTTCAAGTGAACACCTACACATCATGAACAACCAAGATTTCATTAACCAAATTGACAAATTATTAATGGGACTAATGTTTTGAACTAAATTGTTAAGGTTTTTAAAGTATTGGCCATTTAGTTGAAAAATTTAAATAGCGTGAGTCCTAGATTGAAAATTTTCTAAAAGTTTAGGCACTTGAAGATTTGTTATCCTAAATAAATATAGATGCCTTAATTTTTTCAATTAACACATTTGATAATTAAATTAGACTAGACAAACTATCTAAGTTTTGAAAAAGCTAAAAAGAGAGAAATAATTTCATTGGAAAAACCATCTCCAACTTAATACAACCATACATGATACAACAACTCTTTCAATTTTCTTTTTTATGGGATCAACGAAGCAATATATGGCCTAAAATCCTAATATTCTAAACAAAATATGGTAAGATGGGTTGCTGTATTTATAAAGTCCCACGCCGAAAAAAAAAGTGTTTTTTTGTATTTTCTAGACTTCGTTTGGACGTTTGTTTCTATTTTATTGGTTTGGGCTTTAAGATTGTTTCTTATGTCTTATTGCTTTCTCATTCCATAGGCCTAAAAAGAGAAATATAAAAAACATGATCTTGTGAGTTGTGACAAAAAGGATTGATCACAGACTATTGACAAGCTGGGCCTAAGCTGGAAGCCTAGCTCTAACACTTATGGTGCAAAACGAACCTCAATGCCTTCTTACCAAATGAGCTGAAGATGAGAAGAAAGAATTAGAATGGCAATATTTAGCGAATAAAGCAAATTCCTTTGTGCCAAACCAATTTCCAGAATTACAATGTGCAGTAATTACGACCATCTTTTTCACAATTGTACTGCATTATTCATAATTACCACAATAACCTTTAATAATAGTGCGCCGGCTAGGATTTAACTGAGAAGGGTGGGTGAACACACGATTTTCAATTTTTTGGGTAGAAACAAACTGTAGATGAGTGATAGATCCCACGGGACGAGAGTTATCGGCTTGCAGCACGTGATTGCCCCACAAAAATAGGCCACCTACCATACAAACCAGTCCAGCAATCGACCTGTTAGCCCTGTACCCCTCCGACGACTTCCAGTTCATGTCCTGTTCCAAACCTACAAAACTTCCGTATATTGCTCGACTTAATCTAAACAGAAAGCGAAAAAACAGTAGCCACTGGAAATAAAAGACAAGGGGAAATTAAAGAGCAGTAAGTGGAATTCTTGCTAGGCTGTGTTTATACCCCACCCCACCAAGTGCTTGTTACCATGTGTCCATGGCGTGAATAGTCAATTTTAGAGCTTGGAGACGCTCCCATGAATAGTGACATTAGGTAAGTAGAGCTTTCAGGCTTCAGCTGTCTGTAAGAGAGTAGTAGAATCTTTCTAATTTGTTGTCACCAACATTTTATTCCTAGTAAGTTGCAGGCATAGACCAGCCTTTTTAAGCTCTTAAGCTTCCATCACTGTGGTTGGCATTTGTTTTTTTGCACCAAAAAGTCTAAATTGAAAAGCTAAAATCTTGACTAGCAGGGCATTGACAGGTTTAACTTATTACTTAGCAGTAAGAATATTTATTTATATCATGTAATCGAGTTCTGTTATTTGTTTGCCATGTTTGTACCCGTTTCAGGACATGATCCAAGGTTGTTAATATTTCTTGTCATAGGATTGGCTGGAACTCAAGGAGTTGGATACTGGCTAATACTACACAAAAAATGTTTAATCAGAAAAAGCGTGGCATATAGGTTTGTACAGAAAGAGCACTAACCAGCGACAAGCCGTTTTGTCAGCTACTGTAAATAGAGCACAGTGTGCTCCAGTTCCATTATGTAAAGGGGGATTTTGTGAAGTATTATTCAAGATCCTGTTTTTGTTGAATTTTGCTGCTGAACTTTTGCTGTGGAATTGGCCTGTCTACTCATTTTGATTGACAGGAAGGGTCTACTCATACAACGGCTGTCTTGGAAAACTGGTGTCAAAGTAACAGGTCTTTTGTTTATTTACGTTGTTCTATAAATCTCAGCCATTTATTTATGTAAATTGAACAGAAAAAAATAAACAATCGATCCTGACAGACAAATTTATTATAGTTATAGTTACGGTGGACATATAAATATATGAATAAAATAAGGTTAGAAGATTTTATGTGCAACAGCACCTGCCCTGTAACTTATAGGGTAGTTCTATTCCTAGACTCTTATCTATTTGATTATTAAATTAATAATTTGAACGAAAAGCAATTTTTGTTTGTTTTTTATTTGGTTGTTGTTGAATTGATTGATTTGTGTACAGTGTACACTCAGCTCTCTTTCTTCTTTGAAAAACAGAGCAACAAGAGTAAAATATATAGAAAAGTTAAGAAATTAAGGTATTTAATCAAAGTGGTTTCGTCATTATAGCATGCATGACTTAAAATATGTGACTTTAGGTAGAATCTACAAGTTCTATATATAGCCACTTCATATAGATACATCCATAATTAAAGGCATTATCGCAATCATATTAATTAGTTAAATTGATTTAGCTAAGCTAATCTAGAAAGCATGATATTAGAAAAACCAAATGTGCAGTGACAAAAGTCAGCATACAGCATCATAAATCTGAAGGATATTTCCACTAAAAGTCTAAAACCATGATTATTTGCACTAAAGCCTATTAATTGCAATACAAGAACTTAGCCTTGGATCTACTTGTCCAAAACCATCGCTCAGTGATATTACACGAGAGACTAAAATCTCTCGTTGTAACATTGGGTCTCAATCTACCACACCGACCAAAACTCGAAAAGGAGTTAATGGGGTCCTAATAATCAAGCATATTATGTAAAGAACAGAGAAGTATAGGTGCTTATACCAGAATCCTAAGGTGATAAAACAGCAGTAGGTTTAATATTATTTCACCTTTGTCTATGCCAAAAAGACAAAACCAAAGAAATAAAAGATGGTAAAAAGAGAAAATCTCTGTGCTTACTTTTGGATCCCGTCTCTACTTTCTAAGTCTAACAAGCAAAGTTATTTCTTTATAATTAAAAGGTCACGAATTTGAATCACAAAAATTATTTTTTTGTAAAATATAAAAAGAAGGTTGCGTAAAATTGAAAATCATAACCTTAAATAACAGAAACAATCTTTTTGTATAGTACAAAAAAAAGTTACGTATAATTAATGATTTTCTCTCAGCACAGATAACCTTGTATGTTAAAGTAATTCTTTCTCTTACTTTTGATGGGAAAATAATACAAGCTAAGCTGAATCATACTGAAAATGACTAAATGAGTTCCCAACTTTTGCTCATATAGTTCTTTCGCTAGTTAATAATTGAAGCTAAGAGACAAAATTAGGGTGGCCTTTGTCCAAATTGGACAAGAAAAACTTCACAACCTACCCAAGCATATCCCCATTTCTCATCCTCAGGATAGGCTGCACTGCTTATATATGTATCATAGGACACGCATTAAATATGATCATACCTTTAATGTCTATAAAATCAGTTTATTTTTAATTAATTATATCACATTGATTCAGCCACGTGGCATCTTTGTCTCTTTCATAATATTAATGAGAATATATCATAATACAATAAAAATGTCCTCCTCAAGATTCCTGTACGTTGTGTCCTTGTCTGAGCTTGCTCTTCCTCTCTCCCTTCCCATGCCGGATAATCAAAGCGCAAAATAGTACGAGTAGTTGGGACATTAATAAAACGTCGTATGGTTTTCTTACATGTTACGAAATTTCACATCTATTTTTTAATGATTTTTAGTTTTTATTTTCTTTTTAATAAAAACAAAAACAATATACTAGATAAATTCAATAATAAATAATTTTTATTTTAATATCTTATATAACATTTATTCATAAATTATAATTGAAAAATATTAAACTTCATTAAAATAAATAATTATTTTTATTTTATTTTTAATTACTAAAACAAATTTTATATATTTAAAGATATTTTAAATTGATTAGTAATTATTATTCATTTGAAAATAGCATCTCTACTAGTTCAGGATAAGACTACATACTACTGAACCTCTCCAGATCTCACGTCCCAGTGAAATTTGTAATAAGTGTTGTTGTTATTATACTAGTAATTATTAAACTAAAACTATTTTATTTTAAAATTTTGAATTTTAAAAATTATAATATTAAATTAAATTAATAATAATTTTTATTAATAATTAATGCTAAATAATTAAATATATAATATTGAATTAAATTAT
>JAOQMQ010000001.1:3924642-3936678 GCA_027563845.1 Erythroxylum subrotundum | reverse complement strand
AAAATGCATGCTCAGATAAAGGCGTTGTGACTTGAATTGCCATAATGAAGCGCTTCCACGTAGAGCTTTGCTCCGTGATATATGTGTGTGCACGTAGAGCTGTGCTCCGTGATTCTGTTCTGACTGAGCCCTATGGGCCAGTATTGGTATAAGTATGTGTTAGGCATTCAGTCACAACAATAAGAACCAATGTGAGTCTCATATGCATATATATTTGTTATATATGATTTGTTTTTGCAATGATTAAATGCTATACCCTATTGTGAGAGTTTTTGGATCATAAATGTATGTTAGAATGAATATTTGTGTGATATGTGACGTGTGTATATAATCCGGTGAATTCATCAATGATGGTTCACTCATTGAGTTGCAAAACTCATCAAAAATTGCAATGTAGCTTTTCAGGTACGAGACAGGAGACCTAGTTCCTTAGTCAGGATTTAAGGAATCTTTTGGACAAAGAAATGGCTCAGAGGTCTGTTAGCTGACATCAGGAGTACTCTAGCATACTTTTTTGTAGTTTTGCTAGACCTTGTATAAGGTTTTGTAAATATTTGTTTGGTGGAAACAGTGTAAGCTTTATGAATGAATGGAATGAATGGTTTTTAAAATTAGTGACTTTCAAGTATGTTAGATGATGCCATGTGTAGGTTGGATTGCCATGTGTAAGTAGGATTTGTTTTCGCCCCAACATTCCATTATCATTAGGTATGTACTTGGATGTCCTTCGGGTATTTGGGTATTTGCCTTTTGCAGTAGGGACTGGACAAGCATTGGCACTCCTTCTTCTCATATGTATGGTGACCAACTTTATCTCAACACTGCGGTGCACATGTACTAGCTCATGTTTTAGGCTGTCAATTTAGTCTGTGTTGTATTAATATTGGTTGTGTCGGCTGTTGGAAGTTGATGTGGGTATACTGGTATTAATGGGATGAGATTGATATTATAGATATGCAAGATCACTTGGCAGGAAGATAGAATAGACTATGAGGGACAGTTGGTGGAAAGGAATTAGGATCTTAGGTACTGTGAACCTTTTGGTAGCAAAGGAATGTTGGTTAGGTCTCTTAAGCGATGTACATAACTTTTTATTTTTTTTGTATAAAATTTCTACTGATTTATCAAAAAAAAAAAAGAAAAATAAAAGAAAGTAAAATCTATTTCACTATCTCTATATACACAAATTCTTACCACCTATGCCTAAATGACATTATCTATCTTTATAATGCTTATTAGAAGAATAACATGTTATGAAAATATTCTATAATACATCATACTTAATGTAACATACAATGTTGCAAATATCATACACTTTTCCATATAAATTTCTAAGATAGGCATTGACTAATTTGTCCTGACTAAACGATCCATAAACCCTCATATTTGCCTTTAGATAATAAGTCCTAAGCAATATCTACAACCCCAGCCCAATGCCTTTTAATAAATTTTGATTAACCATCTCTCATTATCATATAAAATAGACTAACAATCAATGCTCTTACAAGAAATTAATTCATATAAAATGACATAAATTAGTCACTATAATATGCCAATCACACATATAAGCATCAACTCTATGAAACACAGTCATAAAACACTCAAAATTGCAATGATCTCTTCACGACATCTTAAATCACACATATATATGCAATTGTAATTACATATGATGTATCACACAATCCATCTAAATTTATACAAGCAAAAGCTCCCATTTATGTCAATTTTGTAAAAAAAGTCATTTTTTTACTATAATCCTAATTTAAGGTTTATATTAAGAATGGAAAAAGGGCCTAAGTTGACTTGGTCAAACATTAATTTAACATTTTTAGCTCGAGTTGGATGGGTTTTAGGTTAGGCATGGGATCTTTTTTTTAAAAAAAAATATTTAGGCTTCAACCAGTTTGTGCCAGCTTGAAGCCTAACTTATATTTTGAATTAAACCTAGTTCACTATTCATTCACTTCTTCTTTTCTCAATCTCAATTCTCGACCGTTAGGCCTCTCTCATAATTGGTCAATTATTGACGCCTTTCATGCCCCTTATGTTCGTTCTTCTCTCAAAACTCACCGCTCAATCTTTAAATTCTCTCAAGCCTCTAATGTTTCTCCCTTAGGTAACGGTTCCTCTTTTACGGTAATTGTTGTGGATTTATATTTTGAGAGTTATGGAGTTTAAATCTATATAAAACTAGATAATTCTTAAGCATTTGAAACCTAATATACCTTATAAAAACATTACAATAAACCAAAGTATTATGTTTTTATGTAGTTCCACAATCATATAACATTTTGGATTTAGCAACTAAAAGGGGTCATTGACACGATGGAGAAGAGTTGATGAGTTAGATTGGGTTGGGTTGAGTTAGGTTAAGAGTTAGGTAGTTTAAACTTCAAGCAGGCTTTAGGTTGTTTGAAGTTTGATCAGGCTCAGGCTCAGGCTCTAGCTTGGGTAAGATTCAGGTTTAAGTAAAATGAGAAAGGCTTGATCAAACTTTGAGCTAGGCTCAAACCGCTTGTAAGGAGCTTCAAGCCAAGTTTAGGCAACCTTAAGCTCGATCCATTGCCAACCTTAGTTTATACAATTCTTTTTAAAATCAAGATAATAAAAAGGAAAACAATTAATCGATATATAAATAAATGATAAAAAATAAAAAAATCAACTAAAAGACCTTAATTTTTATATACCACATGTCTATGTTTTTGTACACAAAAATACCTTAAATCTCCTTTTTTGGTGTAGAAGTTAAATGAACATTACCTGAATTTCTATTATTGCTACTAAATCCTACTAAATCAACTTCCTTATCACTCTTTTTTGCTTTTTTATTATTCATTATTGCTCCTCTACTTCTTATTACTTTCCTTATTTTGATTTTAGCATAAGAATCCCTTTATTTTTTAAAATAGCTTTGGTATATACTAGTTGATCACCATAAGACATCAGTCGACCAATGTTATCTTCTTTACCACATAACCAGTAGGGTTCATTGATCAACTGATAATCTTGAATCAACCTTGATTTTCTTCTTATGGATTGTAAAGATAACATTTAATCTTTCCATAGTTTCTTGAATCACTTTAATTATATTTTTTAATCAAAATTTATAACTAAAATACTGATAAGTATTTTGTGATGGCAACAAATAAACTAACATGACTCTTCACCAAAATTTCTTATTTTATAAATACTCTCATTATAATTCATTAATCCTACACCTTCTAAATATTCAATAGCAAATATTCAAGTTAACTAAAAATATTAGCAATCTCTCTAATGTTTTAAATTTCATTAAATCATCATAAGATCAAAATTTTTAGGCCTTACAAGTTCCATAGCTTATTCAACTCTTTAGCATTTATTTAAACAAGGAAGTTTTGTAATATAATGCACTTGCAAATATTAAAGTCTTCTAGGAGTTAGGATATTATTAAGAATTAATAAGTGAATCAAGGTTTATTCATGTTATGAGTCTGTATAAGATGGATCAAGTAAATTGCCAATCGAGCCATTTGTTAAGTATATATTTTACTTTATAGCTTATGTGATTGTTAAGGTTCTTAATGAGGCAGTACTTGACTGAAAGGACAGTTATGTTGTCTTAAGAAAAGCTTTATTCGATATCAAAAGGAGATTTAGAATGAAAAGGAACTTATATATAAGAGAGATCCATGATGCGACATTGTAATATTTAGGTAAGATGTAATATTCCAGGAATTGTTATCCTTATATTCCTACCCCATTAAAAATTGAGCTTACAATCTTCACTTTGCTTAGTTATTAAAAATATATGAATTTGCAGGTTTATGAAAAAGTTGTAACATTAATGCACATAAATTGGATCAGGTTAGAATTTTGAGTGTATGTTCTTGAAATGTTTAGGAAAGGAGTAAGTTGGAATCTTCTAAAGGCAAGTGAGTATCTTATTTCTCATATGAGCTAAGAAAAAGGCTTGCTACTCCTGCAGAATGATTAATTCTTACCCCTTCAACATATACACACAAATAAGGTACATCACTCTAAGATTAGTTCTTACAATGATGTAGAGATTCAAATATTTGATGTGTAAAAAGCTTCCATTTGTAGATAAGCATAGATATATTGCTATTATATCTTTTAATGTGGAAGCTTTTTCAAAGTTGAATATGCAAAAGGCACGACTTGTTTGTGTAAATAATCTTTAATTAATATGTCACTAGGTGAGACAATTATTTATGGACTATTTCTCTCTTGTTATCTTTCACTATATGCATATTATATGTTACTCCTAGATAATGTTACTCATTCTTTCACTCATTTCAATAAATTTAAGAATTTTGTGTAAATGCTTTAATTTCAAATTTTTATAACTTCTTGTCGCTATTAAATGTTTTGCTTACTTTTCCTCTTATATTCTTCTTATTTTAAATCCTAATACTTGGTCCACGTTTGTAAACATATAGCCATAAAGACTATTTTGGAGACTAGGTCCTTAAAGAATGTGGCCTTAATTATATTTTTCATGGGCATTTTGGTTATAAAGTTGATGTGATATTATCTAGTTCTTTGTTTTCGGATAATTAAGTAATATATTATATTAAAAAAGTAGTTACATCTAATTATAAATTTTTTTAGAAAGAGTTGAACAATCTACAAAATATTAATGCAAGAGTTTAAGCTTTCTATAATATAGAAGTTATAACGATCAACTAGAGAACATATATAATACAATATGAAAAAATATATGTTAGTTTTGATCAAATACTTTTGATAATGAATACTAAAAATTCTAGTTGGATGTTAGAGAGGAGTTGAGTTTGGAGTTGATCTTGAAGCGTGAATGGAAAAATAGCGTTTTTCATTTATATAAACCTTTACATCTCTTCGTATATATATATATACAGTCCCTGACTAGGAAGATATATACAAAAAAGGAAGATATATATACAAAAGGAAGTAATATATATTCTGATATCTCCTAATAAATAGGTCTTGATCTCGATTCTTCTCCTCCTGATTCTTCTCCAACTTCGTTGACTGATTTACTCAACACTCCCCCTAAGTTGGAGAGTAAATGTCTTCCATTCCAATTTCCTTGATAAATTTGTGAAATAATGGACTTGCCACTGCCTTTGTGAGAATATCGGCGAGCTGTTCACCTGAACGGATATGAGGAACTGCAATGATGCCATTTTCAATTTTTCTTTAATGAAATGTCTATCGATCTCCACATGCTTGGTTCTATCGTGTTGAACTGGGTTGTGAGCTATGTCACAAGCTGCTTTATTGTCACAATACAATTTCATAGGTTGATTAAACTTAATTCCTATTTCTCCCAACAGATTTCTAATCCACAGCAATTCACAAACTCCTACCGCCATGCCACGATATTCAGCTTCTGCACTAGATCTATCTACTACTCCTTGTTTTTTACTTCTCCAAGTCACCAAATTCCCCCTAACAAAGGTTAGATATCCATCTGTTGATCTTCTATCATCAACCGACCCTGCCCAATCAGCATCAGTAAAACATTCAACCTCAAGACTGCTACCTTTTGAAAAAATATTCCCTTCCCAGGAGAATTTTTTAAATACCTTAAAATTCTCATTAGTGCCTCTAAATGACTTTCACAAGGTGATGCATATATTGACTAACCAAGCTAACCGGATAAGCCAAATCAGGTTGTGTATGGGACAAATACATAAGCCTTCCAACTAGCCTCTGATATCTTTCTCTATTTACAGGTATACCATTGCTATCCTTACTCAATTTTATTTTTTCAGCCACAGGTGTATCCACAGGTTTGCATGCCAACATTCCTACTTCCTTAAGCAACTCCATCACATACTTCCTTTGTGTTAAGAATATTCCCTTCTTTGATCTTAACACTTCAATGCCCAAGAAAAATTTAAGATTTCCCAAATCCTTCATTTCAAACTGCTTTGATAGGTATTCATGCAACATTTTTTTTCCCTTTTCATCATCTCCAGTCACAATCATATCATCTACATAAATGATTAGGATAGTAATTTTCTCACCATTTCATTTCAAAAACAGTGTGTGATCCGAATTACACTGTTTATAACCAAAAAATTGCATAGAAGAGGTGAACCTCCCAAACTAAGCTCTTGGAGATTGTTTCAAACCATACAAAGATTTTTTTAACTTACACACTTTATTACTTCGGTCATTTTCAAGATACTACCAGGAGGTAACTCCATATATACTTCTTCTTCAAGGGTACCATGCAAGAATGCATTTTTTACATCATATTGATGTAAGGGCCAGTCAAAATTAGCAGCTAAGGATAAAAGAATACGTACTGTATTGATCTTGGCAGCTGGTGCAAATGTTTCTTCATAATCTATGCCATATTTCTGACTATACCCTTTTGCCACTAACCTTGCCTTGAATCTTTCAATTTCACCATTAGCTTTGTGTTTCACGGTATACACCCACCGACATCCCATAGGTTTTTTTCCAACAGGTAAATCAACAATCTCCCATGTTTTATTTTTTTCAAGTGAACTCATTTCTTCCTCCATTGCTTTCTTCCATCTAGCATCTTCCAATGCCTCCTGCACACTGTTAGGAACATTTACAATAGATATTTGATTCAAAAAAGACTGAGATTCCCTTGTGATTTTGTGATAAGATACATAGTTAGCAATAGGATACTTTGATGTAGAAGAAAGAGTGGGTTCATATGACTGTTTGGGTTTTCCACGGTTACTACGATATGGAAGAATCTTTGTACTTACTTGTTCATCTTGACTTGGCAGTGTTTGCACTGGTTTGGAAGAATCAATTATACTATCTTCATCTTCGTTTTCAGTTCCAGGAGACGTACATAACTTATGCATATCACCTGTTTTAATTTCAAGATGATTTTCATTTTCAAAACAGATTTCAGTTTGGTTTGGTTCTAACTGATCGACATCATTTCCAGGTTGGCTGATACAAGTTTCGGATGCAATATCATTTGGACTTTCAGAAGCAATTTCATTCCCACAATGTGCACTTGAGTTGTTTTCATTTCTATGAACGCATGGTTTTGAAGTTGGTGGTGGTTCATGTTCGTGAGATTCATTTTTGTCATTTTGTGCAATACCATTGCCTAACTGCAAGTATTCTAAATCAGTAGTTTTTGTGATGCTCTCCCCCTTACTTGCAGTTTGCTCCCCCTTATTATAATACATGCAATTTTCATGAAATTTCACATCTAATGTGACATACATTTTTTGTTGTTGTGGACAATAACATCTATATCCTTTTTTATTGATGCCATATCCTACAAAAACACATCTATATGCTCTAGGTTCTAATTTATTTCCTTTGTCTACATTTTGAAAATGTACAAAAGCAGTACATCCAAATACACGTAGAGGTAAATTCATTGGTGTTGGTGTCTCTACATGCAAACATAAGGTATCCAAAGGTGTTTTAAAACCCAGGCTTCGTGACGGCAACCTATTTATCAAATATGTAGATGTTGTAATAGCTTCACCCCAATATGAAAGAGGCATATTTGCTCCTATTAATATGGATCTAGTCATTTCTAATAGGTGTCTATTTTTACGTTCAGCTACACCATTTTGTTGTGGTGTATTAGGACAACTAATTTGATGAATCATTCCATTTTTTTGCAAAAAATCCTTTAATGCATGACTAGTAAATTCCCCTCCATTATCCGACCTAAGGATTTGAATTTTCTTATGATACTGTGTTTCAACCATGTTGTAAAATTTCTTAAATAATTCTCCTACCTCACTTTTATTTTTCATCAAGCAAATCCACGTCTTTATGCTAAAATCATCTATAAAAGTTACAAACCGTTTAGCACCATTTAATGTGGGCACACGTGACAGACCCCATACATCATAATGCACTATCATAAAAGGTTTAGGACTTCGAGTGGTACTTGGCGGAAAAGATACACGATGGCTTTTTGCAAGTTCACAAACATCACATTTCAAATCCTTTATTTCATAATTCAAAAAATTATTGGGAAAAAATATTTCAAATATCTAAAGGATGTATGACCAAACTATTTATGTAAAAGCCAAAGTTCGGGTATATTAGAAAAACCAGTTGATAAACATGAAGCCGTCGCCAGAGCTTTCGAAGAAGTGGTAGTAAAATCCAGATAGTATAATTTGCCTCTTCTAGTCCCAGAGCCAATCGTCTGCCTCGTCTTGATGTCCTTGAAAACACAAAAATTAGGCCAAAAAATTATGATACAATTCAAGGCATGGGTTATTTGTGCTACAGATAAAAGACTATAATTCAAAGATGGTATGACAAGAATTTTTTCGAGGTTGAGGTTATTCACTGTTAAGGATCCTTCACCTAGTACGGGTACATTTTCTCCACTAGCAGTGGTGACATCTTTTATTTGTGATGGTTTCAAGTTTTTCACAATTTGTTCATAAGTCATATGCTTAGTCGCTCCCGAATCAATTACCCATGTATTTGAACCAAACAGTACAGGAGAAATCAAAGACTTACCAGACGAGGAGACATTCATAGCTAAGGCTATTTTGGACTCCATACCTTCAGATTTTGTTTCAACAGGGCTTGTGTGTGCAACATTTGCTTTACCCTTGCATTTTGGTGCCTTCTTTGGATCCCACCAATCAGGATACCCGATTCTTTCATAACATTTTTCCCAAGTGTGACCTTGTAAGTCACAATATGTGCATTCCAAACTGCTGCTAGCTTTATTCGATTCAGGATTATGCACCCCATAACTTTTGCTAGTTTCTTTCGATTCCTTTTTTCCTTTGTCCTTTCTGTTTCCTTGATTCCGTGTAAACATTGCAGTAGCTTCATTTGGACTGTCAACACGACTCAAGGCCTTCCTATTTGCTTCTCTCCTTATATATGCATACGCTTCTTCAAGATCCGGTTTTGGTTCCATGCGAAGTATTTCTCCGCAAACTTGATCATACTCAACATCAAGTCCATTCAGAAACATGTATATTCGCAACCTTTCAACAGATGTTTTATGGGCAACAATATCCTCGGGGTCCTTCATAACAACCTTGTCGCGATAGTCCAATTCTGTGAAGATCTTCGATAGCTCGCCATAATATGCTGGAAGTGTCCGACCAGCCTGTCGTATTATGAAGGCTCGTTGATGTAAGGAGAATAGTTGTGCCTCATCACCTCCATCATAATAGGCTTTGGCAAGAGCTCTCCAGATTGCACGAGCCGTTGGTAATCTCATATATCTCTTCATCAAATCTGGTGTCATTGACGTAAGTAACCAACCTCGGACCTTTTGATTTTCAACGTTCCACCTATTGTAAGCTGGATCTGTCTTTGCTGGAGGTGCTTCATCACTGAGAATATATGCCAACTTCTCACGGGCAGCTACATGAATCTCCATGATTTGAGCCCAAACATCATAGTTGGTCTCATTTAAAATAATTCTAGCATTAAAGCTTGGATTTTCGGTTTGATATTGGATGATTGGTGGTGTTTTCGAGTCAGTGGCTGTTGGGTTTGTAAGGGGTAGAGCAGGTGGGTCATTTTCAGTCATGGTGAGGGATGAGATTGGGATTCAGGTGATACAAAGATGCAAGAAAAAACAGAGAGGCGATACAAAGATGCAAGAAAAACAGAGTTTATTCTGGCTCTGATACCATGAAGCGTGAATGGAAAAATAGCGTTTTTCATATATATAAACCTTTAAATCTCTTCGTATATATATATACAGTCCCTGACTAGGAAGATATATACAAAAAAGGAAGATATATATACAAAAGGAAGTAATATATATTCTGATATCTCCTAATAAATAGGTCTTGATCTCGATTCTTCTCCTCCTGATTCTTCTCCAACTTCGTTGACTGATTTACTCAACAGATCCTTTGGTAGTGATTATTTTTTTGATATAGATAATTGTATTTTGGAGTAGGTATACAGATGTTGTATGGTATCCCTTTTAAAACTCTTATAGAGAAGTTGATTATAAGTTAAAAGGACAATGGGAAAGTGTCATTAAATTGGAATTTGCACATTTTATTGTGAATTCTCAATCATCTTGGTCCAAAGCAAGTTGTATAAAGATAGCATAAATTTTCATAAAAGCAAGAGTATGAGCAATCAAGTAATATATAATTTTAGTTTTTATAATAAAATTACATAAGGAGCAAATTCTAGTAGCCATTTTAATAAATTAAAGTTTTATCATTCTACAACTTTTGTTTAATCGCTATCCGAAAATTGAAATTGGATTTTGGTAACTGGCCTTTGTACCAAAGGAGTGTACGCGGACTTGATCTTTGTAGAATCTTAAGATGCTTTTGTTATAGAAATTGTGGGATATGTTGCCTATCTAAATGATTTTGTCTTTTTTGATGGAGTTGGGGTTATAATATAGAAGATTATCCTTAACGACACTCAAAGGCTCTAAAATTGTAAATATGCTTGAACCAAGTATTAGAAAGTGGGTTAGTAACAAGCTGTTAACTGAGAGCTTAAAGAGAGTAAATTCTCCAAATGTCTCCATTGATATTAATTATTATACCAAAAGAGTCTATTCCTTCTATTTCCTAAGATTTGTTTGATATAGGGTCTTATTACCTCATTTAGCTTTAAAATTTTCGTTCATAACCATGAAGCATTATTAGTTGGTTTCACTTTCCATAGGTTTTGGTTGTCTATAATTTCAAGATGAATCTATTTGACTTAAAGCGAGTTATGCTCTATGAATAGTCTTTATAGTTTGTTTTAGTAGGAGCATCTTATTAATTGCCTTAATTGGAGTTATATTGAGACCGCCTCTTATTTTTCCTTGTAAATATCTTTCCACTTAACTTTTTTTTTTTATGGATATAGTCAATTATTCCTGACCAACGGAAGTTTTTAATGCTTTTCATAATGTGTTTAATTATTCAAAAGGGAGGAGTGGGTGAATTTGCCAATAAATGAAGGCTACTCAAGATATATTTTGTTATTTGCACTCATCCAACATATGATATGAACTTAGTTGTTAAAGATTTGGTCATGCTTTCTATCTGTTGAATGAGATGGGAGCAATCTTTAAATGATAGTCTAGAAGTTATTAAAAGAATTTCAAGTATTTGAGGGGTAGTCCAGGGGAGCAATCTTTAAATGATAATCTAAAAGTTGTGAAAGGAATTTCAAGTATTTCAGGGGTAGTTTAACATGCCTAAATCTTGTGATATTTGATAAATTCCTTACAAAGTTGGGGGTTAACAATAGATACACATATAGAAATCCTGTTTTTTTTTTTTTTAATAGATATGTTATAGAGGATTTCAATCTTATTCAAAGCTTGAAGTAGCCTTTAATAGAGATAATGTAAATATGGGAAAATAAATGCAATTTATTGTAAATGCTAGAGTGAAGATTTTGTATGCTGAGTGTTTGAGATGGTACGTGAAAATTTTAACTTTAAAATTCTTTTTTCAATCAATAATTTAAGGAATTCCATGTAGAGAATAAAACCATTCCTTTAAATTGGTTAGTCAGTTAAACATTAATCAAGATTGGGTAGGAAGTTATTGTGATGTATTTAAAAAACCAACTGGTGAAAATAGGGGGTAGAGGAGCCCAAAAGAAGATAACGCAATAATGATAAAGTTTAAGTGTAATTGATCAAATGCTTTTTTAAGGTCCATTTTGTGTAGGCACCTTTTGGATGAATTGTTTATTTTGTAATCACTTAGCAAATATTGAGAAATTAAGATGTTGAAGTTGATATTTCATCCTACATTGAATACTGATTGATTTTTACTGACCAAAGTAGGTGAACATTGTCTAATCTTTTCACAAACAACTTGGTAATTACTTTATGAATAACATTGCAACAAGAAATTGACTTGAACTCTTATAAGGATGCTAGGTAAGGACTGTTATGGATAAGAGTAATAAATGATTTTTAACTCTTTAAGAATTTTCCATGAAATGATAAAATCAAGAACAATGTGGATTTCCTAACATCTTTTTGAAAAAGGTTTAATAAGCTTAAATATTAAAGATAAGTTGAGTTGGTTAGGCTAAAGTGTGGGAAGTTTGGAAGGTTCA
>JAOQMQ010000001.1:3886960-3897823 GCA_027563845.1 Erythroxylum subrotundum | reverse complement strand
AATAAGATTGGGTAAAATGAGATTGAATAAAGATGAAATGGATTAAATGTTTTGAGGAAAAAAAAATTATACCGGATATGAGTGAATTATACCGATTCGGCTGAGTAGTCTTAGGGTTTCCAACGCGACGTGGTTCTAAAATTTTCGTTACCCGGATGTCGGAATTCATTTTTGTCCCTACGCGATTTGCTTTCGTTTTTGTTCCGCCTTTTGGTATCCGATTTGTTCGCTTCGATTTTGGTTCCGTTTGTTTGTTTCCGTTTCGCATTCATCTTAGTTTTTCCGTTTTCCGCTCGTTTTTCGGTTGGGGTCCGGTTTCCGATATCGGGTTCCAACAGTTACTAAGCCCATTATTTGAATAGTAGCGCATTATTTGAATAGTAATGTATTGCGAAACATTAAAGCCATTGGGCATATAAAAAAAAGATAATGTTCTATCAATGATCTAAGTATGCATTCAGGCAATTTACCTTAATTATAATGATAATTAAGATAAAAGTTATTCGATCTAAGTAAGTGTCCTAAAAAAATAATATTGTAAAATTCACGCTAAACCAATATCTTAACAGCATAATGACTATAATACGGAGATATGAAATAATTTATCTAAATAATTGGCTTAGTGTAAATAGGAGATTTTTTTTTTAATTTATACCTTATAACTAGTTGGTTGGTTGGATATTTATGTCATATTTAAATAAAAGCACTCTTTATGTTATATATGTTTATCTAATTAATTAACTTATAAGATAAAGTCGATAGGATAATTATACTTTACAAATAAAATTATAATAAGATTGTAATTATGATATTTATATTACATTTATATATTATTCTTAAAATTTACCTAGTCGTTGTTCTATTAATATTAGACAATAATAGAGCGAAAAGATTATAAACATCATATTCTTTCTTATAAAGGGAGTAGTTGGTCTCCTAAACTAAAGTATTGAGATACTTAAACAAATGTATAAATTCTTATAAGACAATAAATTTATTAAATTGATCCAACATGAGAATGCTTGTATGTCTATATAAATGCTTAGTGTGATTATCGTATAAATGATCCTTTAATTTGAGATATTCAAAGCATCTCATATATGGATCGATATATTTTGATACTACTTAAGACCGAACCTAATTAAGGATAGTTCGATTGGTAATCATTAGATATGATAGGAACTATATGGAGGTAGTTAAGTAATCACTGTAATATTTATCACTTTAAAATAATTAGGAAGAATATTCAGTTGTTCTTCATTAATATTGAGTTAAGATACCTTAACTAATCATTTATCAAGGTAGAATGATACTTTACAAAAGGTTTTCAATTTTCATTTAAAGAATCAATTATTATTGCTAAAGAACTAATACGATTGAACTCAAATAAAATGGATACTAAATCTATACTATATGTAAAATTGGAACATTTTATGATAAAAGTATTGAATTCTACAAAAAAAATATCTCCAAATTTTGGTCAAAATTAATTTGACATTCTTAATATTTAGGTTGTCATGATGTTACCAGATATTAATATTGATTTATGGACGTAAATTATTTAATTAAAAATTAAAGATAAACTAGAGGAGTTAGATTTATCTAATCATAAATATAATTTCAAATTGTAATTTCTATTTATTATCAACATATTTAAGAATCTATCAAATTATGAACAAATAACGTTAAAGAGAGATAAAAGTTATAGTCAAATTAGGCTTTATTGTAAAGTTTGAAAAATTTTATAACTATCTATAAAATATATGATAAATAGGATCAATATTAGATATTAATTTTTTTAAGACTTAATTAATATTTAATTATAACTCAATTAAATTATTAAAAGATTTGAATCCTACTGTAAATAAACCCATGCTTTATAAAAGATAACTATCTAAGCATACTATTTTAGAGTTTTCTCAACTCATTAATATAAGTAATATTCAAATTAGGTCACTTATACGACTCTATTGATTTTCATATAACATTTAGATTCAAGAAGAGTTACCTCAACAGAAAATTAATTTTTTTGAAAATTAAATTTTATAATAAAATATAATTTATAATTAATATTATGTTCTATTTATAAATTAATCATGTTATAGAATCTTAATTTTTAAAATGTTATTAAAAAACTATTTTCTTCGACTATATCATGAGAGGATCACATCATGATTTCTCCATAATGATTTGAAAATTGACTGAAAAATTATTTTCTATTTTAACTATATTTCACGATAATTTAGTTAGTACCATGTAGGTAACCCTCCACTGCATCCTTTCAGTTTCGAAAATGGACGTTTGATAGCCAAATAAAACTTTGTTTCTTGATGCCAACAGTGTGTATTCCATTGTCATTTCTACATGCCACAAGCATTAAGCATACTGAACATAGACACATAAAACGAAAGCAGGTATGGGCTTTATCAGGCCAGATCAAGAATTAGGCTTTACATTGCCCAAATTCCACAAGACCAGCTTAAACCCTCCAAACAAGACCCCATCTTATCACACCTGTCCTGCTTCTGCTTGTTCGTCATCATCATCTCCTACCCTTGTAATGAACACACTGTCTCGTGTGTCTTCTTATGCCGCTTGCTTACTTGGAAGAGAGACCCATTTCCTTAATAGAAGTTCTCTTTATCCAAAAACTTCTACTTTCTCATGGGAAGGAAGCGTTGAACATGGCGGGCTGAAAACTCTGAACTTGAATTATCTCTTGACGAGAATCCATTCCCAATGCTACTCGTCTCGTAGTGCAAGTGGGAAAAGTTCGAAGAAGCAAACATCAGTTCCTGAGCCAGTGGCTATTGAGAAAGAGAAAGATGCTTTCTTTGTCATACGGAAAGGGGATGTTGTTGGTGTTTATAAAAGTCTCGACGAATGTCGGGCTCAAGTTGGATCCTCCGTAATAGTTCTATTTTCCTTTGCTTTATAACTATACGGGTTTGCTGTATGACAATTTTGAGGATTTAGTTATTGTACTTGTTAGGTCGTTACTATGTAGATGCTACGGAGGGTACCAGGGTGTGACATGATTGTTTTGCTGGTGATGCTAGTTAAGTTAGTTTTGTTTTTTCGTTCAAGGGTTTCTCGGTGTATTTACACTAAAGTGACTGAGAAAGCTTTGGTAGCTTCACTTCAGATTTTGATTTTGTCGGGAGGGTCGACTGAAGAAGAAACTGTTGTGTTTTCATTTTGGTAGGTATCCGATCCCCCTGTCAGCATTTTCAAAGGGAACTGTTTTTCTGTGGTCAATGAGGAGTATCTCACTTCCCGAGGACTTCAAAATGCCTTGTACACTATAAGAGCTGAAGATTTGAAAGAGGACCTCTTTGGTCCACTTGTGCCATGTACTATTCAGGTGTAAGTCATCTCCTTTGTCAGATTGGGCAAATTCATTTCTTATAAATGGTCAATGTTTAGCAGTTTCAGGATTGGATATCAAAATCGTTTACTAAATCCCTTTAATGCTAAGTTTTTTGAGAACTTGTGACGTTGATTAGGTGAGTAACTGATTTCTGCTAAGTACTTATGATTGTAGAATTCAAGAGCAGTTTGGCCTAGGCTAAAGCCAATTCAAATTTCTAGGAGTCCTAATGGTTGATTGATACCTAGAATGTTATCTGAGCATATCTTCCATGGATATTTTATCCATCTTTAATATTCTTTCAAGAAATTCAGGTCCTTTTTTTCTTTTTGGAGCTAAACAATTACAGAAACGTGCTTCTTTGAAGGGAGAAACTAATAAGTCGAGTGCTACTGAAAAGAGATCTATGGAAGCTTTAGAACTGCAAACAGTGGTAAGGGTCTCATCTGTATCGTTTTGGAATTGTAACATACATAAACATAGAAAACGAGTAACATGAAAGGTGCAGTGTTGTTATTTTGTTCTTTCTCCTGCACTCCACTCCCTCTCCCCGGCCCTATTATTGTTCTTTCTTTCCCACTGTGCATGGGTTGGTGTGAGTATGCCTTTATGGCTGTTAGTGCGTACTTGTTAGTGATGTATTGCATTAATCAAGAATACTGAGGAAAAAGTTCAGTGAACAGACCTGAAGATAATAGGCTGTATTAGGAACTGGTTTTCGTGCTTTTCTGCTGAGAAGTCAGTTCATTGATGAATATCATAGTAGGAAACTATCTGAAAAGAATTATAAGTTTAATTGTGTGCTTTGCATGTGATAATTACTTCCAGGATGCTGTTGTCTCTTGGCTCATACTGCATGCATACAGGAAAAGTAAAGGACTGGAAAATCATCTCCAATTGCATTGCCAACCATATTAAGTGCACGTGTTAGAATATTTGTATAACATACTTGAATAGCGGTATTTTGTGGCTTCGTAGATTTATGCCAGTTGTTTTGCAGGAAGCAGATGGATCAACATCTGCTTCTACAGAACCTTTGAGGAAGCACTTTAAAGTGGATAATGAAGCTGAAGTTCATTCTTCCTCCCACGATCATGTAAGTGGTAACAAAAAGACGCCTATCGTACATTCTATATATAGCACAGGGCACACTGATGAGATAACAAAAGGGTAACTGTTAGACATGCCCTTTCTAGATGCTTTTGACTTATCGGGAAGAAAACTAGGAGGAATGATTTAATATTGTTCACAGTTGACCCTTTCCTTTATCTGCAGGAGTTTTGCGTTCTTGAGTTTGATGGTGCTTCAAAGGGAAATCCCGGACAAGCTGGTGCTGGAGCTGTGCTTTGGACGGTTGATGGTCGTCCTGTATGCATTCTTTTTTATCTGTGCATTGGATCTTTTTCTTAGTGCTTCGGCATTTCTAAATCTTAATTCAATAGATCTGCAGATTGCGGAAAGGCTTGGGCCACAAGACCAATAATGTGGCCGAATATGAAGCCGTGATTTTAGGACTGGAACATGCTTTGAAGAAAGGTTATACAAAAATTAGAGTCCTAGGTGACTCGAAACTGGTTTGTTTCCAGGTTGGTTTATTGTTTCTGGCTTTCTATCTTTTTCTAATTCCTCTGAACTTGTCATTAATGGCGGCTGCTTACTAGTGAGACTTCTATGTAATTTACCTTGCAACAGCTACAGGGTAAATGGAAGGTCAGACATTGGATGATGAGCATCCTGTATGAGCAGGCCAAGACTTTGGAGAACAAGTTTGTGTCTTTTCAGATAAATCATTTTTTAAGGGTACTTGCAATTTACGTGGATTGTAAGATGTCCTCATTTTAATCTTCTACTAGTTAATTGTCCTTGTTTATGCTTAGTAGGAACATAACGTTGAGGCTGATGCTCAGGCTAATTTAGCCACCAAGCTTGGTGGTGAGATTTAATGTTTCATGTAAACCTCCTGCATTTGAAAGTTACCATTCTTGATTCGTCAATCATCTCCTTCCATTCTCCTGCAGATGGTGAGGTGGAAGAGGAACTCTGTACTTAGTCAGGCATCAGACTGCATTGTGTTTTAAAATTTGCCGCAGTCACATTTTGGTTGTTTGTCGGCAACTTTTTTTGGTCGATAAACCAATGTAGTTCATTATCAAAGCACAATACTTCAGAAATTGTTGGACAACATTCCTGTTCGGGCTGCAATTATTTGAGGAATCAACGACGAAGCATGGCACTCGCAAACTTTGCATTCCAACCAATGAAGACTCCGAGTGCCCTTTTGCTTTGAACAGCTAAAGGAATTGCTGTTAATTACATATTTTCCTTAGACACAGACTGCACTGGTAGCATTTGACTATATCAGAACATATACGGACGGACAAGTTCGACAGGATTGATTGCATTATCATTAAAGAGCAATGGATTTCATGTGTGTTATGCTGTCAGTTTTCCTGTCTGAGGTTTACGCTGATTTGCGATTACACAGTAAAATCATCAGTACTGTATTCACCCTGGAAATTAAAAATCTTAAGCATGGAAGTACTTTATATATAAAAGGGAAAACCATAGCAAACCTATCAAGAAATTTTATTCATGTAACAAACCCATTAAAGTAATGAATTGGTCCGTTAAATATCGTGAGTTTGGAATTGGGAGCTTGCAACTATAATAGTTATCGGAGTTGGAGAAAGATTTTAACAGTCTTGAACAAGTTATGTCATCAATTTAGATTTAGGATTGAAAATGGTATGTCTTTTTTGGTAGGATTTTTGGCACTCGCGTGGTATTCTGAAGTCCTTGTCTACATCGAGAGAGATTAATGAATCGCAGCTCCCGCTTACAGCACATGTTTCTAATGTGATCATTAATGATACCTGAAACTGGAGTGAGGTATCCATGGACCTTCTTAGACATCTAACTCCTCCAGCTTATCTCCCCAATAGCTCCTTATCAGACAGTTTGGAATGGCTAGCTAGTCCTACCAAGCGTTATATCAATGTGTCAGCCTACCAATTATCCTTTACCGGTTGTCCCTTGGTATAAATTGGTCTGATCCAAATACAGTAAACCTCGATGCTCCTTTTATCTTATGACTTGCTTTCCTGCAGAACCTTCCAATCCGGGACAAACTTACATTCCTCTATATTCCTAACCACTGTTTCCTGTGCCTTTCAGCAAATGAATCTATAGACCACTTATTTTTTGACCGCCCCTTCTCCAAAACTATTTAGGACCATTGTCTTTCTCATTTCAACTTACCCACTTTTAACCACTCTAATCTTTCTACTATTCTTTCCTGGTTCTTAGCTGTTTCCAGTACTAGAGTTTTAGTCATCACTCACTTCCCTCTATTGCTCTCCACCATTGTTTACCACATATGGACTGAACGTAATGTCAGAACTTTCAAGAATGAAGTCTTGGCTGAGGAGAGTGCTTTCTGGAGTAATCTCCCACGTTAGGGAACTTCTCAACCTATACACCGAAAGGAGGTAATTTAGATTAGTACTTTCTTCATTTTGCAGGTTAATTGCTCAGTTTATTCCAAATTACAACTTTCGAGGTTCTCTTTGAATTGTCCATGCTTGTAATGCCCACCCTACGAGGTGCAGCACAGTTCTTTCTTGACGACAGTTTTCTTCTTGACCATTCCGGGGCCATGATTGTTTATGGTTGCCTCAGTTTCTCCTTACGTTGGAAGGGTGTAGTTTCCTGTACCATTGAAGTTTCGTGACATCACTTCAGAGTTCTCCTTCCCCATCTTCTAAATAAGTTGCTAAAACATAGACTTGAAGTCGTCGATTTCTTTTTCGTTTCTCATCTGTGCCTCCAAAAGATTCTTCGTTCCTTCTTCTAGACGCCTCACTTCTGCTCCCCTTGTTTTTTCTATCATTGTGTCATAACCAAGGATCATCTGCTTTGATACCAACTATCATAGTGACCTTTTTTAGAACGTAGGAAAGGAACAATGGAGAAGAGATATAGAAGGGGAATAGAAAACTTTGCTTCAAATTTTTCTCACGTACTTTAGTGGGCAAAATCGAGGATTAAAAAATTTGACTAATTTGACTAGTTCAATTATAAAAATTTTGAACTGATTGAATCTATGGTTTAATTTTTAATTTTTCGATTATATTTATTTTAATAATTTTTATTATTAATTATATCTTAATTTATTAGTTAATCGGTTAGCTCCGTAAATTAATTTAAAAATTAATCAATTAATTTTTATTTAATAATTTTTTTAATTAAACGTCAAGTTTTTCTACAAATAAAAGTAATTTTAATCATATTTTTAATTTTTAATTTTTTAATATTTAACAAATTTTAAAACAGTTGGATATCGATTAAATCTCTTAAAAACTTCCAATTAAACATTAGTTGGGCTGTAAAATAGTACTATGAACCTTACAATGGCAACACGCCTTGTGATCCTAGATGGTTTGTTAAGACCATTACAGAGGGCTCGTATTTTTATTTACTGATGTTTAATGTTTCGACGTCGTTTTCTTCATCTTCTCGTTCTTTCGTTTTCCTCCCCGACGTCGTTCTCTTCCTCTCCTTCTTCTGTTACGTTCACCGATATTATTCGTAACAGTGGGAGCAAGATTTTGCCTCCATTTTCACTTGCACATAAAGATCAAAGAACTTTCTTAACCTGCGATCATCTTAATGTGATTGTTCGAAGAAACCAGAAATGGCGGTGATAAGGTTGATGACGAGAGCGCTAGGGAACTTGAGCACGCCACCGTTTGCTAAGACAAACCAACTTAGCTACTCATTATTGAAGTACCGGTTCTTTTCCCAAGGATCGTCATCTATAGTTCAGTCAGCAACGGACGTGGTTGAAGATACTGAACCTGATGCCACCGACGTCATCGAAGAAACTGAGCCTGATGCCAACGACGTCAGATGGGGAAAGGAGGATCCGGTGTACCCACAAGCTTCTGTTAGCCCTGCTACTCCTACGTTCACCCTCCTCCAGCCACGTGTCGTGGTCTATGACGGTGTTTGCCATCTCTGTCACGGATGTAGGTTCTTGCTTAGCCTAACATATTTAGGGCTTTGCTAATTTCGGTCACTGTTGATCTAAATGTTTATCAGGGTTTCTTAAATAATGCATTTGGCATAGGTTTGATTTCATTCATGTTTATGTTTATGCTTCTCCTTAGGAAGTGGTTGTATGGTAATTGGCCTCATTGCCAAGAACTCCCAAGTCCATTGGTTTATTGTTGCTTTCTTGCTTAGCTGGAAATCTGTTGAATTGTAACGATGCAAATTGGTTCATCTCAATATTCTGCTAACATGTTGAAGTTCAGAATGGAATTCCTGATTTATGGTTTTTGTCCCTGTATTAGCACGCAATCCTACAAGTTTTTTAATCTTTTGCTTGTAGTTGGAATATTAGCTTCATTACTTTCAGTGAGAGGCATCAGTTTTATGTGCTTGCAAAGGCAACTGGCTTTTTTTATAACTTCTAGTTTTTTCATTGATTTCAGTTGTTTTACTAATTTAGCTAGACCCATGTTTGCCCCCCCGATTTGTTTACTCAAGCTCTGATCCATTTTACAGGGGTCAAGTGGGTGATTGAAGCTGACAAACATTGGAAGATCAAGTTCTGTTGCCTCCAATCCAAGGCTGCTGAACCATACTTGAAGTTGTGTGGTCTTGAGAGGGAGGATGTTATGCGTCGTTTTCTGTTCGTTGAAGGCCTAGGTTTATACCACCAAGGATCCACTGGTTGGTTCATTCTAAATGCACCTTAATTTTCTTTTGAATACGTTTTTCATGCTCCCATTAATATGAATGAATGAATAAGGATGTTTCTTTCTCACTTAACGACTGTTCAATATCTGTAATTGTGCCTTTTCTTCATCAGCTTGTCATGACCCATCTTCCTCTGTCCAAAATGTACAAGGGTATGACTAGTCTGTCTTTGGTGCTTACAAGTGTATGACTAGTCTGTCTTTGGTGCTCATTGAATACAACTTTTGGAATGTGAAGAAACAAGAGTTTCCAACCGATCTTATGCATATTGTCTCTGTTTTTTTTTTTCACTTGATTAACAATTGATGCTCACCGAATTTTTTCTGCTCACAAGATCTCATTCAAAGAGGAAGATATTAAATTATGGAGTTTATTTTTGCATATTATATGGATGTCTGATCTGCAAGGAGAGAACCCCTTCCCTTTAGTAGCTATAGTTAAGTTTCATTTAGTTGGCGGTTTAATATATGGCATTTTAGTTCTATTCTCCATAATTCAATTGCATTGTTTAATGCAATCTTTGAAAGTAGAAAATCAATCTTTCATCAGAGATTGGTCCTGTAGTAAATGTTGAAATTCCATTATGAATGTCAATCTACTATCTGACTTTCATTGATACAATTTTAACTTGCTCATCATTGTTTTATCCATTTTCATCTTTCTTTAACTCTTCAGTCAATTTTCAATCTTTTTACTGGAGCTTTTAACTTTTGAATGTTGCGCTGCAGCTGCACTGAGAGTAGTTTCATACTTGCCTTTACCATACTCGGTCTTGAGTACACTCTTTATAGTTCCAACTCCTGTCAGGGATGCTGTATACGACTATGTTGCACAACGACGGTACAAATGGTTTGGAAAGGCCAAGCATTGCTTAGTTTTGAATGATAAGGAGCTGCTTGAGCGTTTCATTGATAGAGATGAGATTATAGAATCAAAATGATATTTTCCATATTAGAAACTGGCTTTGTGATCTTCCAACTTGCTATTTTCTTGTGTAAAGATACCTGTTAATGAACGGAAGCAGAATATAGGAAACTTGCATTATTCGTCACTGCGATAGAAAGTTCATTCAACTGATTCATGTTTGCTAGAGTTTGTTCATGATACGAAGCATAGTAGTTTACTCTGAAGTTTGACTATAAGTGTTCCATGCCTTGTGCTCCAAACAAGTTACGACAGTACGTAAAAGTCCAATGTTCTAATAATCGACGAAAAACAAGTCATACCACAAGAGATGCTGAGACCAAGTCAACCACCACCGCCGTTTGTTAGCACAAGCAAGATACCTATGCATTTACGTCGTTCAAGAACAGATAGCTTTTACATACAGACTACTACTGGTACTTGCTCCATTAAAAATTGACGGAACCGGCTCTTATTGGAGAGCGACGAAAAACAGAACGTGCTCTGCCTACCACAAGTTTCCACAAAGAGCTAAAAACTTCAAAGGCTTTTTTTTTTTTTATTAAAGGAAGAAAGACGGTACAATTACATGATTAGTTTAGAGAAACAGACTTATGACATATCCTCTAAAAGGATAGAATGGTAGTATTAAAAATCGTGATTCTAAAATCAAAACGTTCTGCAAAATTTGCAAGTCAGTCTGCACATTTGTTGCTCTGATAGGTCCCAACAATTGTGACTGACGTTAACGTTAATAACTTTCTCTTTGGGTGAGAAATAAACCACAGTTTTTTAAGAAATGTAATACTTGATATCCATTGACGACA
>JAOQMQ010000001.1:3870649-3886762 GCA_027563845.1 Erythroxylum subrotundum | reverse complement strand
TCTATTTATTTCTTGATTTTCTACTAACTTTTCGATCAATTCATCATACAAATCTCCACAATTTTCAAGAAACATCGCAAACTCATAATACTTTTCTTAAAATTTCCTTAAAGCATAAATACTTCCATTACAAAATATATATATAAAACACTGATTTTCTATTATTTCTTATTTCTAAATTCTACTGAAAATTCGGGATCCAACAGTCCATCACCAAAATATATGAGCCTATCCTCAACAGTGCATTGATCTACATCGATGATATCTTACTATTTTCAAAGACCCATGAGGAACACAAGGTCCTTCTTCAATAGTTCTTGGACTTGACCCAACAGTATGGGATTATGCTTTCGGCCTCTAAAAGCACAATTGGTACAACTGAAATAGAATATCTTGGGATGCAATTTAAGGATGGATTCTACCAGCCAGGCCCACATATTGCAAAGGAATTACTACAATTTCCAGATGAAAATCTCTCTGTAAAACATATTCAACAATTTCTTGGAATTGTCAATTATATCAGAGATTTTCTTCCACATGTGGCAGCCTTCACATCAAGCTTATCTAAGCTCTTACGTAAGAATCCACCAGTTTGGGGAAAAGAACAAACAACAGTTGTCCAACATCTTAAGAAGATTTGTCAAGAGCCTCTACCCTTGAAGATTCCTGAAAAAGGCCGACGTGTCTTACAGACAGATGCTAGTGATGAACACAGGGGGCAGTTCTTCTCGAAGAAATCAATGACCAGAGACATTATTGTGGACATGCTAGTGGAGCCTTTAGTCAAGCTGAACTACACTACCATATCTCATATAAGGAGATTCTTGCAGTAAAAAGAGGTATTGAAAAAAAATTTCTCTACACCTCACTCCTTATCATTTTGTCATTGAAATGGATAATACATCATTCCCCAAGATTCTCAATCAAGCCAACAAAAAGATACCAAACAGTCAACTTTTGCGCTAGCAGGAGTGGTTTTCAACCTATAAATTCACTATCAAACACTTAAAAGGTCGTCACAATATCCTAGCTGATTATCTCTCCCGACCTTCGAAGCCACTCTTATACTTCTCTTCTACTTTGAAACTCCCCATTCCATTGTATTGGCTGATGGAGTTTCCTCGCTTTGCTCGATACAGAAAAGAATTCCCTCCTGAATTCTCTCAACCTCCTACTTCTGTACGAGACCTCTATCCTTTGCTTCGTCAATGTCTTTTTTACTACCTTCATTTAACCTTGGTGAAAGATGATATCATTGCTAGCCCTGGTATGTTTGATCCTTCCACTCCGTACAAAATGATATATCACATTCTTGATGATATTGATGATTACACTCTATGGCATCTCTGGGCTATGACAGCGCTTTATGCCTGTTCAGTTGCATTCTCTCCTATGCATGTGTATCGTCATCTCTCCGACCCAATGCAGTCCAGATCTCTTTTGTGGACATTCCTAGAATGGTTTCAACCTTTGGATATATGGAGAATGGAAATGTCTGACATCTTAGATTGCCATCATTTATGGGAATCATCCTTACAAGAGAAAGATACATTTGTTGTGTATCTTCTTCATCGACCCTATGTGATGAGCTCTTTTGGACATCTGTGCACAATAAATCACATCCAACATTGGCGAACAACAATGGCTTAGTCATCTGAAGAATCTCTGCTCTTAAGAGAATTATATGACTATCTTGATGACCTTAATCAAATTAAAGATGTGCATTATTCCACTGTGTGCACTTCTCTTAGACCCTATAATGGTAACAGGACTCTCATTGAACCTGTACAAACACCGTCTCCAACACACTGGACTTGTATTGAAGAAAATGTTATTCATATCCAAGCAGGGCATCCTCATCTCCTCCTCTGGAATACTACTACAAGCCCATCCAGTGATCCAATCCAAGAAGCTGCTTCTGTCACCTCATCATGGCCTTCTATTTGGGCCCAGACCAATATCCATGAACTTATTGAACAAGTCGACAGAGACATGGAGTTAAATGACCTTAATCTCTCACTGCAATTATGAGAAAACAACAATGATGAAAGATGAGTTCCAGACATCACTTCAACACTATTGAAGATTTCATCTTATCATCGTCATGATTCACCTTTATGTAAAGTAGTTTGTCTACTATTTGTTTTTTAAAAGTTAGGTGAATTATTGTCCTACTTTTGATAAAGTAGATGCTTTTAGGATAAGGTTAAGTTACCAGTTTCTAAAGTTGTAATGATGTTGTCTTTAGGATTATTTACTTTCCTATCCCTCGCTTGGTCTATAAAAGCAGGGTTTGTTTAGTTTGTAAGGATATACCTAGTTTGATATAATATCAAGTGAAAAATGAAGAATCCTTTCTTCGCAAAATAGTCTCTCTTCTCTTTTGAAACCTTTAAACCCTATTATTATCTATCCTCTGGTGTGAAAGATTGCAGAGAAGAGTATGCTCTACACTTGCCTTGTATAAGGATCTTATGTATCAGAAAATCGATAACAGTATGGTAAAAATTATGTTAGCTTCTAAACATTCCGCTGCCTTGAGTCAGAAGCATTAACGGGGAATGAAGAGTAAGAGTGTGTTAGTGAGGTAGGTGGTCCTAAGAGGCGAGAGCAGTAAGTCCCGTGGAAGCCTAGAGAGGGCGTTGAGGGGTGTTAGTCTCCGATAACTGGACACCTAAGTTGTGATACACACTTCCAATCCGACTTTGGTTAGTCGATGTCTTCAACCAGTGAGTGGTTTAAATGAAGCGTTAGCCTAGTGAGGGTTAACCAGATAGGTCATATTCCGTGTCTACGTACCAACGGACCGGTACGCCTACGAGTGGTGGCACATCCACAAAATATCTGACAGGCTATTTCAATAAGAAATGTATCAGATGCCAAATTGATGCTAACAATGACTAAGAAGTAAAAGTTCATACAGGATAACCTACACAACCTTTTGTATTACATTATACCATCGTTGCAAGTTTTTGAACCTCACACAATGCCAAAAAGTGCGAGGATAAAATACAGCTATTTTTCACCTCCCAGCAATCACTATGCAACACATGCTGAACACTCTTTCATCAAAAGATGCAACACATGCTGAACACACTTTCATCACAAGAGAGGTGATCTCAACTCTGAAGACATGAAAGCCATTTTAATGACATTATCATCACCAAACAACAGTCTGTGCATTGCTTACATTAATCGCTATCTCCACTAGTCCATTCTTTCCAGTCCTTATCCACATGATCCTGTGCCCATTTGACTGCTGCACGGGCAGCCTGTGGCCCTCCAGGTAACCCTCGCTCGTTTAGAGTATCTGCCATGTCCATGAAGGGTATGACCAAAAGTGTTCCAGGTCCACCATATTCAGAGTGTAAGAACGAACTGAATATCTGTAGCAAATTATCAGAAAACAAAAGGTCATGATAAGCACACTTCCAGAAACAGAAGAAATCAGTTTAAGCTATCTAAAGAGGCATTCACAATCGATGCTCATGGCATAGGGGCTTTGTTCATAGAGATGGGATCATGGGAACAAAGCCTTACAAAGAACTATCAATAAGCCCACAAAATAGTTATATAAGACACACCCATGGCTTGAGTTCACTCTTTGGTCCTGATAACAGTCCTGCCTGTATTTTTTCTCTCATTGTTTTTTAGCAACAGAGCAATCCCAGTGAAAAACTCCAATACCTCTATTCTTTTCCTGACACTAGACGTTACTCTTGAATTTCCTTCAAATTGTTTACTTTAATTTCAGAAATCAAACTACATAAACTAGTAAACTCTGACCGTCAACAATAGCTACAGGAATGCAATTAAATTAAAGTAAATTACAGGATAAACAGTGAATTAACATCATCACTTCAAAGACCCATTTGGTCACCATTATCAGTTCAGGCAGTTGACAAATAACAAAATAAACAAGTTCAAACCATTCGTGAATTTAAATGGAAATGGAATTCCGAAATAATATGAAAACTTGTGACAACTTGCAACAATGCCAGTGGTGCCTACATTAGAGGCAAGGGATCTTAATGGTCTGAATGAAGTCTGTGCACATGGTTAATGATGAATAAACCTATGAGGTGCCAATGAGATGACAGCACCTGAATGAAAACAATGAACTCACTTAGTACAACTGTATAAGATAGTAATACTAGTCTCATGTCATCCATTTAGTCCCAGTATAAGAAGAAACTGTACAGCAAATAATATGGAGAAATTGCCATTTACAGGCAGACCTGTTGGATAACAAGCTTAGTGCTCATATTTCTAAGTGCACCCGTTTCTGCTATTTCTTAGATATTTCTTTAAGCAAATTCAAATCAAGAAGCTGAACCTAAATGGACAAATGGTACTGAAATTGATGTAGCACACGAAACAAGTAACCAACAAACCACAACGCAAATACCTCGGTACAGATTCCCACTACTTCTTCAAGTGAATTTCCATAAAGATCCTTCTTTGTGAGCTTCTTAAGAAGATGGGTCCTGAATTTTTCAGTTTCCTGACTCAGAAAACCATAGAAGCTCACTCAAATATCCAGCATTGAAAGTCCCAAAAAAAAAAACTCAGATAATATCAGCAGAGACAAACACTAAAACAAGGTTAAGACGTACGGCTTCAGCGAATTCAGGAATTGGGTCAGGAAATTTGTACTCAGCTGCAGTGCAAAAGGGTCTCCTTCGAGCTTTCTTGGTCGTTAACGAAGGATAACAGGTAGTGGGTAGGTGAGTTCTTGAGAATCTCCAATCCACAACAGAAGAAGTGAAGGAAAGAGAAGAAATATGGAGACGAGTAGTTGAACAGTAGAAGGGGACATATGGGTCGATTTTTGCAGAAACGAGAGCCTTACTCCATGAAAATGAAGCCATTTCAGAGAGTATTCCTTATCTGTTGGTTCCTCAGGGTTTTAGGCTTAATGTATTCATATGCGTCTTAAGCCTCCCACCAATCATAGAAACACCCTTACTGTTAATCAAAAGAAATGAAATCGAGTTTTTAAAACTGCTTAAAGTTGCGACAAAACCTAAGGTACAATTACGAAGGATATAAGCACGACTTTTAATAGTGCTGACGATCCTCGAGGGCCGTGAGAAATTCATTTGAAAAAACTAAGCTACCTACTTAAATTCTATTACGCACAAAATTAAAATTCAACTTTGTATTATGGGATCCTCCACATAAGAGGACCCTCCAAAAATTGGCGTATGCCACTTGCTGCGTCGCGCACACGGTATTCTTTAGTAAAAGGCGAAAGAATAGTTCGCTCTGTGCTCAACGCGTGGCTGCGTAAGATTTGAAGCCATAGAAGATCATGTTATATAGCATGTGTAAAGTTCTCACACGAAGTGAACAAGCGATGTGGGATTGCGTAGGTTGCGCATTTTCTATGCTAGGCATCTCTAAGACCCCGACCTTTCCCAGCCGCCATGCGCAGAACATAGCATTTCATTTACTCCCCAGCCCGGGCTTGATGCGGAACAAGCGATAGGTGAACCATATGCCTCAAAAACTTGAGAAGTAATCTCACTGTTGACAAGGTATTAGCTACTTAAACAAGGATTAGCACTAACATTATCTATCAATCTAAGCAAAAACTAAAATCATCCGCCTGCCTTTGTTACTTATTCAAGAAGAGAGTTTATGACCGAGCTCCGTCCATTACTCCGTTTCGAGCAAAATACCTCCGAAGAATACGACATTGTTTCATTTGGTCTTTGTATATGCTTGCGTGTTAGGGAGTACCTATTAGGTTATAAGACCAGAATTTCATTTTATAGAGATGCATCAACAAAATTACCACAGAATTTGTACCATAGATATCCACTCCTTTCCTTCAGTTGGAAACTTCATTGGCTCGTAAGGTTTTTATTGACAAGAAGATATTACATAATCACAAAATAAGTCTGTTAACATAAACTGTAAGGTCGACATTAATTACAAGTTGAGAGTCAAAACAAGCCATGTACACCTAGGTCGGTTAATGTTGATCGTAGTGTAAGTTGAACTTTGTTGGATTCTCATATTTATCCTCCTATGCACACATGCTATCACTATTGGAAGCTAAACGGGTTTCAGAGATTCCTTTCATGAGGTTCCAGCCAAGGAAAATCTAGGAAATCAAACACCTCCTTGTCAGTGTCAAACTTCAGACTTGCGCTACCTTTAGAACCCTGCAAAAGAATTAATGAAATAAACAAGTTTACTGGCTAATAAACTTTGAGATGAATTCTTAAGTTCAACAAAGATCAAGGAGATCGGTTGGTTACCCGTTTGCCACCTGAAGATTGTGTCTTAGGAAAGAGCCCAGTATCATCAAGCCGGAATCCTTTGGATTCTGCCAGCAACCTCAATCTGCAAAAAGAATTTCTAAGTTTCAATCAAGATCATCAGAGGAGCAGTTTTGCAAGGGAAGACATAACAGAATGGAACTTCACAGAGTTTTGCTTCTCCTCATATTTAACTTCAGAAACCATTGACTTGCCATTTCACAGTACTCAATTCCACGTTAGAGCCATTGAGTTTTGGAAAATATGGAGAAAATAAACCAAAACGTAGCATGGAGTAGAGTAATGTAGTTATTACAATCACAATCTGCCTTAGTGCCTAGAAACTGGATTCGTCTCAAGTTTACAAATTAAAAACGATTACAACTGATAAATGTGAGCATACCTCCTGTTTAATACATCATTCCCTGTCCAAGCTATTAGACCAAATGCATATATGTCTCTTGGATATACCTATAACGAATCAACCAGAAAGATATGTCTAGATACCTGTAACTCATAATTTAACAAAAAGAAATGTAGTCATTGTCAACAATGAATTACCTTGAAATCTATGCGGTGTCGCAATTCTCTTCCTGGATATGTGCACAGACCAAAATACGTGTCAACACCTGAATCAGTACCCTGTACACATTTTGAATAGGGAAAAGGAAAACAAAAGAGAAATTAAAGTACAATCTAGGAGGCCCATGATACAGAACATATAAGTAGCAAAATAAATAAACAACTGAGAATCTCCAAATATTTGTAAAAAGGGTATATCAAACAAAGTTTACAACCAATTATCAAGAATGACTAACAAAAAGCCATGAATTTGGCACACATTATTGCAAAAACAGAAGCACAACTGAAATGCAAAAACCACAGGAGAAGAGAATGAAAAATGGATTCTGAGAATAATGTACCTCCTCACTGTGGGTGCTGAAAATCAAGTCCTCTCTTAAGAACTTCATATCCTTTAAGCGTTTTACATATTTTAGTAAAAATCCTTTATGACTGCAAGTAGAGATAACATATCTGAGTGTAATACCAAAAATAGGCTTAACCTGAATAGATTCAGTCAAGAAGTTACTTTCATGCTGTTAAAAATTGAAGATGCCTAAGCAACTCCCAACATGAACAAGCACGAATGAAAATGATAAAATTTTGAATAGAAAGAAAGAAGAGAAGAGGATATGTACCTTTTCCCATCAGGGTGAGTAATTACAATATCCATATCCCCACAAGAAGCTTTTCCTCGTCTATAAGATCCTCCACATACAATAACCACCTTCAAAATGGATATTAGAGCAATCAGATTAAATCAAGCGTACCTAAATGAATGCCTATGCTTGAACTATGACTTTGAACATCAAAATGCTTAATCTGTCTGAGAAAAAGAACTGATATGTAAAGCAAAGTCTCAACAAAAATTCATGTGTCTTAGAGGACTTTTGTTTCCCTCATGTTCTTGATAATAAGCTTTTGATGCACTCAAGAAATTGATTGAATTTTCCTAATATATTTGCACCCATATCCTACACAAACATTGCAAGTGACATGATTGCACGGAACTCCTATCAGTGACCACCAATTTGGTAATGATGTGTTGAGACCCCTAGCTGAGACATTAAAAGGTACATCATAATTTAGTTGTTCTTTTTATCCTTAACAGTGAAAAGGAATTAGATACATGCACCAAGGAGGTGGCCAGCCATGAACCTGAAACACAACTTACAATTAACATTAAGGTTACCTAAAGGACCTTTAAGATTCATATGTACACAATTCCAGTGAAGAAGTAAAATGCTCACCCCAGGCAAAATCTCTTCTCCAACTTTCTGTAAAAGTAGTTCCATTTCTTGAACCTGCCAAATAGGAACCACTTTTGTTGTTTTATACATTTATGGGTCAAGCAATACACAAAACATCACATATAAATCCCAAAGTCTACAAACTAAAACAACAGTTTTACCTCATGACGTGGAATCCTTGTCTTTATATCATTGAAATATTTCAGTCCTACCTTCTGTGCATGTGTTAAAGAATCCTCATTCTTCAGATCATCCAGTGTACGATAACCTTTCTCATACAGTTTTAGGGCAGTAGCAGGACCAATGCCCCAAACTTCTCCAAATAGATTAAGCGTACATACCTGTGCACCAGTAAATAGATACAAAAATTTGATAAACTAACCATTCTATTGTTTATCTGTCCAACTAATACTAAATTTAGATCTAAATCCTGTAAACAGTTTTAGTAACCAATAAAATAGATGTAACTGTGCATAGGCTAGAAGCGGAAAACGTCAATAACAACCTCCAATGGTAAAGGAAGAAGGGCCTAGGCAAATCAAATGCAAGTCAATCGTAAGAACCTTCTTCTGGTGTAGATTTAGTGGGTGTCTTCAAAAAAAAGGTTACAAGTGAAATTTACATGCAAGGTATGAATCTTAACATTTAGTTAACTGAGCAGTTCAGAAGGTACTTGGAGCATATATAAAGGGAAAGGCAAAGGAGAATTCATAAAATATTTGACATCAAAAAGCAGTCACAGGGTAAATGTTTAAAGTACCTTTTCATCGGTTTCGAAGTGCTCTAACTTCGATAGTTTTCCAGTAGTCACTATCTCCTGAATCTGCAAGAAAACTCTAATATGTAATTGATGGCACCAAGGAAACTAGCAATAGAAGCTTCAAAAAGTAATTTTGATTCCTTGGCTAAGACATCAAACATCAACTCAGCAAGCCAACACTTTGATTTGGAAAACTTGCAATGTGCAATATTTCAAATGTAACGAACCAGAACAAGCATCCGAAATTAAGAATGGGAGAACAACCAGGGAACAAAAGTTACCCCACAACGCAATAGTGAACAAATAAAAGGGAACTTGGAATAAAGAAGAAAAAGAAGAATTACTTAATCATTATAGAGACAATAAAATGTGGAAATTTCATTTGAAGTTCCTCCTACTTACATGATCCTGCAATGACTTGCCAATCCCAGGCAGACCTTTGACCTGCTCTGAACTTTCAATCTTAAAGGGTAACTTTTCAATCACAGGAATAGCCTTGGAATAGCTAAATGACCTACGATCATCACCCAGCGCTGTACGAAAGTTCACGGTTAGCATCAGACCATCAAAAGAAGCAGCGAGAAATAAGGTTAGGAAGAATGTATATAGAAAGGAAAACAAAGTCTCACCCACCCCTATATATACCGATGAGTTTTCCAAATATGTCAGTGATGTTCTTGTTTAAATCAGGTGGATTGTATAACGAGGATAGCTGACAAACATGCATAGACATGATTAAAAACCGTATAAGACTTTGCACAAACAATTAGAAATACGTTTGTAAATGCAAATTCTAAATCTCACATCATGATTTGGACTAATGGAAGACGGACTAGTACTAGTTGGGCTAAGAGAAATGGATGAGCTTGGAGAATGTATAGGTGACTCGTAAACTTTATTCTCTGCACTCTCGCCACTTTCTGCTTTGGAACTTTTCACATTCTCCGGAGAAGACTTGATCTTTTTGTGAGGTGGCACTTCACCGTCATCCGAATTGCTGCTTCCATTAACGGATTTTCGAACAAAAGACTTGTCAGGACTGGTTCCTTCTTCCTTATCAACTTCTATATGGTACAGATCTTCAGACACTCTCGCGCCTGACCTCAAGCTGTCCTCAAGCCATTGATAAAGAAGTACTTTCTGGAACAAGCAATTAACATCAGATAAAAATAACCCAGCAGAACATAAACAACTAGATTTTAGGCCAGGAATTTGAACAGAAAATTAACTCCTTTGACGCGTTCTCTGCCCAATTGTTGAAGAAGAACCGGCAAGCTAACGGCAAAAACGTGAGTGACCTTCTTGGACAAGCGGTCCTCAATAGTAGCACCCATTTGGACCAACTTCTGCTTCCAAATCTTCATGCCACCAACAGAACAAAGAAACCCCAAGTCAACGAAAGATCAAAAGCCTACCGTTGAAAATAATAATACGTGGAAACAAATAAAGGGTGTAAGCAGAGACATGTAATCTGCGAGGCTGGACACCATTTTCGACCAAGAACACGACCATTCCGGAGAACATCCCATTTGGGTCAGGAGACGGAGCTCGTTTGATGGGTGTCTTCGGCGCCATTTTACTACCTTTCCCTTTATTCAGCCCAAGCACAGCATAACCACTTTCCCCCCATTAGCTTTGCGTTTCTGTATAGTAGGACGTTCCAGAGTGAAATGGACCCATCTTAGGTGTACTATTTGCCTGAATCACACGTGGATTTTATATGAAACTTACTGAATTTTACTCTGTAGAAATAAGTCTCCAATAAAATCCCACCCTAATTTAGAAATTTATAAATTCTACTTTGGATTTTACCCAGAGGACAGTCCTTCCAGATGGACCCAGCTTAGGTGTACTATTTGCCTGAATCACACTTGGAATTATATAAAACTTACTGAGTTTTACTCTGTAGAAATAAGTTTCCAATAAAATCCCACCCTAATTTAGAAATTCTACTTTGGCTTTACCCAGAGGACAGTCCTTCAAAAATTCACGATGGCCATGGCTTATGATATAAGATTTAAAATTTATAACTTCGAATTTGAGGACTTTTACCCGAAGGTGAGCCCTTCCAGAAATTCTCGATGGCCAAGGACAAGCCCTGGCCAAAGAGGGGGTTTGGAAATAGTTTTCAACCAGCAATAGACGCGCCTCGGTTAGAACCTCACTAGCTGCGTCATTGCCCCAAGCGCAAAGATGCTTGACAACTCGACGGAAACCATAATTTAAATGCTCCTCAGTTGTTTGGTGCTTTCTCTACTTCCGATATGGGCTTACATGATTCATGTTCCAACCTCCAATTATGTGTTTTAAGTATACACGTATATAAAATTTGTGGAAATATGTTCCTGGGTGATTCAAGAAAAAGGGTAGGTATATCCTTTTCTTGAATATTATTCACGTGTTTACTATGGGACATGAGATTGTATGCATTGTCTAAAATTCGTGATGTATGTTTTCCTGATGATGAAACATTTTGTGCAAAGTGGATGGCTGAGAAATGGCTACTTCTTGTTGAACGTTTCAGAATCAAACTATCCTCTCATGAAGATCCTCCGTTTCGATAAAACAAGAAATACTCTGGGAAAGTCTCAAAAGGAGCGTCGTTTCATGAAATCCACATAATCAAATCGGCTTCATCAGCATCTATTTGATTGTGTAGTACAGAATTTCGATAATCCTTATGTTTTTGGATTTGAACTTCTGCAAGAAATTTAATTAATTCTTTACCATTATTTTTGATACTATATTGTACTTTAATGTTATTAAAATAGTAATTATTGCATTTTAATATTAATAAAATTATATTCATTATACCTAAAAGTATTAATAAAAATAACAGTAGGAGCTTAATTAAATGTTTTGTAAAATATTAAAGTCTTGTTAGGTAACTAGTAATAAATATGTGGGATAGGAATGCAACCTGCATTCCTAACTTTTAGTTGTTTAGTTATCATCGGACTTTTATTCTAAAAAAGGTATGGTTATACGTAGGAATGAAAAATTGAGAATAAGAGATTAAAGATATTATTATAATATTATCATGTTATTATCAAGATATTGTTGCTTATCATAATATTATCACCAAAATTATCTTTTATATTAATTTCTTTAATAATCATTTTATTTTGTTTCATAATTATTTTATTTTGACTTTTATATTAATTTCTTTAATAATCATTTTATTTTGTTTCATAATTATTTTATTTTGATTGCTAATTATTTTATTTTGGTTGTGAAAGATGCTAAGCAAGCTACAACATTAACAAGATGCTCCTACAAAGATATTTTGTGATAATAAATCAACAATTTCGTTAACGAAGAATCTAGTTTTTCACGATCACAGCAAACACGTTGATATAAGACCTCATTATACTCGAGACTTGATCAGAGATAAAAAAAATTGTAGTTGAATATTGTATATCAAAAGATCAAATGGCAGAAATTTTTACAAAGCCGTTCAAAATCAATTTGTTCTTGAGGTTAAAAAATGGTTGAAATGATCAAGCCAAGGTAGGATATTAGATATAAAACTTGACTACTATTATTTGCTAGAAGCTGGTGGAACTTTTTTGAAAGCTTAATTATTAAGGCTTTGAATAGTTAAAGATTATTGGGTTTTTTTAGCTGTTTATTTACTTTTTTAAGAGTTAATTATGTCAATTTATTAGATGTCAATTAGCTGAGTTTATTTGCTGTCAATAGTCAAAAATTGTGAGCTATTTAGAAGCTGTCTTATGTCAAATGTAGTAGTAAAAAAAATTGGCTTGCAATATATATAGGAAGTTTGTATCTACTATATTATAATAGTGTATATGTGTAAGAATTGAGAGATATACAAGGAAAACTCCAACAAGTTCCCTGTTGTGAATTGTTTATTAGCTATTAACTAAGGCCAAGTTCTGAGTGTGTTGTCCCTTAAATAAAAGTATTTTGTGTGCCCAAAATTTTGTTTCTTGATTATTCATATTATTTCTTAGCATCTACATTTCAACAAGGCAATTTATTTTAATTACCAACATGTATGCTAAAAATAAGGTAAAATTATGACACATCAATGCATATGGGTCTTTAAGACCAAATGTGGCTCAAATGACAATATTAGTTTGTATAAAGCTAGATTTATTGCCAAAAGTTATACTTAAAAGGATGACATTGTTTATAAAGAGACTTTTTACCTGTCTCAAAGAAAGACTCATTGATGAATAAATTATGGCATTAATGGCTTAATTTGATTTAGAGATACATCAAATAAATTATAAAATGGCTTTTCTAAATAGAGATTTCGAGAAGAAAGTTTATATGGATCAACTTACAGGTTTTTCTAGAGAAGAAAATGGTCACATGGTGTGTAAACTTAAGAAATCAATATATGGACTTAAACAAGTTTCCCAACAATGGTATATTAAGTTTAGTGAAATCTTAACATATTTTGGATTTCAGAAAAATATTGTTGATCGTTTTATCTACCGAAAAATCGGTAAGAGTAATATGTTGATGATATTTTGCTTGTTACTAATGATTTAGATATATTGTATAAGACCAAAGATTTTCACCCTAACAATTTTGAAATGAAAGATTTGAGAGAGGCATTCTATGTGATATGAATTTCAATATTCCAAAATAGATCACAAGAACTAGTACGATTGCCTTAGAAAGATTATATTGAAAAAAAATTTGAGAGATTTAATATGAACAAATGTTCAATAAGAGTTGTCTTGATACAAAAAAGGGGATAAATTTATTTTCATGCAAGATCCATAGAATGATGTAAAATGTAAGCAAATATAATCTATTCCATATGCTTTGTTGTTAGCAATTTGATGTATTTGTAAACATGCACATGACCTGATATTAGCTTCGTGTTTGGAATGCTAGGCAGATATCAATGTAATCCTGAAATTGACCATTGGAAAGGTGCAAAGGAAGTCTTAAGGTATCTTCAGGGAATAAAAGACTATATGCTCATGTACAGAAGATTTTATCCGTTAGAAGTGATTGGATGTCCATATTCAAATTTTGTTGGATGGATTGACAATAGAAAATCAACATTTGGCTACTTGTTTATTCTAGCAAAAGGAGCAATTTAATAAAAAGTGCTAAATAATTTTTAATTACTGCATTCACTATGGAAATGAAATTTATAGCTTATTTTGAGGCTACAATTCATGTCTTATAGTCGTGGAACTTTATTTCAAGGCGTGGGTTGTTGACATTATTACTAAGTCACTAAAAATTTATTGTGACAATTCTGCAACAATTTTCTTCTCAAAGAATGACAAGTACTCTAGAAATGCTAAACATATGAAGTTGAAGTATTTTGCCATAAAGGAGGAAGTTCAAAAATTAAGAGTATGTATTGAACATATCAAGACGGGTCTTATGATTGCATATCTCTTAACCAAAGACCTACAACTAAAGATATTTAATAAAAATTTATGATTGATAATTTTCTTATTTATTATGATTGTGTATATGTAATTATTATTAAATAAGAAATAAAATTGTCCATAAGATATTAATGTAGAATCTTATAATATGTATATATTACTTATGTTACTTGACTTGATAAATTACTAGGTGTTGTGGTATATAAAAGGAAGTATGTCATGTTGAATTGTACGATCACCATAATATGATTATGTGATTTATTATACTGATATAAATTGTAAAGATGTTAAGAGATTTGTTTATACATGTTTTAAAAATAAAGTTTAAAATATTGAACCAAATGAGACAATGTTAAAATGTGGCCCAATTAGTAGCTATATTTTTTATTTAATAATAAAAACAACATAACCATTTATTTTGATCACTTGATGGATATATCATATTAAAAGTTAACAGATATACAAATTGGTCCTCTCTTTACTTATTAGGGTTACAAAAAATCTTTCATCAATTTTTGTAACAAGAAAAGAGAAGAGAGAAAATCAATTTTAACAAATGATATAAGGATTTTGTTAATCTCTTTACAATAATGTCTTCTGCATCAGGTACACTATATTATACCTTAATTATTTATTTAAGATTATAAAATTTGAATGTTAATTTTAATTTTACATCATAAACATTATGTTTTTACTGTTGAGAAAGCTTCTCTTTTCGGATTTGTCGTGTGTATGATTGTGGCTTCTCTACCATTTACTTTTGAGAATCTCCAAATATATTCCATCTTTGATGGAATTGAAGAATGTTAGGATATTCTTCATTTCTTCCTGTTTGAAAATTTTGTCAATAAAGTCCTTATCTAAAAGTCCTAACTCCTCATCTAACAAGTGTATTATATTTTATTATTAGACCACATTATTGAAACTTCAACATGTCTAACATTGATGTGCTCATATGAAATCATGTTTTTTATATGCCAATGGTGCTAGTATGAAATCGTGCATCAAGTTCAATAAAGTGTCTGCCTAGAATTTTTCTATCGATGGCCCATGTGACTCAATAATGTTGAATTTCACATTTGCATCCTCTTATGATCACACTAGTCTCACTTTTAGATATTTCTTTCATTTTGGTCAGTTTTGTGCATATGGAACTTTGCGGTTGGCATAACCAAGATGCAAAATCCGAAGTTCCCATCAAGCTTATGCCTTAAAACTTTACCTTCTTTTGCTTTCTACTCTTCATATTCCACTCAATCTTCTCTATTTTCTATAGTTTCTACATCCATATGGGCTCTCTTTAGTTTTTCTTTTACCTTTCTATTTTCTTTAACACAATGTTGCTTTACTCCCTAATGGTATCTTTCAAGGTTTTGCACTAGACTTTCAAACCTAGGAATGTTCCCTTAGAATGCCACCACACACACATACACATAATATATGAAAGGCAATTTCAATAAGAAATGTATTAGATGCCAATTAAAGGGAAGAAAAAAATTGATGGTTGGCAAAAATGAAGAAACGATTGTAATATCTATAGGGGATGTATGTTTGAACCTAGATATAGAGTTCACTTTTGGTTTTTACACGACGCATTTTATATACCGACTTTTAAATGAAATTTGATCTTTGTATCAATTTTGGACAAAGAAGGTTATAGTTTTGTAATTAATGCTTCTGTTGTACAGTTGTCATTTAATACAAAACATGTTGGTACAACTTTCTTCTCATATGATTTATATATAATATGTCTTTGTTGGACCCCGACCCTTTTTATGAAAATTTGATTTACTAAATGGAATTAATTGAGGAAAATTTGAAGTATTAAAGTGAAATTGAATGAGTATTTTGTCTATGTATTGTGTATAGGTGAAATTGTGCGTTAA
>JAOQMQ010000001.1:3817485-3830974 GCA_027563845.1 Erythroxylum subrotundum | reverse complement strand
GATGGGTTTCTGCGACGTCATAAGAGATTCTACGACGTCTATTAGACGACGCAAAATGTATGCTTTTGTTGTAGTGTCAGTAATTGATGTTTATAATCTAATTATGGTTAGAAGAAGAGTCACCCAATTCAGATTTTTCAACTACAATGTTAACCTAGAAGGGTTTTGGGAGACAGTTAGAGAACGAATGGGAAGAGAAATAATAAGTCATAAACAATTCAAATGTGTTAGGAATAAAACATTGCACCTAACTACTATAAGGAAATTTTTTTTAGAAATCAATAAGAAAAGGTAGTCTTTTTATAGATCTCAACTTGAACTTTACAAATATCCTTTATATAAGTTAAAAATTAAGGATGAAAAGCTTGCTTTTAACTAATACATCATTGACCTAAAAGCTAAAAACTCTCTTCTTAAGCAGAAAGAAATAGTGAATTGGATGTGAGATGGTGACAGGGATATGACTTTTTTATTAAGACGACGCTTGCCAGAAGGAACTCTAACAAAATCACTAATTTATGCAATGAATAAGTGGTAAGGATATAGGAGCAGGAAGAACTTAAGAAAGAAGTTTAAAAATAATTTCAAGCTACATTAGGATCATCCAACTCTAGTACTTCTTCAGTTTCCCTTTTCAATATCTTTATAAATCAAACTCTCTCTGTTGATCAAATAGAAAGCCTAATTAGGCCTATCTAAGAAAAGGAAGTGGAATATGATTTGAAGAGCCTCAACCCCAAGAAAGCATTTTGCCCAGATAGACTATATAGTTGCCTTTTCAAATAATCTTGGACCTTGGTAAAATTGCATGTCGCAAGTGAAATAGTGGAATTCTATAATTCGGTAAAGCTATTTTGGGAGCTCAATAAGACATACATTTTTTTGGTTCTTAAGGTCCCAAATATTAGCTCCTTCATAGAATACAAGCCTATTGCCTGCTGTAATATCCTCTATAAAGTGATCTCTAAAATTCGTATAAAAGTTGGAAGAATTTGTTACCTCAATAATTAGCAAGTCACAAGGTTCTTATGTAAGTGGAAGGTGTAAGAGATAACATCTTAGCATAGGAGCTGATATTGGTAGATTGTATAATGTTTTAGTGGGTAGTTTAGTATGTGTTTAGTTGTTAAATTGAATAATTAGTGCATGTTTAGGGTAGCATTGTGTTATTTAGTTAGACATTTGTGTTGTGAGTGCTTATGGGTTAGAGTATGCCATTGAACTTAAATTTTGTCTATATGATGTGCCTTGGCGTGTTTATTAGTGTTTCAGATCAATTATGGAAGAATAAAGGAGAATCGGAGGAAGCCAGAAGCAAAACCCAGAGCCATAATCGTGGCCAATGTGCCACGATCGTGACATAAGCAAGATGAAGGAGCCATGATAGTGGCATTATCTTCCACGACCATGACGTAAGGTAAATGTTAGAGCCACGATTATGGCCTACGCGATAGATAACACGCATTGACTTATTGAACTTCATTTTTGGGGATATTTTAGACTTTTTGAGCCCGGGAAAACCCCAGAGTTGCCCTAATTGGAAAACGCTATAAAAGGAAAATAAAAGATAAAAGGGAGTTTACATTATGCCACTTTGGGAAACAAGCTTCAAAATGAGAGAAGAAGAAAATAAAGAAGAGGAAGAAAAGGAGAGGGCTTCTGACGTTGTTGTCTTCCCGAGTTATCCCGGTCCTATCCAAATGACGTTCTGTTCATCTTTATCATTTTCTTTATTGAATATGTAAGATGAATATGATTATGTTTATGGGTTGTGGATGGATGATGATGTTCTAACTTTTCTTTAGGGATTTAAACTTGATTTAATGTTAATATAGTCGTTTTTGTGTTATTTTGATTGGGTGCTATGATTAATTGCTGTAACTTCACACTTCAGTAATAAATCGAGAGAGTGAATCGAGCAAAATGATTAGGTTATTTAATGAGAGTTAAATAATATAATAGATCACGCAATTAAGCAAATCGAAAATTGTATGGAGAGAGATCCCGTGTGAGATCCGGTAGTTTATTAGAAAGCTTAAGAACTTATTAGGTTGTGAGTTGATAGTTAATTGAGAGATTACAAATTTGGTAACTCAACATAATTAAGGTTTATTAATTAGGGTTTAGTGACTATAACTCGAAATAGAGTAATCTACATTACGATAGTCTAGAACCGACACCACAATAACACAAAACTGATTAGGTTAGCATTGATGAAAGGATAAATCCCTATCTTATAATTTAGTAAATTTTTTTGTGTGATTTCCCATTGTGAATTTGATGTTGCTCAATATTCAATTTCTTGCCTTAATTTCACAAATTAATTTTCTGTCGCTCACTTTCTTGTGTTTACTTTTTTGTTCAATTTTTACTTTCATTTTATTAAATTTTCTAGCCATAGATAACTTAGGATTAGATTAATTCACAACTCCTCGTGAGATCGACACCTTTGATACTACAGGTTATGATCCGTATACTTGTGGATATTGAAGGTTTTATATTAGATAAAGCTTGCTGAACAGGAGCTTCTCAAAGGTTACCAAAAGAAATCCTCCACAAATAATAATATCATAAATATTGACTTTAATAAGGCATTTAATGCAATCAACTAGAACTTCATTATTCATTCTCTCCAAGCTTTTAGCTTTCCATACAAATTTATAACTTGGATTCAACAATTCATTACCACTACCTCGTTCAGATTCTAGTGAATGGTGAACAAACCATGCTATTTTAAGGAAAGAAGGTTGTAAGGTAGGGAGATCCTATTTCTCCTTACCTATTCTCATTTTGCATTAAGGATCTTATTAGGCTCACTGATTCTAACTTTTCTAAAAGCCCATTATTCAAATTTCAAAACAAATGTAGCAAGCTTAAATTGTTCAATTTGACATTTATTAATGATATCCTAATGTTTTGCAAAGCTGATCCTTCCTCTATTAAGATGCTAGTGAATTCTATCAGCATTTTCAACAAATTATTATGTTTAGTCATCAATCTAAACAAAATGTTTCTTATGATCTCTATAATTGTTGTCCCTCTAAGCTAACAACTCTAAGCTTGTCAAGTATAAAGCTTAGGTATCCCCCCTTCACCTGCTTGGGGGTCCCCATCATAACTAAAAAGCCTTCATATGTAGATTGCCAAACTTTATATTATATGATGCAAAAAGAATGAGAAATTAGACCAATAAAAGCCTATCTTATGCTGGTAGGCTTAGGGGTGGCAGTTAAGATTGGGCCTGACCTGACTTGAAATTAATGGGCACAACTCAATTTGACTTGGCTTTGAGCCTGACTTGGGTTTTTTCTTTTGGAAAATTTAGGTTGGTTTGAAGATTAAAAGTTTTAGGCAAATGATATCATTACTATCTATTTTTAATGGTTTTATTAAAAAAATCTCAAACTTTCATCAAATTTTCAATTATAGCCCGAACTTTAAAAAGGAGCAATAAAATGCTCGAATTTTTAATTTTTTTCAATTCTAGCCAGATGTTAGTGTCATCGTTATCTTGCTGGCGTGACAATGTCACATGTACATAGACCCTCATTAATAAGAAACTTCAACGATGGCTAAGATTCAAAACCCTGATTAGTTAAATGACGTCATTTAATTAGTTTAAAAGATGTCGTGTTATGTTCAAATGATATAACCCCTTTTCTTCTTCAGTTTACAGAACCTACCGAATCCAAAACTTCATTCAGTTGTCATTCTTTATCTCACTTTATTCGATTCACAGATTGTCATCAAAACAACAATACTGAAAGCCTCAATTAACGAGCTTGAAAACAATTCCAAAATTACAATGAGAAGTAACTCCAATATTCCTTTGGTTTATACACACAGACTACACTAAACCCACACACGTATTAGCTTGGGAAGGAGTATTAGCTTGGTTTCTTAACAAAAATCATTTATATGAAGGAGATTATACAATATTTAAAGTTGCTTTCAATTATGAAATATAAGCCATTTGGAATCAAATGGAATAAAATAATTTTTAAAAATGATTGCCTAGAAGCTCAACATTCTAATGGAATACAATAGTGTGGATGAGGAATTCTTTGATGGCTAACAAAGAACAATTTGGGATCACTTTTAGTATGGCCAACAGATGGAATCTAAGTTGAAGTAAGGGTAATTTAGGCTAAGGCAAATAAATGATTGGTTCCCTAACTTAGGAACTTCATGCATATATGTTAGGCAGGCAGGAAATACATAAGGAATCTCTACTTAGGCTGTACATATAGGTTGCAATGTACTAGGGTTAACATATATGGTAGCTCAGTAGACTAGGCACTTCTAAACTAGACTATAAAAATGATAGTAAAAGTTGGAATATATTTTCATGTATAATCCTTTGTTGGTGTTTAAGCCTTTGTTCTTCTGGGCCTCTTTAGGCCATGAACTCTTGTAACTCCTTCTAAAGACCTTTATTAATGCAATTTTAATTAATTTTCCGAAAAATAATGTGTAAGATAAAGTCTATAGGATAAAAACAATTTGCAGATAAAATTATTATGAGATCATAATTATGAGATTCATATTGCATTAATCATTATTCCTAGTCATTGCTCTATTAAGGCTAGACATTATTAGAGCAGAAAAACTAACATATATTGTGTTTCGTTCCTATAAAGGAAATAGTCAAATCTTGTAGGCTAAAGAATGAAGATACTTAAACAAAAATGTTGGTACTTGCTAGAAAATAAGTTCACTGAAGTGATCCGGTATTTGAAACATTACTTATATATCTATGAAAATTCTCATTATGATAATCATATAAGTGATCTGTTAATTTGAGATCTCTAAATATCTTATAAAGGGATTACTATATTTTGATACTACTTATGACGTATCCTAATAAAAAAATAGTTCAATTAGTAATTATTAGATATAATATGAATCATATGGAGGTATGTTGAATGATTAATGTATGATTTATTAACCCTAAAATGATTAGAAAGAATGTTTTATTGTTCTTGTTTAGTATTAGTTTGGAAAATTCTTGGGCAAGATGGAATGATAATTAAAAATAATTTTCAAACGTTATTGAAAAAATTTCATTACTAATGGTGAACAATTAATACAATTAGACCCAAATAGATTAGACATTAATTCCATATTTTTTTATCTAATCTGAGCATTGTATGATAAAATTATGAACAAAAATATTAGTCCAAACTATTTTGACATTCTAAATATTTAGGTGATTATGTTACGTACCTAGACGTTAATCTTAATCTACGAATATAAATTGTTTAATTAGAGAATTGAAGATAAATTAAAGGTGTTTAATTTATCTAATCTTAAATATAATTTGGGGTTATAATTTATATCTATTACTAACATATTTAGGTATCTAATAGTCATAAAGAACAAAAGATAATTTTATAGGATCATAAAAGATATTTGATAAATAAAGACAAATATTAGATATTGAATCTTATTTAGGTCCAATTAGTATTTAATTAGAATTATCTGTGATTCTATTTAAAGTTTAATTGAAATTAAAATTATATTTTAATTAAATTATTAAAATATCTAAACCATATTATAGATAGGTATAGGCTTTACATGAGCTAGCTCTTTTGTCTTATCCCTCTATATACCTCGTGTAAATGCTATTAGAAGTTAGATACTTGTGTAATTATCATAATTGAGACAAACTTGTGGATTCAAAGGGAACTGCATAAAAATAAATCAAGTTTTATAATAAAGTACGAATTTAAATTTATACTTTACTATTTTTCTGAGCTAATTAAGTAAGGTATTAAAGTGATCTTTATATTTGGAATCAAGAAAAAATTTGCTTTTCTTTGCTAAGGATAAGATTATGCGTTAAGTTTCTAACACAAAATTATAACTTGTTTTAAAAAGCAATAATATTATTTAGGATATGCTCTAATTAATAATATTGCACTAGATTTCCAAATCAACATGAAAAGATGTTGTATTATCAAGTTAAGGATTAGGATTAGAGGTTTAAAACGTCCTCATTCAAATTTTGATAGAAGTCTTTATCATTCGTTTTCGATTGGAAAATTGGATGATTGATAAAGATTGAATGGTTCGATTGGAATAGGATATAAATATATTGAAACACATGCAACAGAAAACGTTGGATGATTTGAATGGCATTGAATGTTTCGACTAGAAAAGGAGATACATGTATTGGAACACGGCTTCGACTAGAAAAGGAGATACATGTATTGGAACACGGCTTCGACTAGAAAAGGAGATACATGTATTGGAACACAGCAACCCTTAGTAAAAGAGGTTCTAAGCATCTACTAGGAGTGAAAACAACTACCAAAACGTAACAACACATTATAAAGGGAAGCAGAAGAGCTACGCGAGGGGCCATAGAACAGCTGGAAAAGGCCCCGCCCCAGATTGTCAACGAAAGATGGAAAGAAAAGCAAATCAGTTTCGAGTAAACGGTTAGGAATTGGTAATAGTAACTAGCTTTGGAGCAGGGATGGTGACCATCACGTGTGTGGGACACACTTCCATTGTGCTCTTTGACAGCGCCAAAGCAAGCGATTGCCAAAGATTGAGGTGCCAACTCTTGATACGGGAAGTCATTCATGTGTCGTGTTGCCTCAAACACCACCTACTGCTAGCGTGTTCTGCATGGGCAGTGGTCCATACCTAAGTTCCATAATTGTAAACTACCGTGAAATACTCGAGCAATGTCTCAAATATGTACCTTACTCGACCTCATGCCTCCACCATTCTTAAAGATGGCCCTTTTATTACATTTCTTTTGCTACGAAGGCGATCCTTTAGTGATGATTTTGCGAAGTAGCTAAAACTACAACAAGGTAGCCCTATGATTACTTTTTTTTTAAGGTCAGCCTGTGACGATGATTTTGCCATTCGTAGCTAAACGCTACAACAAAGAAGCCTTCTAGCTACTTTTCTTTTAATGACTATCTGAAAGTGGCAACTAAAAATTGCACTTTCGGCTATATTTTTTCAAAATTGTTGTTAAAAAGCAAACTTTTGTCTATGTTTTTGGAAAATCGTAGTTTATTGTATTAAAAACTCTCATTTATTCGTCTTCTTTTGGCTACAAATATATTTTCGTAGTCACAAATCCTATAATTCTAGTTAAAAACATTTGATTATGAAAATATATTTATAACCAAATGTTTTTGTTCTTTTTCTTTTAACTAAGAATAATTTTAGGTACCAAATTATTTTTGTAGCTAAAAGTCACAAATTATATAATTTCTTTTAAAAACATTTGGCTACAAAAATATATTCATAGCCAAATGTTTAGAAACCCAAACTTAAGCAAAATTTAACACATTTTATTTTTGATGTATAATTAATTTTTGTACCCAATGTATTGGTATTCATAACATGGGGTACAAGAATTAATTATACATAAGAAATAAAATGTGTTAAATTATCAGAACCGGATTAGATTTTGATTACGGTACTGTACCAGTACTGGTCAATACCTGGTATTATTTCAAGTAATTTTTTAAATTTATGAAATAGTCCTTGAATTTTTTTAAAAATTGCAAAATAGTTCATTTGTATATTGTAATGTATACTTTATAATTTTATATCCATCCTGTCTTAAAAATCATAATAATAAAAATTTAAAATAACATAATTTTATTTATTTTTAATAACAGTAATTTCAAATATTTCACATATAAATAATAACCACAATTAATATGAAAAGGTCATTTAATCATCATACAAATATAAAATTAAGTTTACCAAAAAAAAATTAAGAACAATACGAAGTATTTAAGATATTACAATTTTATCATATAATAAATAATAATTACATCAAAAATCAAATAAAAAGAATAATAAATATCCTTAACTCTCTAACTATTACAATTTACAACAAGAGTTCGTGATGAGGAAATAACCAACTAAAAATGAAACATGAAATAAAAACATTTACAATTAAATTGTATATATATAATTTAACATATATGTCAAATATAAGTAAAATTAAAAGAAGAGGAGAAACAAAAACTTGGAACTTTATTCAATCATCTACAGAGGGATACCTGCTATAACTGCATTGATCTGAATTCTCATTTTGGTACAAAATCATCATCATTGAAAAGAGCCTCATCATCATCATCATTCAAATTCATTGCACCAAATGACATGTCAATGCTTTCCTATCCAATATTATCTTTCAAGTCACTCTTATTTATCAAACCTGATTCCTCAAAAACCTAATATGCCAAAATATCGATATTATCAATGCAAATTGGATCTACTGAACTACTTTTTTATTAAGAGTTCTATTAAGAGTCCTAGTAAATAATAAAATTAAATTATTAAAAAATTGTAAGAAATTATATCTAATTTAGTAATGATAATAACATACCTTTCTCAAAGCTTTAAATTGTATTAAATGAAGTCCAAGTCATTCAATCTTTTGTACTCCAATCTATTTCTTTTCTTAGAATAGATGGATTCAAATGTGCTCCAATTCTTTCATAACCTATTGCATTCACACATTGATTTAGAATTCGAACTACAAATCTTTGTCATTTTGGAACACCATTTCCAAATTGGTCCCAACAAGAAATTGTAAGTCGTAAGACAACAAAAGTAGCGTCATAAACAAAATAAAGTGATAATTAATTTTCAACAAATAATAAAAGTGAAAAAAATATATACCTATATTAAGTTTTGTTCTTTGTCAAATAGTAATTGGCATCCTAAAATTCCCAAAAACTCCTTATAAATCTCCATTTGTGAGCTTAGGAGATCTTGCATCATCTAATGGGCAACAACTATTGTAATAGTTAATAATATTCTCTTATTAACTTCATCTTTCTTTGTAAAACTTGAAATAGACATTAGGATTCAAAAATGCCCCAGCTGCAAATAGCTTGAGTAAAGTTGCTTTTCCCATCTTTCATTGACAATTGCAGGATAAGATGTGTATAAAGAAGACCTATTTTTCAAATTGACATTGATTGCTTTCTTTGCCCTCTTGAAGACATCATAAAAAAAAACTCATTGTTGCCTTTTTATCACTATCAGCTAAACGAAGAACTCTCACCAAAGGCTCACAAACTCGGATGACAAATTGGTATTGGTAACAAAATTTAGTATCATCAATTATAATTCTGGAAACCTCTAATCCAGCAATAGACCTAGCATGCTGAGATGCAACCCACTTATCCCTTGTAAACATCTGTCTCAACTTTTTCTTCATCATATTAAAATATTGAAGTGATAAGAAATTTGTTGCAAATCTTGTAACAGTAGGACGACACAAATTTCTACCATTGGTAAAATCCTTTCTAATTAAATTCAAGACCCATGAACAATTATAGATGAACTTGGTCAACTTTTTTGCTTTCTGCACAGTCTCATCAGTAATAGGAAAATACCTAGCTTCCCCTATATTTTCCAGCATTAAGTCAATGCAATGTGTAACATAAGGTGTCCAAAAAAAAAGAATTATACTTACTTTGTAATCTTCTTCCTGCCGCTTTATAAGCGAAATCATTGTCAGTAATAAACTGAACAATAATTTCTGGCCCTACTTCATTCATAACTTCATCGATTATTTCAAATAAAGTATCAATATTCCTAGCAAGGCCAGATGCATCAATAGACTTAAAAACATTGAGCCTTTTACAAAATAAACAAAAAAATCAATAATAGGCTCATGTTTCCTATTTTTCCAATCGTCACACATGATTGAACACCCATAAGTAGTCCAATTCATTCTTCTTTCTTCTACATAACTTTTAATTTCATAAATAGAGCTACTAAAAAGTTTACCTCTGTAGTCATCAATAGACGGAGCATTGTATCCTTGACTGTAAGAGACTATAGCATCCATCATAAGTTGATAATAGTAAGATTGTGAAGCACTGGATGCTTTTACTAAATCATACCACCATCTAGCCATCGTCATATCTACATTATGAGTTACTTCTCTTGAGCATTACGAGTTGAAAACTAAGCTCCAGGAGTTGTTCATGGTGCAAAAAAATTTGACACCTGCCTTCTTCTTTTCCTAACATCAGGTCCATTCACTTTTTTCTAGGATGGAACACTACCACCGTCAACATTTCCACTATCATCCTAAACACTAGTAAATAAACTTCCATTATCAATTTCATAATTCAATCTCTCTCTTCTATCTTTCTCGTGCTGATACTCTTCAAACAAAGTTTTCATTTGCCACTTCACATTATGACTGACGTTTTTACAAGGTTCTACATCTTCTTTAACCCCAGTTAAATGCTTCTTTAATCTGGTGACTCCTCCACCTTTCAAAAGCTTGTTACAAAACAACAAATAGTATGGCTCTTCATACCGGGGACTAATGTAGCATGAGCCCAAGCTGAATCATCGTGTCTTCCTGATTGAATGATCAAGAGTACTTGAACTTCCTTCCATTTATCTAGTAAAAAAATGAAGACATTATCAAAATTAACTTAATAACTTCATATCAAAATAAAGAACACACAATTTATTTATCATCTACTATCATAAAATATTTGTTGTTTAATTCAAAGTCTTAACTAACACATTATACAATACACAAATATATCGTATGTAATATAAATTATTTTGTATGATTATATCATACATAATTCAATTTTATCCAATACAATTAACCAATAAGTCAGAAACCAACAATTTAAGTATTTAGTATATACAATTACACAATAAACATATACATCTTATATATTATATCTTATTTTGTATGATAACATCATACACAATTAAATTTCATTAAATACAATTCATGATATGTCAAAAACCAACAATTCAAGTATTCATCATACATAGTAACACAATACACATATACATCTCATATAATATAACTCATTTTGTATAATTACATCATTCAACCATAAACTAAAGACAACTTATTCAACTTCAACTATAACTCACAATTATAAGTTTTCAACTTACTTTATATAATCTCATAATTCAACTATAAACTAATATAATTTGTTTACTTATACAATTCAATTTGGAATACTTATAATTATTTTGTTTTCTTAACTAATTTTAATCAACATTGTTACTAAAATCCTAATTTCCAACTTTAATTTAACAAATTTTCATTCAACAATTTTAGTCAACAGTCCTAGCTTCTTGCTCAAGTTAACTCCACAATGAAGAGTTAACATACACAACTCAATTTAATTTTATCTAACACAACTCAATGATAAACAATATGAAAATGCAAATATTTCATTTTCTTAACTTAATTACATATATTAAATGATTTAATTCTATATTAAATCTTATATTTAAATGATTAATCATATGTTAAATACTTTTTATATACAACCAATAATTAGTAAATTGTATGCTTCATATAGATTAATTAACAACTTAATGTATTAATTTTGAAATTGACAATGATTAAATTACATTGAAATTAAACAACTCACACAAACAATTCCAACTTTCAATCCCAAAATTTCCAATGCACTTATTTTCTTCATAAATTGACAATGCCTAAATTACATTGAAATTGAACCAACTTACATAAACAATTCTAACTTTCAAACTCAAATTTCTTAACTCACATAAACAATTCCAACGATTCCAACTTTGAATTCATTCACAAAATACATATGACACAACTAAAACACAATGCAAATGCAATTCAGGAGTTAAAAAAATAGTTCAAAACACACCCAAAAAAATCAAAAACTAAAATTTGATTCAATTGGGTTGGGATGGGTCCGGTTCGGTCTGGATCTAAAAATTGCATATGGATATTTCTAATTTTCAAGTCAGTAGCGATGGTGAAGAGCAACAGGCACAATGGGGAGAGCAGCAGGCGCGGCGAGGAGAGCAGATGTGGTGGGAAGAGCAACAGGCGCGATGGAGAGCAGTGGTGGCTGTGGGTGGTGGCGCTAGTGGTTGTGATGTCCGGCGACATTGGAGGGAGGGAGAGTTGGAGAGGGGAATGTTAAGAGGAGAGAGAGAGATGAAAATTTTTTGAGAATGGGCGAGTGAGAGAATGAGAGAGTCTGCACAGGTTTTGAATATTTTGTTAAATTTCTTTGCAATTTAGTCCCTGAAAAATTCAAAATTTATGGTACAGATCAGTATTTAGTCGGTATTTAAAATATCGACCGACATCAAAGAGGCTATTTTCGTACCATTTTTTGGCTAGTACGGTACCTTCCGGCCGTTACAATACAAAACTCATGACTTTTTTTGTATGCTTTTAGTTAAAATTTTGTCAAAAATAACTCTTTATTCACGACCCTTATTGTCGATATCACTTCTTATCTTCATCATATTCAAATATTATGAATTCACTAACTTTCATTTGGTTATTTTGTGACTGAATATCATATTCATAAAAATCAATTTTAATATTATTTATAATGATTCTAAGTCCAAAGCTAAATTTATCTAACAACAATCTCATTTAAAAAAAATTATAAAACTCTAAACTCAAAATTAATTAATATTAGATATATTTATATTTTTTAATTTCTCTTTTAAAATATATGATTTGACAATTTTATTTGATGTCAATTCAAATAGTTTTAACATGAAGTTTGTAATTCTCATTATATTAAAAGCACAATGACAATTGAATTTTTGGTGCATCTAGATTTGACAAGGCTACGTTTTCTTTGACGACGATTTTGCAAATCGTAGCTAAAAACTACAATAAATAGACATTCATAGACTTGTAGGCTGTACGAGTATTATGTTGTCTTATGATGTTTGATATTGTGACTATTTGTGATATTTACTATACATGTTTGCAATACTTGAGATTAATAAAGTCACAAATTTTGCACATTTTATTGTACTATGATGTTTTAAATGCATGGATATAGTTATCTTATTAGAATATGCAAATGAGATTTTTTTTTTAATATCTAGATATGTTATGGTTTCTTTATGGAAGTAGATAGTTTATCACACGACTGATCTTTACAGTCAATGACTTTTTATTAAGTTGGCCATCTATTTTCGTATAATTTTGTTTTGGATTAATGGTCTCTTTTAGAAATGTTGAGTTTTTTTTAGACCAAATTCTCAATTTATGATTGGATTGATGTAGTAATGTATGGTTTATGATTTTAAGGTTCACAAATGCAAACCATACCACACTAATACTACACCAAATGATTCAATTAGTAAATTTGTTTATGTTTGTGATTATGAAAAGTTATATGTTGATTACAATATATTAACTACTATTGTTCAGCATGAATAATTCGTTGAATTGAGTTTCTTAAAATGTTTCTAACAAAGTATGCTCAAACTTATTAAAATTTTGTTTGACCCAATTAAATCATTTTTCAACATATTTTTTTGAAGTTATTAAATCTTAATTAATCTTTGTATGTGGAAAAATATTGTGTTTTTCTATATAGCTACAATTGATTAGTCTTTTGTTTTATAACCAAGTCAAATAGAGATTTGAAGGCCCTTAGTTATATTTGTGGTCTTTTAAAAACTTTAGGGTGCGTTTACTTTCTGAAAA
>JAOQMQ010000001.1:3775323-3794669 GCA_027563845.1 Erythroxylum subrotundum | reverse complement strand
GATAGAAATAGTTAGGAAAATCCTCTGACGAGGTTAACACGAGTCGGTCGTGTTATTGGGCGTGAAAATCTTTCACGGGTAGTTAGGTTGTGGGTCGGTTACATAGATTGAGTCGTATGGGGTAGATCAATCTTTTGTAATTTTTGTGAACTACAGTGGAATTAATTAATCTGGGTGAGGGCCCCGTAGACGTAGGCAAAGTGTGCCGAACTGCGTTACCAAACGTCGGTGTCTTCATTATTTTGTAGTTGTGATTTGTTATTCACTTGCGCGTAGAAAATTTTTTGGATAGTCTGCGAATTGATTAACGATTTTATTATTTCATAATCAAATGTGTGTTTTGTTCTCTAACTTATAGTCTATCTTCTGGTGGTTGTGACATGTTCTTCCAATTTCACTCTTTTTAGTTTTGTTTCTTGTAAATGCTATTTCTTAATTAGCAATCTTGATGCTTTACAAAGCTTTTGATTGATGAAATATGATTTGATTGTTAGTCACTATCACAAGAGTCAATGCTTTATTTTGCAGACAATTCTTGACTTTTTTTCTCCTGCTTGAATATATTGTATAGCTCTTAATTTAAGTTTTTACAATATATTTATATTTATATTTATAGATAAATAAAAGAGAGTTTAAGTACTCTTGACAATTCAACCTTTTAAAAAAGATTCAATGATATAACTTGATCCTATTTAAGATTAGTTCCTAGTATGAAAAACTTTATTATATATTTTATATTGTGACAAATATTTAAAAGATGAGAGAATTGCCATGTTAAATAAACATTTAGCTGGAACTAAGGGTGATGTAAAACCTTATAAGAAAGTTAGTTATGATATAAAATGATAAATGAAAACTTTGCTTGAAAAGTATTTGAATAAGAAATAAAACATACAAAGACAGAAATATCAAATTGGAAGTGAAAGTTCAATTTGTATCAATAAGGATGATATTAATAATACCAAAGTTGGTATTCCTACCCAAGAATAAGGGATTACTGTAACTGATAAGAAGAAAAGAAGAAAAAAATGGCTAACCTTTTGGTTCCTTAAATAACTCATGAAATTTAACTTTCAATTTATAGTGTATAACAATAAAAAGAAGTAGCTTATAATATGAAAATGGAAATAGCTAGATGGTACTATGATGCTAGTGTGTCATTTAATGCTACCAAATCTTATTATTAATAGCCTATGATGGATATTAATGCCTCTTATCATCTAGGATTTAAAGTTCTTTTAATTGATGATTACAGAGGAAATTTTTTGAGTAACTATATTAGTGAAATGAAAAGTTATTTGAGTGAGAAAATAAGAGCAATGGGTCTACTTTAAATTTTTTATTTAATATACTAAAAGGATGATGCTTTTAATGTCAATTAATAAATTGGGCCTTGTAAGAGATGTTGATATTTTATTGAAGATGTTTGATGAAGTTGTAAATAAAATTGATCCAGAAAATATTATACAATTCATCACTAATATTGATGTTGCTTATAAAGTAGTTAGGAAAAGGTTACAAAATAGTATAATTCTTTCTATTAGATTCCCTACAAGTAATTATGTTAGTGAAACGAAAAGTTATTTGAGTTAAGAAAAGGTCTTTAACAACTTATAAGTGTTTAGTAACGTGTGATGGTTGGGAAAAAAAAAAAACAAACGTGAGTCTATTATAAATTTTTTGCTTTATTTTGCAAAGGGACGGTGTTTTTGAATTCAATTGAACCATCGAGCCTTATAAGAAATGATGATATTAGAGATATTTGATTAAGTTGTAAATGAGATTATTTATGAAAATATTATACAATTCGTTACTGATCATGATGTTGCTTATAAAGTAGTTAGGAAGAGGCTGCAAAACATGTACAATTCTTTATATTAGATTCTTTGTATTGCATATTGTACTGACTTAATGCTGAAAACTAAAAGAGGTGTTAAATATTTTTCTGTTATTGATGAAATTGCATAGAAAGAGAAAAAAGTGAATAAGTTTATTTATAATAATACATGAGTTTTGAACTTGATAAGAAATAATTTCATAAATGGTAGGAATTTGTATCATCTTAACATTACAAGATTTGTAACTAATTTCTTATCACTTTAATATTTTATTAAAATAAAAAAGGAGTTGAGACAAATATTTACAGATAATAAGTGGGTTGCATTTCAATATACCAAGTCTAATAACGAAATGGAAGTTTTTAGAATTATACTTGAAGATTATGAATTTTAATCTCAATATCAGTTTTTGATATAAGTTTATGAGCCTTTGGTGAGAGTACTTTGTTGAGCTAATATTGATGAAAAGTCAACAAGGACTTACTTTTATAATGTTATGGAAAGAGGAAGGAAACAATCAAGACTAATCTAAAAAAATATGCCTTATTTATACACACCTCATCTTGAAGTCATCAATCAAAAATGGAAGAAAAAACTTTATTCTTCATTATTTATTATTGGTGTATTTTTTTAATTCGAGCATCTACTTTAAACCAAGTTTCATAAAGAAAGTTGATATTAATAAGGGAATATTTTTAACCATCATAATAATTATTTCAAATGACATGATGCAAGATCTCTTTAACTCACAAATAGAGGCATATAAGAGTGGATATGGTGATATTAGAATGCCTATTGCAATACGTCAAAGAGGAAAACTTAATCTAGGTATACATTTCTTCACTTATATTACTTGTTTAAAAATAATAATCACTTCACTTGGTGTATGAAATTACTTTTTTTTGTCTTCTAGTTAGATAATTGGATCAATTTGGAAGCAGCATTCCATAATAGCAAAAGTTCACAATTCGAATTCTTTGTCAATGAAGGTAATTGGGTGTAAAAGAAATTGAAGCACAATTGAGTTCATTCAATCTAAAGAAAGAAATAGATTGGAACACAAGAGATTGAATGATATGTTATTTATTTGATACAACTTGAAACTTCGAGAAAAGTATATTATTGTCATCTCATATTTTTTAGTAATATAATTTTATTTGTTTACTAAAACTTCTAATAGAAGAAATATTCAATTTACTTTAATCATATTGATCTCGTAACGGATTGAATTTTTTAGGAGCTAAATTTTATATATGATAATGACTTGAAAGATAATTTTGGATGAGAAAGTATTACCATGCTATTTAGTGCATTAAATTTGAATGATGATAATGATGAGACTCCCCCTTAATGACAAAGATTTTGTACTAAATAAAGACTAGGGTCAATAAGATTTAAGCAGATATGTCGTGGAATGAAGTTCAAGTTTCAACTTTACTCGCTTTACTTTTAGGGGTTAATTGCAAAAAAATGTCTCAAACTTTACTTAATTTTGCAATTATAGATCAAACTTTAAAAAGTGGCAATTAAATACTCAAACTTCTAAATTTTTTCAATTCTAACCCGATGTTATTATCTCTGTTAACGTTGCTAACGTGACTTGCCACATAATACAGATACCCTTAATATTTATACATGTCATACTTAATTAAACTAACTAATTAAGTTTCATTAAGTTGTTTAACTAAACTACATCGTTTTGGAATTAAAAACCTTAATAAAACTCATTACCTAAATCACTAGAATTGAAAACCCTAAATCAGTTTGTTCTTACACGGAAAGAGAGCCTAAGGTGGCAAATTGGGATTTCATTCAGATTGTTAAAAACTATGTCATTGTCATCTCGCACCAAAATGAGAGAGTATCGTTGTCGTCTCACACCAGCATGACAAAGTGTTGTTATGAATTAATTCGCATAACAGATTCTTCTCACACCAGCACAACAACTATGTTTGTTGCAATAAGCATTTCACACCTTTTCTTCGATTCCAAAACGACAAAGTTTAATTAAGGTTTTTCAATTTCAAAACGACATAGTTTAGTTAAACAACTTATTAAAACTTCATTTGTTAGTTTAATTAAGTTTGGTGTGTGTAAGTGTTAAGGTTATTTGTCTTATGTGGCAAGCTATGTCAATAACGTTAACGAAGATACTAAAGATAGGCTAAAATTGTAAAAAATTGAAAATTTGAGCAGTTAATTGTTACTCTTTAAGTTTAGATTATAATTATAAAATTGAGTAAAGTTTGAAATTTTTTATAATTAGACCTACTTTAGTTTCACTTATATTTAAAGCATATAGTAAATTTTATTTATATAATAGGAATATAAAACTTATAAGTGTTTTTTTTATCAAGATTGACTTTTTATTGTGTTCCTAGGCAAGAACTCTTGTTATTGTGAACTTATAGTATATTTATTATATAATATTTTATCATAATCAATTGCGATATTTTAAATAATATGTATTATTTTTAATTTTATAACTATATAAAAATTAAATAATTTTTCAGTTATATGAATGATATTTATCCACAAGAGATATGTTAAAACTAATATTAACATGAATAACGAGATTGCTGTCATTTCAAATTTTCAATTATATATTATAGTATATTAAGAAACTATTTTATATTTTAATAAAAATTTAGAGATTATTTTATAGTTTGAAAAAAATTATATGAAAATGTAAAATTATTTTTTAACCTACCGAGAAATGAAATTCACGACCAGGACGGCAGGACTTGCACAAAATGATCAGCGACATCTTACTCCACACATGGTTGGGAACTTCCCCAATTCCAGCATTACTTCTGACATATTTCAGCTCATAGCCGCTATATTCCTCCACATGGGACGCAGACTATGGTCACTAAATCCAAGAAGCTCTTATACCGTGAAGCACATCAAATCTTTCTTTCCTGGTGTATTAAATCTGGTCGGTATATTTATATGAATTTATATAAAGGTGTAGATAAGATTTAATAAAATATAATAAAAACGTCGTAATCGAAACAAGAGATCTGATTTCATTGTGAAAGCAGCTTATCAGACTCCGAAACAACCAGCTGCTAACAACACTATCAGTGAAGTATATTTATGTAAATTTATATAAATATGTAGATAAGATTTAATAGAACATGATAAAAATATCGTAATCGAAACAAGAGATCTAATCCCGCTGTAAAAGCAGCTTACCAGACTCCGCAACAACCAGCTGCTATCAACACTGTCGGTGAAACTGGATTTGCCCCCTCCCTTGCCTTGCTAAGATCAAATGGTTGATAATATGTAATATCGGAATCTGAAGAAAGGATTGTGGCTGTTGTCTTGCTGATTCAGTGACAAGATGACCAGGCCATTTATCGAACCGCATGAAGCGAACGGGACAGAACAGCACTCTAGCCCAGGGCAACAGGACAGGTCATTTATTCGCGGAAGGAAAGATCAGGTGAAGTGTTGATTTCAACACTATGAAAACATAGACAGGATGTAGGATCAATTTTGGATAATGAAATCCAGAATATTAAACCATTATCTGTGCAAGACGGTTGGTAGTGATTTAATTCCTATGGAAACATACATGTGTTTATGTAGGAGTATGGTTTCTATCTTCCTCTTTTTCTGTGTTGACAGCCACATCCGTCAGGCAGAGCCAAACTCAAAACATCGTTTTACCTTCCAAAAGCTATCCCCATAACGTTTAGGTTTACTCCAAAATTTATCTATTCTTAAACTGAAATCTGCATCTATTACCTGGTTATTCAACATAAAGTTCTATTATTGGACCTCGTACCAATCAAATATTGCCCGCCAGTTGATCCACACAGAAAAGCCACAAGTAGCAGCACCAATGAATCACGTAATACATTCTGACTTGCATACAGTTCCGGAGAAAAATAACAATGGAACCACCTAGGCGGAGCAAATCAAGGAAAATCTACAATAACAATGAATTGTTGCCATCCTCCGACATGCTGAAGATTTCAACACACAATCATCTATACTTCATCAGCCAACACAAGGTCAATGATAACTTAAATCTCCCTGGCTTGATGGATAGCCAGAGAAGCAGAAAAATTAAAAAGACAGAAGCCTCATGCCTGACCCAAATCTCTTGTTCAGCTTTCCACACCCGATCAATCAAGGGCACCTGGATTTGCATAATTAGAAACTATATCTCCAGACCGTGTAAACATTCAGCAAGGTTTTCTCTTCTCAGCCTTCAATTGAACATTGAACCATTTCTTCTTCCTCGGTCTCTCCTTAGCTGAAGGTTTCTTATCTCTCACATTTCCACCTTCTTTCGCATCCTTTTGCTTATTCCTTGTTTTACTTGACATCCGCTTAATTGGTGCAGCACATGTGTACGAAGCATGAATGTCACTCCTTTGTTTAAAAAGTTCATCAATCTGTAAAACCAACAAAATTCTGAGACCAAACAGATAAATTCAACCATTATTGCAGAAGATAAATGAAGATTTCAAAAACCCGAACTAACCGCTTGCACTTCTTGTGCATATCTACTTGTCATATCCGCGAATTGTGTCAAGACCTATCAGGATAGCATATGAAATTACAAAAAGGAGAGATAAATATGCATATACTTGCAAAAGAAAAAAATGTTGTGCACACCTCTCTGTATTCAGTTTCAAACTTGGATAATTCTACTCTTTTTACGAGAAGTTTAGCTTCAACATCTTTAAGATTTTCTTTTTCTTCAATGAAAGATTCAGCACAAACAGCTTCTATCGAATAGCTGGCACTTTTAAAAAAATTGTCACCTGGAAAACATGTTTTAAACCTCTCACAATACAATACTCAAACACGGCAACCAAAGAAAGGTTACATCCAAAACTAACCATAGACAGCAAAAACATGGGTGCCAGCCTTCAGTTCAGTTAGTTCACACGGCTGAAATCCATCCAGCTGTTTGAAAAAGGCAGCATCGGCGTCCTTTGCGGCTGCAATCTGAATGAACAACAATGCCATTCCCAGAATGGAGAATAATGAGCAAAACAGGAGTTTAATATAGTCCCATAATAAGTGATACTTCACATCACTCACCGAGTTAACTGTTTGATCGAATCTATAAACAGGAAACCCAAGGAAATACAATCCAGCAGATGATACCTTTCCTGTTCTTATGCTGTCTTCCTACAATAAAGATAAATAAAAGATGGATAACTGAACAAGTAAAACATGGAATTTATTCTAAGATCAATTAAGCTCTCTTTAATTCAAATGGGGGACCCCAAATTCAATTGTTCATACCACTGTAGGGAACTGCATATTTAATCAAAAAAACGAAACTCTACCCACTTAATTTGTTGGGTATTGCCAGAAGTTGAAAACACTACTCAACTTAAACCCAAAATTAGCTAAAGCATCTGCCAGCCTATTTCCTTCCGTATATATATGATTATAATGGACCACCCAGTCACAATTTTAAAGTTCCTTACAATGTGCAAAATAATGGTTATACAGATGAGAATGATGGAGACATCTCTTGATCATTTGTGTGCTTGGAGCTGGATTCAACAAAAACCTGACGAAAACCCAATTCTCATGTCAGTTCTAAGCCCATACAACGACTTTTCCACTCTGCTCTAGCTGATGTACACACCCCGATATTAAGAGAGAACCAACCAACCATAAGATCAAGCATAACTCCAATAAGCTTTTGTTCAAGTGACATCTAGTATAATTGGAAAAAGATGACAAATTCTGCTTACCTACAGCCATGCTATAATTCCAGAATTCTTAAGCAATAGCATATCAGTTTTGTGGCAAGTTTTGAAAATCAAATGGTAGGGGATTATGCTAACTGGAAAGAGAAAATACAAGCCCAACGAGAACTTTCTTATATAGTCTAGAGTTTTACCAAAGCCTGTATCAGAACTGCACTCCTTTTGCACAAAAGGAGAGAAAAGATCAAGAGAATAATTTCTCCATATTTTCGTCTTAGAATGGGTAGAATAAACAGAGAGAAAAAGGAAGAGACAGACCACAAAAATGAAAATCAGGAAGTACAACTCAAAAAGTAGACACCCAAGCTATGTTAAATACGAAAGTCAAATCCTAACTGAGAATCCCAAGATACAGCTTACTGAAATAGTGGTCCCTTCAGATCAAGTTCAAAACCTTGTTGACTGAAATTTCCACAGTAGATAGTAAGAAAATGATTCAAAAACCAAATGGGACCAGCTAGTTTGACCGGGTTTACCGTGATGAGCCAGTTCATGGTATAAAAGATGCCTAATCTAAAACCCGCCAGTTAATATTTAAAACTTGACCGATATTGTTTACAATGTGTTTATAATTTTTATTTAGGACTTGTTTGGTCCTTTTTGCTATCTTCTTAGGGTTGTTTGTTTGTTGTCGCCACTCTACCTTTGTCTTCTTCTCCCTCTTGTTGGCTCTATCAAAGTCAGACAAACAGAAATCAATTTGCAAATATAAGATTTTAGAGGATGGGGATACAAAGAGAGATGTATAGATAGCTCACATCTAAATTCAGCCATCTCTCTGGAGGTTGCCAAACCCATACTTCTCCATCTTTTATGGAACTTTTTATGAACCAAAACTTATCTATTATCCTTCTTTCGCAATTGTGGAAAAACTTATAAGCTATATGTACATGCATACACTGGCAGGAAAAGGCTTAATTGCTGAGTGATGTCTATGTGTTATTTTGGATTAGGTACAGTCAGAATTCAAAGTCAGAGTAGGAAAATAATGAGACATTTATGAAATTATTGCTGGCCCTTAACAACATTATGAAGAATGGAGCTGATAGTGATGATTCAGAATTTACAATCTGTCAAAATCATTATCTTTCTCTTTACAAATTGCAAAATCACAAGGAAGAATTAAAATGGTCGATTAATTAGAGACTTCAATAGGGACTTACTTTGATAAGTTATCTTGTGGTACTTGCTTATTTCCTTCAAGGCTCTCAACTATTCTAGCTATCTTTCTTATTATTGGGTACCCAAGAACCTGGTATGCTTTGAACTGTCCGTGTCATATGTGGCAAAACTAATTAGGATCATTTTAACATATTTTTATTAAATTTAATTTCAATGGAAGTTATTGAATTTGGATAATTTCTCTGCATTAATTAATATTTTGATTTTATTTAAATAAAATATTATGTTTAAATATATTTGTAATTAATTTTTACTTACCAATAACAATTTACTACTAACTGAACCTTTCAACCTTGAACCTCTCTACTTAACTGTTTAGTAACCATCCCGATTTTTTAAACATTTAAAAAAATCAAAACTCTCAAGCTAACGTTTCATTATCAATTACAATAGACTTGCAAAGATGTCCAAATCGTTGTTTAATGCATGTAAATCCAATAAAATAATATAAGTAAAACCATATCCAAATTGTGGACTATAGGTCAAAACATTGACAACAAAAATAATTGAATGAAATGTTTCTTACCTGTAATGCAAGGCTTAAGCCACCATTATCTTCTTGATCAAAATACAATAACTGCAAAAAGATTGTTGATAGTAAGCCTAGCATCCACTTTTCATGCACAAGTCATGATAAGTCAATTTAATTACACAAGTCATGATAAGTCAACAATCACTAAACCTTCTTCTTTTCATTTCCCTATCATTCCACTAATTTTACTAAACAACATTACAAAGGGTAGAATAAGACAGCAAATTCACAGCAGACAGCAATCAAAGACATTGAATGCATTTTAGTCACTACTAACCAAAATAATGGAACAATGACTTCCAAAATTCTCATCCCATAGTACAGTCATATTTTACACCTCAAAGGATTAACTAAATTTTCAGTAAAATAAACAAAACTCCATAAAAGCATCATCTGCCTCATTCCTCACTTGTTGCTAAAATTTATGGGAATCAAGCAAATAAGAAAGAGACCATAACAACTACGAAACTTATCATGTCAAAAGTTAAGTCCTCCGGGAAGTGTCAAATTTTATTGCTTCTCACAATGAAAAATGATTCATAAACCTTGATCGGAATTAAGAGTAGCTTACGTAACGATCTTAAATATGCTATGTTCACTACGACCAAGATCACTCAAACAATCAGTTTGTCAACACCCCTCCTAACTACTTATAAATCCCTGGCTCATAACACAACTTGATGTTTCAAAGATACATTTGAAATGTTATCAACAACATTTGGTAGTGATGGAGAGTGGGGATGATTTTAGGTGTTCCTTTGTTTAATAGAAAAGTTAAGTCGATTCTTTATTTGTCATCTTTCCTCCTGAAGAAAACTAGAATATGATGTTTGAAAGATTCATTTGAAAAGTTTTTTTTTAAATTTGGTAGTGTGGAGAGGGAATTATTTTAGGTGTTACTTTGTTTAATAATTTCTATCATTCTAAACACTAGGAGTGATTCCTAGTTCTTGTTGTAAACTCAGAGGATATGATTCCTCCTGTTTATCTTAATAACAAATTCAGAAACCACATAACTTTGCAACTTGTTTATTTCTATAAAATATTGTAATCTTCTGTATTGTCCTAAACCAACTAGCAAATACATCAAGTTTCATCATGCCCGATACATCAAGTTTCATCATGCCCGACCAAGTCAAATTCTCATATATTCATCTAGCAGACTTTATGTTTCGTACGAACCTTGAACTTGCTTCTCTCAGAAGATTGCACTCGGCATACAAGCCCAGCTCTTGCCTCCTCTTCGGTTATTGTAACGGAATAGAAGTGAGCACATTGCTTTTCAACCTGCTTCAAAATGTGAAAGTATACAATGAGCCCTTAAAAATTTGCTACAACTGATACCTGAACCAGTATATTAGCACATCACCTTTCTAGAAATAAGATGGCTCAGTGGAAGCTGACGAATGGAGACCGAGCCATTCAATGCCTCCTCCAAGACAGTTGCTGATACAGTGGTCTTGATTGGCACACCAAGTTTACTGTTTTTCAATAAATAGTTAGTACCAAAATGATTAGGCATCCTTAAAACTGTCAATAATTCTTCCACAAAATTAACTTGAGATGAAAGGCCCATTAATTAAATTGAAAATGAAAAGGCACAAATCCGTAATAAACTAACCTAAAGAGTGCTGCAAACATAGTATTCACTGCTCCCAAACTTGAAAGATCTAGCTCTAGTTCTTGACTTTCTGATTCAACCGCCTGATCATTTGACAATTGATCATCCTTATGTTCCAAATTGATTCCATGAACAGGAATCAAAATTTGATGATTAAAGATTCTCATATTTAGTTGCTAGCACAAGTTGGTAAGATTTTAAGCAATTTAATTGCCACCAAACAAAACATGGAACTATAGAGAGAACATAAATATCCTTCTCAGTCATCTGTATTGTTGTACAGAAAAAATCTACCTCAAAACCAGCTGAGTCATATTGCCGCCTCTTTTCAGGGTCAGACAAGATGTTATAGGAAAATGTAACTTCTTTAAACATGTCAGTTGCTTCAGGATCATTTGCGTTTTTGTCAGGATGGTACCTGAAACAGCAAATTCAATTAGCAGTTGCAGAATCCGGATAAGTTTTATCAACCCATAGTCTTCCGCCTCCCCATCCTTCTAGGGTCCATGTTGGGTTTATGACAAATTTGGTTGTTATACCATACAATAGTATCCTGAACGGAAGTTCATCTTGCATATTTCATCCTTATCTGAATTTTTTTTGGTCAATTTTTGGCAGATCATATGCCACACGTGGAAGTTAAACTTTGCTACATCCAATTCTCGATTTATCCACACAAGCAATCAAATATGTAAACCCACTTTCTGTCCTTGTTATTGACAGTCGCCAGGGTATGTTTATAAATTAGATCAAAATATACTCATATACAGCTAAATTACGCAATCAATCCACATCATTATTAACATTACGGAGCCATCCTATTTGACACAGATCAGATATCTCTAGAGCTTTCTTCATTCATGCATCTTGCATAGTCACAGCCGCATATGGCTTGCACTAAAATCATCCGTTTCACATAAGAGAGTCCACACCCAAAAAAAAAAAATCCAAGTTTCAGATCGGTGAAAACCTCCTAAAACACAATAAAGTTTCAGTCAAGCAAACTGTAAAAATTACGTTCTAAGAAAATAAACACTTTTGAATACCAAAGCATGTGTATAAATAAACTAAACCGATACATAAATACAATTCATTTAGTTCAAGATGCCATCTTTCGTCAAAAGACTCAAACTTCAGATGACACATTCAACTACAATAACTCGAAGCAGCTAACTGTGCACTACAACAGCTAATAAAACAAAATACGACAAGTATAGACAGAAAGATAACCTAAGAGCTAACTTCCGGTAGGCACTTTTGATTTCCTGGTCCGTAGAGTTACGAGTGACGCCAAGGACTTCATAAGGGTCTCGCCGGAGCCGTTTTCCGGCATCGCCCTTCTCCGACTTCGATCGACGAGCCTGCATTTCGAAATCAAACCCCAATCCCAGTTGTATACAAACCCTATAATTTCAAAAAATCCTTAACAAGCTAATAATCTACACCCAGCGATGTCTGTCTCAAAACTCCAACACTCTCCACGAAAATTTTTGGGACATAGAGGAAGTCAAAAGCAAACGCCAAAGGCATTACAAAGAGAACAAGCGAGAGAGAGACTGCATTGCAACTCCAAAGCGAGAGAGAGGGAGAGAGAGTAGAGTGAGACAAATGAACAAGAAAATGGGAGGGGGAATTTGGTGGACTTATTTTCTCCTTGTTCTTCCAATCACATCACTCACCTCTCAACATCCTTCTCATATAACGTGCGCCGTGGTGCGTACTATGCACGGGGTCCAAGTGCTGACATGTTTCAATTGTGAGGGTGGTGACCGCCGCTGGTAGGTAAGACTATTTACTTTTAACTAAGCTAGTTTTTCAAATTAGTTAAAATGAATTATTTGTGCTTAACTAATAATTTAATCACTACCTATATTATACTTTTAATTTTATAAAACTTTAATTGGTAATATAATATATTTCGCAGATAAATGTCTTATAATTTTATAATATAATTTATAGATATCAATTTTTAAAATATTTTAAATTAAGGAAATTTTTACAAAAGAATCAAATATTATATATATATATATATATAGTGCCGAAAAGCTAAACAAATTTTGAATACTTTTGCCGCTCAATTGATGATTTGATCATTGGCATTACCATTCGATCGGTCTTTTGACTTTTCTGTACCCTTTTCACTTCTTGTTAAATTGTTGATTACAATCATGATGCTTCGATTTGGATGCATTAATAAATGTTAATTTAGATATCAATATTGTATTTCATGGTTACGTAATTATTGAGGTTTACGTTTATAGTTTTTGACAAAATCAAGAATTTTTATATTTTGCGGTGGAAAAAGCAACAAATCATTTGTTGGTATTATCATTGAAATTACCATCAATTGATGTCCTTGTCTTATAAATAATTGAAGCGTACATTGTTAGAAACCTTTTTGAACAGCTTAGGATGATCCGAACCTTTTAACGTTGTCTAACACAACCAAATATGGTAAAAGTACAGCTTTTAATGTGTATGTTCTTAGGTTTTAATTAAGAAGATTTATTTCCTAAATTATCTCATTTCCAAAGTTAGATAGTCAATTAACATGTTTTGTTCAATGTTTGTAAGAAGAGGAATGAGTGTTACATAATACATATATATATAATGAGTTTGGGTCACCCAAGATCCAACCTAACCTCAAACTACAAACTTAAATGTTCTGTGTCTGTCCCCCAGCAAATGACAACTATGTAACACCACTCGGATCGTGTGTTTGCTTTAGAATGAACACTCAATTATTACCAGTTGCCGACTGCAACTCCAACTGCTGCTTCATATCATATTTACACAATATGCAGCTAATAGGATTTGGGAAGTGTGTTTGAAAGGTACTTGCCAGCAGCCAGTAGCTGAACTGGAACCATCATCCCGCAACTAATAAATTCTCCCACCTTTTTTAAAGGACCACTGTTCTCATTTGCTTATTTCATATAAACACGTGCATCTCTTACATTTTTTTTAGAAACAAGAATTTAATTTAAATCTTAATATTTATTAAAATTAAAAAAATGATTAACAAATCTTTAAAATGTATTTTAAGCCTAATTTTGGACCAGAATAATATTAAATTCCAATATTTCAGAAAAATTTTAAAAGAATTTTAATATTTCATAATCGTTTAAATTTAATTTCAAAATCTTTAATAATATTTAAATGTCACGTTAATATCAACATAATATTTATTGGACCTCTTTAGACTTCTCATTAGGTATTGTTGTTTTATCAACATTAATGTGACATTTATTTTTTATTTTTTATTGCTAATATAAATCTCATAATATGACGTGAAATTTATGTAGTATTACGGGTTCTACTCATTTTAATTAACTATAAATTATTTTTAATTAATTATTTTTAATGTTAAGTTAAGCCTAATTAACTTTAGTAAATTATAATAAACCTTAATATGAATAAACTCTAATATAAGAATAATCTTAAATAACTTCTTTTAAACCTAAATTAACATTTTCTTCTTTTCCTCTTTTTTCTCTATTATTGTTCCAGCCATTATCCCGCCACTCACCATCGTCGAGGCCTTTTTCCACCAACCATTTTTTCACTGAATTTGTTTTCTCTTTGGCGATCCAACCACAATCCAAAACTCTTCCACACTCATCACCCTTCAAAATGGATCCATTGCCAAAAGTTGCTTCTTTTTTATTTTCAAGAGCATTTCTTTTTCAGATTCTTTCAAGTTCATAATCTCCTTTTTTTTTTCCCAACTATGAAAATACACCTTTAAACCATCTACACCTAAACTAATCCCCGCTCTAATCGGGTAGGTTCCTTGCAGGAGGCAAAACTCTAGCTCTAAATTTTAAACGGCTGCATACATAAGGACGGTTCGAACCCACGACTTCACTTAAACCAGAAAAGCCCTTTATTAACTCACCTGCACCTGGAATTTCATAATCTCCTTATTCACATAATTATCTAAACAAATTCCAAATTAAATGCTTTTGCACCCTTCAGAGACTTCTTTGTTATGACTTCCTTGTTCTACATGGAGTACCATTTCTTTATAGAAAAATATATTGTTCTAGGTAGTTTTATATGAAATTTGAGGGAAGTAAAGGATATAAGGTAGAAGTTGGAGAGAGGTTAGGAGTTGTTGCAACAACATCACTCTCACTTATTCAATTTCGCCTTAACTACTAGTCCAAGGAGTATCTTAGGTTCATCCGTTTTAAGTTGTTGTACGTAACTTAATGGAAAAGAGTAAGCTGAGTAACATATTGTTCCTCTAAAGTCGGGTTTTAGGTAACGTTCAAGTGGTAGTATTAGCTTCTTGATGAACATTATACGATTTTGTGATACAGAAGCATACACATCAAAAGGTATGTACTTGATGGATTTTGACTATCCTGCTTTACATGTTATATCAAATGATGTACCTGTAAGTTCTTAGATATGTAGAAGATGATATGGTGGTTGAAGAATAGAACAAATAGAACAAAGCTAACGGCATCATCAAACTTTGCATATTTCCTTATTTGTTGTGGTCTTCTCAAGTCATATATCAGTGAACTAATTCTAGAAAGAAATATGATATATTTTTACTAGTATATCCATCAATGTTGCAATTGCTAAAAGTGGTGTTTATGCTTCATAAAAATTTAAGCATTAAGCACATTAGGAGCAACATGAAGTTCATGTGTGCAACTGTGTTTCTTGTATTTTCTAAATTGTGTTCTAATATCACATATACCCTAATTTTGAATTATTACGATTCTAAACTTTCTAATAAGTGGTGGATTTTGCAGTCATTAAGTTTCTGTTCGACAGATTTAACAACAATACTTTGAAATGCCCTTGTAATAAGAGATTCTAGACACTTGCAAAGTGGTGGTTGAAGAGGTTGTTAATGGCTTGAAAGAAGGAAAAGACAAAGATCAGTTGGAATATGAAGTGGGTTTCTTCTTAGAATAAGGAAATAATGTCAAATAAGTCTTTAGAGAGTGTAAAATTATTAAATTTAGATTTAGATTGGATAATCATATGAATAAAAAGATCATGTAACTTCAAGAATACAAAAAAGAAACACTCTTGAAAACAAAAAAGAAGCAACTTTGGTGGATTTGATTATGGATCCATTTTGAGGGGTGGTGGGTGTCGAGGAGGTTAAGATTGTGGTTAGCAAGATTATCATGGTGGTTAGGTCATCAAAGGGACAACAATGTTCAGTGGAAAAATGGTTGAAGGAGAAGGTATTAACGTTGGTGAGTGGCAGTGATAGCGGCTTGAATAGTAATAAAGAGAAAAAAGAAAAGGAAGTAAAATGTTAATTTAGGTTTAATTGCAACTATTTAAGGTTAATATTAAATTATATTTTGTTATTGATAATTACGGTTTATCTGTGATTTTAAAGATTAATTAAAGTAGGATCATTCTAAAATTAGGAATAATTAGATTAATAATAATTTAGTTTTAATTAAAATGAATAGATCTCAGAGTCTCAAGTGAAAACTCAAAGATAAAAATAAAAAATAAGTATAATGTCAGTATTGATGTTACACTCAACTAACAGAGATATAAACTCGTTAAGAATTCGATCAATTTAAGGTTAAATTTGATCAACTATAAAATGTTAGGATTCTTTTTTAGCGTTATAAATTGTTAGGGCTTAATCTGTATTTTAGTGCAAACAATATAGTTAAAAAATATACTTTTGCCTAGCGAAATCTTAAGTTGATAGATCCTTGGAAAAAGTTACGTAAAGATTACACTTTATTTTTTGTAATTTTTAGAGACAAAAAGTGCATTTTTAACCCTAATATTTTTACTAAAATATAAGTCAACCCTAACATTTTAGAATGTTTAAAATGTTCTTTAACGTTTGCAAAACATCCAATTTAAACTTTAATTAAACAAAAATATTAACATAATTATGTCTCTAACCATTATGTGTTATATTAAATAAATTTATTACTTTTTATTAATTATGCTGATCTCACTATGCCATATGACATATATGTGGTACAGTAGGACTCATATATTTTAATTAAACCAAAATTAGTTAAGCAATCTTATCAAGACACTTTATGAAGTTCTTTTTCAACCTGAGCCTTAGTTCTTTTAATATCTTGGGGCCGATCAACTATTAGGCCTATTGAAGGATGAAATTATTGGGAGAAACTTTAACTCCACTTGACTTGTCCTAATTTATTATCCCACCCGAATAGTTATTAGAATGTGTGCTAATAGTTTTAAGCTCATCAAGACACTTTTCCTTAATGCTCCTTCCACCTCACCTTGACTTTTTTTTTTACATTATTTCTTACCTTTTTTAAGATTTTGATCTCAATATGAACTTCCAAACTAGATAGGAAAAAAAAAAAAAGTATCCTCATCTTCCTCCATTGTTTTACTTACAGTTGAGGAATCATGATAAAGGCTCACAATACCTCTAAATATAATCTAATCGCCAAAAGAAAATAGGATTACAAAATGATCCTGTGTAGTAATAGGTATCTAAGAGAAAATAGGATTACAAAATGATCCTGTGTAGTAATAGGTATCTAAGAATACCTAACAAAATTTTGAGAACTCATCACAACTATGTTTTCCTAGTTTCATTAACCAAACCAATCCAAATAAGCATTTAATTTTGGTTTTTAGATTATCCCTCTATTGTATTATCTCTATTTTCTAATGCTCTACTTTTTATGTCATTTGGTTGTTATTCTCTATTTATCTTTTATGCCTATCTCATTTCTATCCTCTCATCATTGCTCCTTCGTCTTTACTCAATTTTTTTTGCTTTTTTGATTTATATGGGAAAGGAAGTCAGATATTACACTAACAATTCTCTAAAGGTCATTTGATTGTGGTTTAAATAAAAGTTTTTTAGAAATTAGGATATGTGATATTTTTATTGAGTATCTATAAAGATTCCTGAATATACTTGCAAAGAGACTCATTAATTTTAATATTAGAATCATCATAATTTTTCTTTTTTAATAATCCATTGTATACATAATCTTATTAATTTTAATGTTAGAATCATCATAATTTTTCTTTTTTAATAATCCACTGTGTACGTAATCAAAAGTATTAGTTTCAAGAATTAAATCATCATCATGAGATGATAAAGAAAGTTTTTGTAATGTAGTACACAAAATCTTAATTTTCTTTACACGTTCAATAAAATAAGGTGAAAATTCATTTATTGGATTTTTCTTTATAAGCATTTGAATAAGTTTTCTTATCTCGACTAAATTTTGAATAAAATCTTAAGCAAAATTTAATACTCCTAAAAAACTTTAAACTTGTTTTTTGTATGTTAATTTATCAAGAAATTGTGAGATCTCTTTCGGGGATATGAGTTTGAAGTTTAACTCCTCTACCATCTATCTCTATGCCAAGGAATTCTATTTCAATTTGGCATATCTTTACTTTTTTTTCTGAGAAAGAGCTAAACCATGTTATTCATATAACTGTACAAATTTATTAAGATGTATAATATATTGAGCAATATTATCATTAGCTACCAGAATATCATCCACAATAACATGTATAAAATTATGATACTTAAAGATATTATATAATTTCCTTTGAAATTTTTGTATGAAATTTTTAAATCAAAAGGTATCACTAACCATTTATAATGACCTAGCAGAGTAGAGAAAGTAGTAAATATTTTTCCTTTTGCAGATACAATATACAATTTCCATTTAAACCCTTATTTTCTCCTAAATCTTTAATATATGCCTTAAATGCTCATTAAAGTAGTCGATGAAAACTTAGTAAAGCAACAGTTAAAAATTAAAGATATAGGCACTACAACATAAGAGACTTTTACCCTACGTTTGGTTAGTGTCCTCAGGGGTGAGGACGGATGACAAGGACACAAAAGTTCTGTCCTCCGTCCTGTTTGCTTGCCATCCTCATCTATTTTTGTTCCGTCTTCAGAGGACAAGGACAGAAATTTTTGTTCCTTCCAAAACTGAGGTATGAGAATTCTTGTCCTACGGACAAAAACTAAACACATAAGGAAATATCAAAAATACCCGTCCCCCACATAAGCAATTTTTATTCTTAATTATATTATTAAATTCATCATCATCATCTTCATTATTATTATTGTTGTTGTTGTTGTTATTATTATTATTATTATTAATTGTTAATTATTGTTATTGTTGTTGTTGTTGTTGTTATTATTATTATTATTATTATTATTATTATTTATAAAATTTAAACTTCTTCTTCTTCTTCTTCTTATTATTATTATTAATTATTAATTATTGTTATTATTATTATTATTATTAATTATAAATTTTATACTTATTATTATTATTATTCTTATTTTTAGTATGATGATGATGATGATGATGATTATTATTATTATTATACGAAATTAATTATCTTAATAATAATAATAATAATAATAATAATAATAATAATAATAATAATAACAA
>JAOQMQ010000001.1:3722199-3735310 GCA_027563845.1 Erythroxylum subrotundum | reverse complement strand
GTAATATCTTCTGTTCCATTTTTGATCCTTTTAAAGACCGAATCTCACTTTGAGTTCTTCATGAAAGTCGTAGATCTAGAAGTCTTCTTTCAAACCATCAAAAGACGAAGTCCATTTGTAGGGGGAGTTTTGGCAATTGCGCCAAGATAGGTACAAATTGATTGATGGTATAAACATATTCGATTCTTTTGGGTATAACTTCCTCATCCAACCTCCAATGAAGTGATCCTTGAAGCAACAGATTCCTAACATCTTTTTTGTCTCTCCATCAAAGTTTGTATTTTTTTTAGTTGCTCTAAGAAAGTTTGCACTAGAGTAAGCGAGAGGTCAGCTGGGAGAGCATGATTGGGGTGTGAACACGCTTTAGCTTTTTGAGTATATCTTGAGCTGTAGAACTCCGATTTGAGATGATTCCTGTTTCAAAAAAAAAACTAGAGACTTGGAGCTTCAATTTCTTTGAAGAAGGCTAGTTGTAATTTAGGTGATTGACTGGTGTGGGCACACCAACCTGGTGGAATAATGACAAGTAACCCTGTAGGGTAATAAGCACAAGGCTCATGACTCCGGATGTTGGGCTCCGAAAACGGGGTCCAATATTCCGTTCTCATCACCATTAAGTCCACAGATAATGGCATCATCATCGTCATTGTGCTCCATAATATTCATTTTTGTTGGGCATTGGTTGACAAATATCCCGATTCTCTTCACCATTAGCTAGCTCAATGTCAAGACTTGGCATAAGGATTGTTCTCCTTATGATCCTCCTTATTTTCACCTACCTTCTGCTAACCTGCATCCTTCTTTTCTTGAAAATAATTCCCACATGGAGGAAGTTTTAGTAGGGTTTTCATCCTTTTTGTGGAAACTCCAAAAGCTTCTCCCTCATAAATTTTGCAAGTTGGCTTAATTTTTCCTTTCTCCTGAGCCAACAATTCTAGCTTAAATCGTAAATTTTGGGCCTTTATAAAAGTTCAAATTAGTAGTATCCTGAACTTGTCCTACAAGGTGGGCCTCAAACTATCCAAGAATATCAAAATCACCTGCCCCTCTATCTTTCCCAGATCATTACATCGAGATAACCTCACAAATTACATAATATAGTCTTGCACAAATCAAAAACCTTGTTTATGTTGATAATGTTAAAACAGGATCTACTCATAATCTAAAGGTAAAAAGTCCCTTTGAATCATCCATTTCATCTTTGTCCAAGACTGAATCTAATACTTCCCATCACGTCATTTCCTCTCTTTGTTCCTATCTCACCAAGTATTGGCGACTCCGTTTAACCTATCACTGACTTTACCTTCCTCTTTTTAGGGATCTCAAGATAATTAAAAAACTGCTCGATGTTTATGATCCAATTAAGAACTCCAATACTAAAATCCCCATTGAAAATGGGAATATCTACTTAGAAATTGAAACTATCATTAAGATCTCTTTAATTTTATGGTCTGTGATACGAGAACTCATCATCTGACTCTGATTCACTATCATAGGTAGTTGCCCTAAACCCTAAGTAGGAACAGTCTTTGAATAAGGCTCCTTAAGGCTCATACTTCCCTAACATGATCTCCATCAATTTTCATATCCCTATAAGCAAGAAGGTTAAAAGCACTGAGCCGCTCTAGGATCTCCCTGAAATGTGCCTCCAAGGGATCCTCCAACCACTGGATAATCTAATGCTCCATCTCCCTTAATGCCTCCCTCTAGTCCTCAGACAAAGGGTTATTTGTAGTGCAATTTGTGTTTCCCATCACAAGCCACGGAGGGGGCGATTCAACCCACTTTGATAGTAACCAACACAACGAGAAATGAAGAATAACTAAACAACATGCTTAATTTAAAGAAACACCAGAATTCACTCATGGAGAAAGCTTAAAGACAACTGAATATGGGATTATTATTGATATAATGTCTAATACGACATTTATGTGGCCTATTTATAGTCTTGAAAAAATAATCCTATTCTAAAACAAAATAGGAAACAAAAACAAGTAGGAAACTTATACAAATTGAAAATCAAAACAAAATATTCTGAGTTACCACCTTCTCTCAGACAAAATAGAAGTTAGTTTCAATGTATTTCGTTCGTGCGTGCATGAAATACTAGATTTACAGCAAGCATTATTGTACTTTCACCATCACAATATATGGGTGTTGAGTAATTGAAAGTAGAAACTATATTTCTTGAATAAGTCTCTTTTAAGGCATAAGCATTCTTGAGTAGCCATAGTACTGGCTTCTATATATTCTGCTTCACAACTTAAAATTGCACCAGACTTATCCTAAAACTGAACCATGTTGTGGAACATCTTTCATTCATGTCACTATCTCAGCATGCATCTCCAAAGCCATTAAAAAGATGATATATCCTGCCTTAACATTGCTCCATAATTTTGAGTGTCTTTTATATTAAATGACTTTTATATGGTTGATTCATAAATTGAAAAACAACGCCAACAAAATATGCAATGCCAAGTCCTATAATAATTGAGTAGAATAAACTACTACAGGAAAACAATTTTGAAGATGTAGAAATCTGATTTGGTTGTTAATTGACCTATCGTCTGTTTCTCTGATGCGTTGTAACCATTTATATGTGTTCCATTATCCTTGAAGGTTCGTGCGTCTTGTCTTTATTTTTAGCTTGTCATCTTACCTGAGGTGAAAGAGCACTACTGGCTGTTGCGTGGAGAATGACAGACAAACTGGGACCGAGGGAGAGGAAAATAATGATTATCATATAGACCGGTTATTTTTGTTATTAACAAGAAAGAATTATTGACTTTCTTAATGTGTTGCGTTTGACGTTTAGAATATTATAAACAGCATTTTCTAGAATATTGAATTTTAAAACTATGTACAACTGGAAGAAGAAAAATTCAAGTGTACAATGTTTTGTGATAGTCAACCATCGTTCAGAAGACTTGTAAAGCCTAGGTAGTTTGTCAGAAATGACTTTCCAATTACTACCTCACCGGCATCCAGAATTATAAAACATGTCTAATAAAAACTCTATAGTTCCAGTTATTATTGGAGCAAGACGATCGTCCTCATGGATGCTCTCTTTCTGCTTCTACATTCATTGGCACTGTTAGTTTTCCATTTCAGTATTGTCACTTCTGTGGACACCTTGGCTTGGAACCAAACCATTAGTGATGATGGCCAACTTCTAGTCTCAAAAGACAACCTGTTTGCTCTAGGATTTTTCAGCTCTGGTACTAGTTCTTCTAGATATCTTGGAATCTGGTATTATGGTTTACCGGACCAATCTGTGATCTGGGTTGCGAACAGGGACTCTCCAATCAATGGTTCTTTCGGGGTACTCTCACTCAACCCAATTGGAGACCTAATTCTTTACTCTAATGGTGATCAAGAACATTCAGTGGTCTGGTCTACTAATGTGTCGATGGATGTACAAGCTAATGATACTTTCGTGGCTCAGCTGTTGGATTCAGGGAATTTTGTTCTGTTCCGTGGTGGGAAAATTGTGTGGCAAAGCTTTCATAATCCTACAAACTCAGTACTGAAAGGATTAAGACTTGGGCTGAACAGGAGAACAGGTGCAGAGCATTTCATATCATCTTGGAAATCAGCAGATGACCCAGGAACAGGAGATTACTCACTCAAGCTTATGGCAGGAGGCTCGCCTCAGTTCGTTTTGTACAAGGGTGAGAGCCCTTACTGGAGAAGCTGTCGATGGCCCTGGAGAAAATATCCGTACGCATATAACTACACTTTTGTTAACAATCAAGACGAATTATACTTTACTTTTTTTCAGGCTACTGAGGATCTGTCTCGAAGAATTAGATTAGTTTTAGATGAAACAGGAGTCGCCAGGGAGCTACAGTGGTCTGAAATTGATGGGGAATGGAAGGAAGAATGGTCAGCGCCTAAGTACAGGTGCGATTCATATGGGCAATGTGGAGACTACAGGAAGTGTAATTCGAGTAACGAAAACAAAGTTGATTGTACTTGTCCACCTGGGTATGAACCCAAGTTGCTGAAAGACAGGATTTTGAAAGATGGGGAAGGTATTTGTGTCAAGAAGCAACAAGAGTCTTCGTTCTTGTGTGAGCAGGGAGAGGGGTTTTTCAAAATGTCAAAAGTTAATGTTCCTGACAATTCAAATGCTGTTTGGTTGGGGAAGAACATGGGCAATCTCCAGTGTGAGCAGGAATGCATGAGTAATTACTCTTGCTTGGCTTACGCGAGTGTAGATGTTGCAGGGACAACGGGTTGTTTAGCTTGGTATGGAAGATTGATGGACTCTCTAGAATTTAGGGAAGATGGATATGATCTCTATGTTTGCGTTGATGCACTTCAATTAGGTAAGTCTTCCTGCTATATTTCCTGTATTATAAGTTTTTAAGCTGAAGTAATTGCAAGGTGTAGAAATAAGTTGTGATTAATTTTCAAATAACGCAAGTTCTTTGGATTCATTCAGTTGAATATACAAGTGAATCGAATAGTTTGATGAAAAGAAAGGAAATGCTAGCCATTCTTGCTACCTCAGTCTCGTCAGTATGGGCTGTAATTGCTGTTTTTTTGTTCCTTAAGAAGAGAATAAAAAGGAGGTAAGAAGTAAAACTAAATAAATTACTATCATACTTGTTCTGCAATTTGGTGACTCCCTATATGCAGTTGATGACAATAAACGAGCTGCATTTCCTGAGAATAGTAATGTCTATTTAGTGTGAATATTGCTTGAAAGGATTTGTTTTCTTTCTGTTAAAAGGGCAACTAAGGACAAATGGAGCAAAAGAATATCTCCTATCAATAGTTTAGATCACAGCAAAAATACCTTGATGGCAGACGAGTTGAGGGGAACTAGTAATCAGGTGGACTTGGCATTTTATGATCTCCGCACCATCTCAGTTGCGACTAATAATTTCTCTCTTGATAACAAAATTGGGAAAGGAGGCTTTGGTATTGTTTATAAGGTAAATACTCCTTAGGATATATCAAGCTGGATGATTTTGCTTTGCAAGACTCTGAATAAAGTCTTTCAGTTGTAACCTCCTGCTTGACAATTCACCATAATTCAACTTTGTATTATGATTCCAGGGTCAGCTACCTGATGGACAGCAAATCGCTGTGAAAAGATTATCCAAAAACTCAAGGCAAGGAATGAAAGAATTTACTAACGAAGTTATATTGATTGCGAAGCTTCAACACAGAAATCTTGTAAAGCTTCAAGGATGCTGCATTGAGGGACAGGAACCTATGCTAATTTATGAATACTTAGTCAACAAAAGCTTGGACTCTTCTCTTTTTGGTGAGAATGATTAATATTTTGTCTTCATACTATGATAGTTAGCCTACATTCAAACTGAAATCTTCATGTTGGTATAGATCAAGCTAGGAGTGTATCCTTAGATTGGAGGAAGCGCTTTGACATAATTGTTGGAATTGCTCGTGGACTCTTATATCTCCACCAGGACTCAAGGTTGAGAATTATACACAGAGATTTGAAGACTAGCAATGTTCTATTAGATGCTGAGATGAACCCAAAAATTTCAGATTTTGGAATGGCTAGAATATTTGAAGATGACCAGATGCAAGACGAGACAAAAAAAGTTGTAGGCACATAGTAAGTACAATTTCACCTGATTATCAAAACAAAATATTAATTTGATGATTATACGATTTATAGATTGACCATCTTTCACATTAATCAATGCAGTGGCTATATGTCTCCAGAATATGCAGTGTTTGGAAAATTCTCGGTTAAATCCGATGTTTTTAGCTTTGGAGTCATAGTGTTGGAGATTATAAGTGGCAAGAAGAACAATGACTTTGATCAACATCCTGCATTAAGCTTGATAGGATATGTCAGTTATATAAATTTCCAAATTCCTTTAAGGTAAAGATACTTGAATTGAAAGTTCATACATTGTTATTGGTATAAATTTGATAGGTATGGGAATTATGGAGAAATGATAGAGCCCTAGAAGTAATTGATCCTGCGGTGGAGGAGTCATACCTACCTCATGAGGCCTTGAAATGTATTCAAATTGCACTCTTGTGTGTACAAGAAGATGTGATGGACAGACCAACTATGTTAGATGTGGTTTTCCTGCTGAACAACGACATGCCTCTTCCATATCCGAGACAACCTGGATTCATTTTCCATAGAACTCAGAATCCTAATCCACTTGCAGGAGAGGAAGGACCGAATTCTGTAAATACCATTACAATTACCACCACATTAGCTCGCTAAAGATCTCAAGAACTTCATTTACCTTTTAGAGTTTTCTGTGTAAAGATACTGCTTTGGAATTCTAATAAAATTCTAACGGAAATTTTTGTCGCTTCTCATGTTGGAGATCAAAAATTCATATTTGATGAGGATAATTAAGAGGAAGTAACTTCCATGATTGCAATAAATCTAACAGCAATAGTAAAGTTCAATTTGATAATTCTTTGCGAGTCATTAGTCTAATGGAAAATAGTATATTATTATGATAGTCACCAAATTGATCACTTTTGAATTGTTCTTTCTTAATTGATGTGGTTAAAGAATAAAATCTGCTACAATGCTAATAACATAAGAAATTATATTCATTACAAAAATTAAAAATATATGATAACATCAAAAATATGGAAAAGGTAAAAAGTACAAGACAGAGTATTATAATGAAAATACTTTAATAGTCAATAAATTGCTCTAATTAAAAAAAAAAAAGATAAATTTGTATTAAAGAATAAGATTATAATACAAGCAAGATGGTCAAGTACCAAAAGCACTTCTAACAAGGAAGAACATACAAGACAACTTAGCACTAGCTAAGGAAAGTATATAAGAAATAGAACTAGAAATGATAGAACGTTTAAAACTTCTTGGCAAGTTGATGGTAAGGAACAACTTCATTAGGCAACTAAATATCACTCGAGAAGAATAGCCCTTGAACAAGATAGTAGGCATACAAGATCTATTAAAGATGAATAATTTGACTATAGTGATAGAAAAACAATAATGCCTCGATTAAGAGCAAGAGACTCGGAGCATTAATGTGCATATTATAAACCATTACTTGTTCTCTAATTTGGTTTTAAGTTGAAAAAGCATAAATGTGAAGCCTTTTATGGAAACATTTTAATTTCCTTTCCCTTCATAAGCAACAGAGAAATTGCCAAGAGCAATCTTGAGTATAGTTTGATCTCCTTTAGCCAAATTCTACAACTGAAATAGCCAAACGATCACCCCAATCTAATCCTCAGCAGCTGAGGCAATGTTTCATAACTTCAAAATTTCATTCCACATAAAGCTAAATAAGGAACACTGAAAGAGATGTGATTTAGTGTCTCAAGTGCTTGATTATATAATATGCATCAAATGGGAGGACTGTAAATCCCTTTAATCATATCAAGGGTGCTAAATCTCTGCCTAAAAGTCAATCAAAGCACAAAGGAAACTCTAGGTACAGCTTGATTAAACCAAACCATCTTAAACCAATGCATCTTAAGAGCAGGTCCTCTCAAGAGAAGTATGTATGATTTATTAGTAAATCACCCCAAAGAGTGCTTTAGCCACTGAAAAGAGTCCTTTTGATAATGTTATAGCTTTTTGACGTGAAGGCACACATTTGTGATGCGTTTCGATTCGGTTACTCAGTTATATCACGTACTCAACTAGCTACTAGCTCTATTCATAACCCGAAAGCCAACGAAATAGTTATTTATAAAAAATTAACCAACACACATATTTTTTTATTGCCTACCCTGTTGCTTAAGCTACTCGTTTTCATGAAAAATACTTGCAGAGCTACTTTAGTTGAAAGACCTTAAATTATGAATGAATGTGACAATTTAGAGGGTGACAACTCACTCTAAATCTTAATTAACTTGCATATTTAGCCTAAGAACCTAATTCACTAATTTTACAAGCTAATGATTTTTCACAAACTAATAGACTATGTTCAAAATTAAATCAATTTTAATCCATCTAAGCCATTGACACATTCAAACAATACACAAAATGCAACCTAACAAACTATCATACAATATGTAAAATTTACATTCAAAGCAAAACACATAACCCTCCCCACACTTGAATAACATATTGTCTTCAATGTGAGAAGGGGAAAAACAAACATACATGGAAAGAAGAGACACAAATTAAAGTAAAACAAAAATAAAATAAAGATTAAATTTAAAAAGAAAAGGGTTAGAACAAAACCTTATAGTGATGGAGGCAGGGATGGTGTTGGAGGTGGCAGTTGGAGGCCTGAGCCTCGAAATAATGATGGATACGATCTATATCCCGACTCTAATTTCGTTGTGTTCGGGCTATCTCTTTCATCCTTCTAGAGTTCTCCGCAAGTGTATCTGTAATTACCTTGGTGTTTGCGGAGATTGTATCGAGCACTTTCTTCCAGCCTGATTCTTCTGTTTCTTCTTCCTTCTCAGACTCCTCACTGGTTAAATCCTCTTCTCGTTGTTGTTGAACACTTGAACTCGCTTGACTAGTCTTGATCTTGATATATGTCTTGGCACTAATACTCCAAAGTTCCATATTGTGGGATTTCAAGATTTCAGCTCGCCACAGATGATGATGGTTTATGAATTTAGGATGGTAGACTGTGAGTTCGTTGCACTCAACTCTATAGTAATCAGCTATGGTTGAAACCAAGTAACCCATTCCTAAGTTATTGCTCCTCTTACGTCGAGTAGCAATAATTGCATTAAAGATATGGGTGGTTGTACAAACTGGGATGTTATGGTTCGTGCATCACAACATGAAAAGTTCCTTCGTCGAATACTTGTTGGTTTCTGTTTTGTCAAAAACAATTTGACACATAAATTTGTACAGCAACAAGTGTTCATGGCTCCTAATGATCTTGTTATGTGTGTTCTTACCATCGAAATGCTCCAACCCAGTTAGTTCAGTCCAGTAAGGGGTGACACGGAAATCATCATGCTGATCCATTACGGATAATTTGGGGAAACCACAAATTTCATATAAAGTCTCGTAATTAAGCTCATAAGGTTGTCCCCACAACCTAAACCACAATTCCCTAAATTTATTGGATTCATACTGAAAGGATGTAAAGAATTTTAAGGTATGTTCTTCGTAAATTGGGTATTGAAATTGAATAAACTGTCCCTATTGAATTCTCTCTGCTAAATTTTCGACCTTGTCTCATAATTCTAATCTATCTAAAGTCTCAAAATGAAAATACTTTGGAACTATAATTTGCTTATTAAAATTTGAAAATACTTTGTCATAGTGTTATGGTTAATGGTACAGTTTCCTATGTTGGAACTAGGGAACAACTCAATTGGGGAGTTAGTTAAAAACAAAGATTCAGTAGCAACAGAGTGGTGAAATTTGGAAAGAGAGGAAAACATAATATTTTCCAATAAGGTAACATGACAAGAAATATGTAACCTATTGGAAATAGGATCCCAATTGTGATACCCTTTATGGTTTATCCTATAACTAAGAAAACAGTGTAAGCACGAGGATCTAATTTTATGTGTTTATAAGGTTGTAAAAGAACAAAACAAGCACAAATAAAGGTCCATATAATTGAACAATCAGGAGGCTTGCAAAATAAACTTTTAAAGGGAGATCAATTATGAAAAAACTAAGGTGGGAATTCTATTTATGATGCAGACAATAGTAGAAAATACTTCTCACTAAAAAAATTTTAGACATTGAGAAAAAAGAGTAAGTTCATAAATAAAATTACGAATATGACAATGTTGTTAAGTTTGTCCATTCCGTTGGTACGTGTGAGGAAATGAATGCTGAACAACATTTCCTTATTGGTTAAGAAACTGAAGTAAAGAAGAGTCTCAATATTCCATAATATTGTCTATGCAAATCATTTTATGAAAATTGAGTTTTCATTATATTAGAATTGTTATGTAAATTTATGGTAACTCAATGATGTTTCAAAAAATAAATCCAAGTGAACTAAGAATAATCATTAATAAATAAAGCAAAGTAATAAAATCCATTGATTTAAGATATAGGGAAAAGACCCCAAATGTTAGAATAAGTTAAGTCCAATGGATTGTCAAAAATATAATCGTTATTATTAAAGGACAAAGTAAGTTATTTTGCAAGTTGATAACCTAAACATTGAAACGATTCAAATTTTGAAGAACCTTAATAGCTAAAGAATGGCTAAGAAAAAGATGCCACTATTGAATGGAGGACTTAATGGTTGTGGTAGTGGAAACAAGCGTTGAAGGAAGAAGAAAAGAGGTAAGTTCAAATAATCTATCCACCGTATGACATGTCCTAGGAATCTGACCTGTTTTTAGATCTTTTACCTGAAAAATAAAGGGATAAAAGTTAACATTTAGTCTAATTTCACTTAAATGACCAACAAAGATGAGATTGATGTCTAAATTGGGGATTTAGTAGGTTTTAGGGAGATTGAGATTGGGGGTAAATATGACTAATATAAGTGATATGCATTTTAGTACCACTTACAATGTGGATTAATGGTAAAGAAGAGAGGTAATAGAGAAGACAAAAGTTTGACATTAGTAGTCATATGATTGCAACATTCTAATTCATATAGCTAAGGGGAATTAGTTGTGGTGGTAGACATAGCAGTAAAGGAATCAGAGGGAATAAAGTATTTTATTAGTTCCTCAAGAACACTCATAATGGTGATATGAAAACCTTATATGGTAGCAACAAGAAGATAAAGAATTTGAGATGGTAGTAAAGGAAGTAGAAGAAATAATTTGTTTGAGTAGTTTCTCAAATCACTTATGGCAGTAAAATCCTGAATGATAGCAGTAGTGATAGAGGAAGATCCATACCTCAAAGGATTCTTGGATTTAGAGAACCCTCCTTTTAATTGTGGAGGACGTGTTAAACAATATTCAAGAATATGTGTAAAACCTACGACAATATCTTCATTTTACAATAAGACAATTTGCAAAAAGTATGATCAATTTCACGTCAGTTCTTTTAGTTGATTGCTAGATTTTTTTATATAAAGATTGACTTGTTACAAGAGAAAATTTAGAATATGGAGTTTTATCTAGATTAAGGTGAGTCTCTCCAAAAATAATCTCCTAAAAATGACAACATCCAGTATATGCAGTGGACTTCGATAAAGTAGAGAGGCATAAACAACTTTATATTTATATCGAAAATACAAAAGATAAGTAAACCATTTAGATTGAATAAAAAATTGCACATTGCATAACATAATTAAGGCTCAAAATAATGACATTTAATAGTTTTATCAAATTTTCCCATACTACATTTTACTCATCTTTGAGTAAATCACATCAAAACATGATAAACAAAATAATTTCATCAATCCATTTATCATGAAATCAAAAAGTATGCATAGCTTAAAATTCAAACCATTTAAGATTAAAGCAATAAAACACATCATAATTAAACTTCAAAAGGAAATACACAAAGATATACTAAGACAATCTCATTATAAAGCCTGTCTAAAGTTTTGGTGATTCTCCTTACGATTATGTCTCATACCACTCATATGGTTAATGGTTTGGTGCTTCGTTCAAGTTCTTTTTAAGCAAATATTCTACTATATACTTGTTTATATACCAAATCTCCACCATATAGAGTATACACTCATAAGTCAAAAGAACTTTATTTAAGATTGTTTACCGTCCTCGAGCAAAACATCAAAATTAAGATCACAGACTCAAAACATTTACTCATTTTCCATATTTCTCAAGAATATATAGTCATAAGTAAAGATAAATGACTTTCAAAAATCATAGCAAGAACTCAACATTCAGTGCTTCTCCTCATGATCAATTAACATTCATTACCTTTAGAAACTAAGCAATCTAAAGGTAGACAAGTAAAATGTGTTTAAACATGATAAATTCATAGGTACACTCAAATACCATTTATGATCATGACATTCCACAATCTTTCATATCATTTCATTTCTCCACCACTAGGATTCACATGGATAATCATAAATTAAAGGACCTTTTAGGGCTATAATGTGGGCAAAGGTTAAGGTGAGATGTGTTTGGATTGCGTAATATAAAAGTCATCAATTAACACAATGATGTTTGTTGATTCTCTATTATTATATTAGGAATTACGTTGTGTGTTACAAAATTTTATTAGTAATTATATATTATATAATTATATTTTAACATGTAGCAAGATTTAGTGAAGATAATTCATATATTTGAATAAATAATTAAAATATTATGTAATAACTATACCAATATTGAAAAAAACTATAAAATTGTACATTTAACGAAAGCATTTTGTTGACTATTAGAGCATTTTCATTATTGACATTTTCATATTTTTTTAACTGAATTTAATTAGAATTCTAAAGTAGTATTTTTATAGAGAAAACTCCAAAAAGTTTTTTTATAATAAAAAGGAATTAATTGAATAAATAAAGAAATGATTACAATAGATAGTCTTACAAGGGGCCATCCTAAAACACTGCAGTTTAGACCCACATACTAAAATTCCCAATTAAGAAACCCCGCAGATAGTAATCTCATAATCATCTTTCGACTCTTACGAAAAAATAACCAAAGTAGGGCTTCCTCCTCTGCGTTGTCTCCGAAAACTCCAAAAAGTTCATTGTCCATGTTCGTGGTGTGACGACGTTAATGAAGTTTTTGAGATATTAGCGAGCTAATGTGGTGGTAATTGTGATGGTATTTACAGAACTTGATCCTTCCTCGCGGGCAATTGAGTTAGGATTGTAAGTTCTATGGAAAATGAATCCAGGTTGTCTTGGATATGGAAGAGCCATATCGTTGTTCAGCATGAAAACTATATCTAACATAGTTGGTCTGTCCATTACATCTTCTTGTACACACAAGAGTGCAATTTGAATGCACTTCAAGGCTTCATGAGGTAGGTATGACTCCTCCACTGCTGGATCAACTACTTCCAGAGCTCTATCTTTTCTCCATAATTCCCATACCTGTCAAAGTTTTACCGTTAACAACGTGTGAATTTCCAATGCAAGTATCATTACCTCGTAGGAATTTGAAAATTTATATAACTGACATATCCTATCAAGCTTAAGGCAGGATGTTGATCAAAGTCATTGTTCTTCTTGCCACTTATAATCTCCAACACTATGACTCCAAAGCTAAAGACATCGGATTTAAC
>JAOQMQ010000001.1:3709125-3722099 GCA_027563845.1 Erythroxylum subrotundum | reverse complement strand
TCAATGGTAATGGTAATCATTCCTTCATCTTAACCAACCACCATAATTATAATGATTATATCCATTCTCATTCCTCATTATATTCATTCCTATTCTCATTCCCATTACCCTCTATGAACCAAGCGCAGATTTGGGGAATGGAGCACATTTGTAAAGTCACGTTTATAGAAGGCTTAAGTTGTTTGGTGAAAGAATATCATGCAGTTGACTTGTATAAACTTTTAAATAGGTGTAATTAGTAGACTTTGAAAGTATACATAGACCGAGAAAATTAGAAGAACATTTTCAACAATGATGTAATTAATGAAGAAGTTGAAGTTGTGAATCTTGATAGTGAAATAAATAAAGATGTTAATAATATTAATGATATTAAACAAAATGTACAATTTCAAATTTATAGGCCATAGCTAAAATTAGTCAATGTTAGGTTTTGAAGTAGACATTTTTCAATTCTTTGATAGAAAAAGTGGTGAAAAGAATCATGAAGAAGTGGATATAATAAACGTTGGCAAAGTTAAAGAAATTAATGTAACAATTATAGTAGCAGAAGATGGTGATCCAAAAATTGTAGCATCTAAAGAAGATTTCATGTTTGCAAGCTTGCATGAACAAATAGTCAAAGTGTGCTTCGAAGCTCAAGTTAGTAAGAAGTGTTAATATGCAAAGAGAATTCTCAAAGTAAATTATTGATAAGATATTATGTCCTTATCTTAGGGTGTCTCCCTTTATAAGTGACCATTCAAGAAGTATAATTGGATTCTAACTATCCAAGTAGAGTTTGAATCCATCCTTACTAGAAAGCTAGATTAATCTTTGGTTTATATTCTATTTCTACACTCAGATGAATTCTTTCTTTATTGACCTTTTTCTTTTAATAAAAATGGATCTTATATGTTAAGCATCTTCGATACTTTTAAGGACTCATACAAATGCAAGTCTAAAAGTTGGAACTATGTAAGGAAGCCTGAAGTCAGCAAACTTGAAAATAAATTGGGATAAACTGAATAAATCAAGCTCGTCTTATACATATGTTAAGAGTGTATCAAATAGCTATTGGTATAGTTAAAGAAAATGATGTATTAGCATTGGATCACCATCATGGTAAATGATTCTTATATTTTTCATGCATTATTTATTAAAATTATATAAAATTTAACATTTTCCTTTTGTGATGCAGAAAGTATAGTTAATCTTTATTAACTAATTGTTGGCTAGGATGAATCATATTTTTGGATGTCTAATTAGGTTTTTTTTCTCGTATGTTTTACGATTTAAAAAATAATAAGGTATATGATGTTGAACCTGAAATCTATACGTTGCATAAGATGATCTACTTGCAACACTTAAGCAAAAGCTAATAATGAGTAGTTGAAGTCATAAGTATTAATATTTATTATTCTAAAATTAATTAATAAGCACTAAAGTTATAAATTTTGTAATCCTTAGATTTAAAAAAAATAGTTATGGTTATGAATGGGAGAGTTGAATATTTTAAATTAACATTCTTCTAAAGATGTATCAATCTTAAAGTTGGTAATAAATCTCTACTCGGTGTTGGTATTGATTTGAAGAGTGTGACATTCTAATATACTCAGTTATTAAATTTGAACTTGGTATTCAATTCAATGTAGAAGTTGAGGTGGCCCAATAATATGTTGTAAATGAAGAAACTAGTAGAGTTGTTGGAGTTAATTCTGAAGGTGAAAAAGGTAGTAAAGTAATAAAATATATTTTTGATAATGAAGAAAAGAATCCAAATTATCAAGAAAGTAGTGACATAATTGACGATTTTGAAGACTCAAGTGCAAATAAGGAACTTTATAAAGTTTTTAAAGAAGGTTTTGATTACTAAAGGAACATATTTATATATAGAAATATGCTAGCCAAAAGAAGGAGTTATGTAGTAATCAAAATGATTCAATTAGTACATATATGGAAGTTAAGACAATGTATGGTGACTCATGTAAACTTAAAAGTGAATGCTAAGGAATAGATAATGTTAAAAGAACAAAACCTAGATGGTTAATTTGATGCCATTGGAGATATTGAAATTACATTACATATTAGGATATTTGATTTAGTGAACACATTCAAGAAGGCACCATTGTAGCATTCATTTAAGTAAGGTTTTGGGTTTGTACATACCATGAATGAAAGATTAAGAGTAACAACTCTATGTAAGAAGAAAGATGGCTAAATGATACATGTCAGCCATACACATTAAAAGTATGCCTTTCAAAGTTAAGATTTACTAGTCTAAGCATGAATATAGGAGAGAGTACCAAAACAAAAGGTATCAAACTAAGTGGTTAGCCAAAAATATATCTTATTTTAAAGGCAATCCTAATATGAAATAATAGTCTAAAGGGTCCTATAGTTAGGCACTACAATATCTAAACTAATAATAAGAAGGCATATAGAGCTAAGACTATAGATTTATAAATATTGATATGAGAGGATGATAAATAATTTAGGAAGTTGAGAAGTTATGGGATAACCATTTTATAGTTTAATAAGGGAAGTTTTTTCGTCATCAAGTATCCATATGGCTTATTTGAGTTTTGTTACATAAGCCTACATACATATAAGAAAGGATTTCTGGTAGCATCATTTATGTGGATGGTTGTCATCTAAAGCATAAATATAGAGGACAATTACTTATAATATTGGTTGTAGATGCTAACAATATGTTTTCCAATGCTATAGCAGTTTCTATATAAAACAAAGTCATTTAGATTTTTTTTTAAGTGCTTAAATCAAGATATCAGGAGTTATATAAATATGGGATGGTTAACATGTTAGATAAAAAAAAGTATGTCACTTTTTAAAGAGTTTAAATTTAGATTTATGTTTAATTATCATTTTATTTAAGTATGTTGTCAATAGGATCTAAAGCAAGTTTTCAAAGATGACATACCCAAGAAGCATATCCATGCCAACATGAAAAAGTAACTCATCCCAGCTAAGACTGTAAAGAATATAATATGGAATATAACTAGTGTATACACATATAATGAATAGGATATGTACATAAACAACAACAATAACACTCAATAGAAATTTCACTGAGACGCGAGGTCTGAGGAGGTCTAATAGTCCACAGTCTTACCTCTAACTAGTAGAGAAGTTGTTTCCAAAATAGAATAATTTAATAAGATAATATATGATTGGCTAAAAATGTATTCTATTGAGTATGTTATGAAAATACACATATAATTCGAGAATGAAGTGTGATATGTTTATCAACAATCACTCTAAGAATTTCGATGCTTATATCAAAGAAGTTCAAGACAAACGTATCTTAATGGTACTTATGATGATGTGGAGGTTTATGATAAAGAGATTTCATAAAAAGGAGGGATGGAAAGTACATTGGTGACATTTGTCTAAGAATCATGTCTAAATTAGAAAATTTAAGAAAAGAAGCATATTAAAGACTATATTTGTATTTCAATTTTAAGAGAGTTTTTAAAATTGAATACCTGCATTTTGGACAACATATAAATGAAATAAACTTTCACTTATATGAAGTAGAGAATCATTGGAACTTCTTATCAATATGCATGCGCTACTATTAGACATGATGGATGCAAGCTTGAGGATTATATTGATAAAATTTACAACAATGAGAGATTCTTGCAACTATATGCTTGCTAATTGTTCTTTACTTTAGATTAGCATCGTTACCTATAAGATGATTAGCATTTGTATTTATCGATTTCATTTTAATATTCTTACCTTTTTTGTAATTTTTTGCTAACATTAGCTGAAAATTTTGGCAAATTTTAAATAAGAATTAAGGTGCTGAAAGTGGAGCTTTCATAATTTACAACAAAGTTTAATAGACCAAAGAAGGCAAAAGTATGAAAAGATATGGAGGAACTAACTAAAAAAAGACAATCGGGAAGGAACTTTACATGGTATATGAGGTTTATAAATAATTTGATCAAGACAAGACAGCTTAGCATTAATAATACCAAATTAAATCAACCAACGTAATAATGTTAGTTATACATTGTCATAAGGGCAAAAGTCTCAAAAATTAAAAAGGACAAGAATGAATATATAATAGATTTTTGTCAGTAATTTTTATTTTAAGTGACTACGTGAATATTTATGAACTTAAATTACATTTTCATACTAACATTTTTATTTTGTACAAAAGAAAGTAACATAACACATGGTTGATAATGTTTTTTTAATGAGAACAAGCAATATAAGTCTCTGTTAGATGAGAGAAAGTATTTTTATATATTTTACACTTATCTTTTATTATTTTAGATTACAAGTAACATATGTGTAACATCTCGTTTTCATACTAAGGCTTAAAACCCTAGATTTCCGTAATTGAGAAATAACAATGAGAGATTAGAAATTTTCATTTCATACTCATGCATAATGTTAGCATACACACACATGAACTTGAATTTTGCACACATTACAACGATTTGTTCATGCACCCATTTGACATTTTTCTGAGTATAAATAATTGTTTTAATGTGATTATTATGTGAATTATGGATTATGTGTCTTAAAAATTGAGTTGGTGTGTACAATTAGTGATTTAAAATTTTTGGTGAAATATGGGAAATTTCTGATAATTATGGGTATTTTTATACTAGAAAAAATGTCAAGTGGTAGGACGATTGATAAATGGTAGCATAAATAATAGTCAAATGGCAGTGGAAATTTTTATAAATAACATTGGGATTTAATGGCATATGTCATTGAAAGTTGGGAGACAATTGGAGTAGAAATTGGAGACAATTGGACTAGTTAAATAAAAGATCAAGGTGAGACCATAAGAAAGTGACATGTGGCAAGTGACAAGTGTCACTTGCCACACCACATGCCATAACCCATGAAACTCTCCCAAGTGAAGGACTATCTTCTCTTTAATTGGTGTTTCACTTTATTAATTACTTCACCCCTTATTAATATCTCTTCTCATCTTCTTCGATCATCTTCACCTACCATCCTCTCTTTTTGCCCTATCAATGTAAGCCTTGCTCTCACCTTTAAAAAATATCTCTCCCTCATAAATGATGATGATTGTGTGGTGTTGAGAAGCCAGGGTTAAAAGTGAATTGAAGATCTTAAAGCTTAAACAAGTAAGTAGTATGTTATTCTTCTTGATATGTTGAGTGAAACATGTATGATGATAGATAGATGTTGAAAGATCATTAAATGGTAATATATATATGCTGAAACGTGAATGAAAAAACTTGGGTATGTTCATCTCTTGCTTTTACATATATGATGATCAATATTTTATAAGTTGTTGTTGAGATGATTTTGAGTTAGAATGATCACTGAAATGTTGTAGAACGAATGCAGAAATTTATAAAGGGATGATATATGTCCATGTTCTGTTTTAAGGTGTGATCAAGTGGATTATTGGTAGCTGTTATAAAGATGAACTAGAATGGGTTTAAATCCAAAGAAAAGGCTAGTGTATCGTCTTGAAATGAGAAGAAGTAGGATGATAGTTTTGAGACAAAGTAAAGTTGAAAATGAAGTTAAATGTGTGCTGGAATATATTAGATGGAGTGTTTTCACTAGACATGCATTTGTGTTTTAGCCATATCTTGATCTGTAGACATCCAAATGAGATGATTTTAAGTTTAGATTAAAATATATACATATGACTATATTTTTGATGAAGGAATCGAATTTTGATTCTATCTTTAAGGGTTTCAAAATTTGTCTTGAAGTTGAGTACATTGTACTGTTATGGTGTGGGAACAGTCTGTAATAGTTTGGATATAACTTGCATAATACTGAACCAAACTGTATGAAATTGGTGTCATTAGAAATGTAAGACATAAAGAAACATTTTTTTCAAAGAATATATTTCCTAAATACCTCATTTTCTTTGTCAAAATGGCCATTCAAAATTGATCCGAAAATCTATTTTGAGAAAAGGTGGATTGAGGCTTGAATAAGGGAGTTGCACGATCGTGCTTGTGATCAATTGGTGGTTGCATGATCGTGCCCAAGCACGATCGTGATAATGAAGGTGCACTACTGCTTGACAGCTTTCAACACCCTTCACTCTTTCGACCATAGCTTCTTCTCCGGACCTCCGATTGACTTGAAATTTGAACCACAAGCTCCCCACACATTGTCCTTCCTCTCCACTAAATTTCATTGTCATCTGAATTGACTAGGAAAGGATTAGTAAATTATTGATTGATGATGTGATAATAATCAAGTGTATTGAGCTATGAATCTCAGTGCATGATTGAGTGATGAACTTAGAATAAATTTATATCATTGAGGTATAAACCTAAGTTTAAATTAGACACATATAAGTTTTGAAGTATGAATGATCATGAGATGGGAATAAAGGAAACATACCCGGAATAGTCAAGTTGAGCATACATTATACATAACACATATACATATGTGTATGATTGAATGTTCATGTAATTTTGCAATTAGTAATGTGTGTGCAATGTGTGTATTGCATGATGTGGATACACATGATAGAACGTCCGCATCCAGATGATTCCGGATCATGGAAGTTAATGCTAAACTAGAGCATACTGTAAGTCGACCTAGATGGTTTCGCTTTCATTATTTGTTCTATTTTAAATTTCTGTATTGAATTACTACTAAAAGTGAATGTGATTGAGACAATTCCAGACATTAATAGTTTGAGGAGTTTGATAAATGTGAGAACATAGAAAGTGCTTCATTGAATGCAAATGAAATAAGGGATACTCAACATTATTGTTGAATGTCAGACCAAATTCCGATGATAAATTTGAATGTGAATGTGAAACTAAAATTAAGTGACTAATTGAATATGTGTGATTGTGATGCATTTCATTACATGTATGCATGACAACATAAAGGTTATTGTGACCGGAGTAACCACCGAAAAAGAGCTTAAAGCTCAGAAAGTGAAAAAAAAAAGCTTAAAGCTTATAATGTGGTAAGAGCCTCTGGCTCACTATGTAAAATGAGTCATGTATGCCCAACGGATAAGGGACAGTTATTAATGAGCCTGGTATCCAAAATGGATACGAGACAGTTACAGGCACTCGGTCACAACAATAACAATTGGAAGTGAGTCTCATGTGCATTGCATAAATAATTGATATGTTTGTTTTAAATGATCAAAATGAACTGTTTGACTACTCTAAATGTGAAATGTGGAATAAGTGATCAAAGTGTTATGTGATGCTTTATGATTATTGGTGAAATGACGTGTATTATATGATGACATGAAGTGTATGTGAATTTAAAGTATGAACTGCTGTATTATGTGATTGAGTGAGCCATCGAGGATGGCCTGCTCATTGAGTTCATAAAACTCACCCCAAAATTCCAATTTCAGGGTCAAAGGAGTTACCCCGTTAGACCAACTGGAGTCTAACCATTGCATACGGATAAGAGTTAGAGGTTGGGATCAATTGTACTTGCATATGTCTACAGTCTTTCTTTGTTTTTTTAAAAAAAAATTATATTCCGCAATTATTGTACAGCATTTATGCGAATTGAAAAGTGTACTGACTGTATGACTAGAAATGTTTTGTATTAGACTCAGTTGATTATTGGAATATATGATGATGTGTTAATTGTTTGTAACATTTGAGACTGAAATTGTTTTTGAATAAAATGGGCCGAAAAAGGTTTATTGATTTCCTAAATATGCGTGTGATGCATGACAAAATTGCAATGAGTATGATTGTTTGACTATTCTAGCACGCCACCCTCATAGAGTATGTTCTCGAATACCGTAGGTATGTTTGGGAATATGCCCTATGAGAGTGGGGTGCTACAGAGTTGGTATCAGAGCCTATGCTTAGTGTCTTACATGGGCATTTTTTGAAATATATGTTAAGTTACTTGAATTTTTGACATGTCTTAGCATGCAGCGGTAACTAATCCCCAGTCTAAGTCGCATTTACATGAGTCACACGCATGAGCATTTGTTAAGAGTTTAAGCTGTTAGAAGTAGTTAGAAGAATGATGATCTGTCAGAATGTGAGAAAATGAAAGTTTATGGATATTTAGAAATGAGAAATAGTATATGGTTAGATATGATAGATAAAGATTCAACGCACTTGTATTTGTGGATGTATCATCAAACATGATATCAATATTATACTGTGATGGCCCTTGAATGAGATATAAATGTGAATATATTTTTGTAGATTGATTGAGGAAGATTGAGATACGGTAGAAATGACAAGATTTAAAATGTATAAACAAAGTTGGATGAAATCAAAATTTTCTATGATCTTGAGAGGCTGAAATTGGGCTTGTAATGGCTGTTTGATTATTGTGATAAGAGTTTATGATTCAGTGTAAGAATATATTTGTGGAATTGAGATTCAAATTTCATAATGATTAGGCCTCTATAATTCCGAATTGATTGAGGATATACATATGGAAGATGAAATAAATGACAATAGGAAGACAAGATAGAAATGAGGAGAGAATAAAAGGGGAATGAAGTATACATGAATGACTTTACATAAGATGAATGATATGTAGTAAGGAGAAAGTTAGAAATGCATATAAGATAGGATTTTATGTATGAATGAGATTAAGAAAAAGATGATGAATCAAATGAGTAGAGTTTTAATGCAATCAATATGGTAGTTGAATTATTATGAAATGATGTAGCATTAGAAGAGATAAATTCTAGAAAATTGGAGTAAAATTGATGTTAGTATGTGTGTTAATTCGAGGAAGAAATGAGGAAGAAAGTGCAGGGCACGATCGTGGCCTGACAAAAATAAGTGGATTATGTGTCTTAAAAATTAAGTTGGTGTGTACAATTAGTGATTTAGAATGTTTGGTGAAATATGGGAAATTTCTTATAATTATGGGTATTTTTAGACTAGAAAAAATGCCAAGTGGAGGACAATTGATAAATGGTAGTAGAAATAATATTCAAATGGCAATGAAAATTTTTATAAATGACATTGGGATTTAATGACATGTGTCATTGAAAATTAGGAGACAATTGGAGTAAAAATTAGAGACAAATTGACTAGTTAAATAAAAGACCAAGGTGAGACCATAAGAAAGTGACATGTGGCAAGTGACAAGTGTCACTTGCCACACCACATACCATAACCCACGAAACTCTCCCAAGTGAAGGGCTATCTTCTCTTTAATTGGTCTTTCACTTTATTAATTACTTCACCTCTTGATAATATCTCTTCTCATCTTCTTCGATCTTCTTCACCTACCATCCTCTCTTTTTGGCCTATCAACGTAAGCCTTGCTCTCACCCTTCTTTGCTACTATCACTTTATTGTCTTCTTCATTTGTCACAAGAAAAACCTAATCTCTCCCTCATAAATGAAGATGATTGTGTGGTGTTGAGAAGCTAGGGTTAAGAGTGAATTGAAGATCTTGAAGCTTAAACAAGTAAGTAGTATGTTATTCTTCTTGATATGTTGAGTGAAACATGCATGATGATAGTTAGATGTTGAAAGATCATTAAATGGTAATATGTATATGCTGAAACGTGAATGAGAAAACCTGGGTATGTTCATCTCTTGCTTTTACATATATGATGATCAATATTTCATAAGTTATTGTTGAGATGATTTTGAGTTATAATGATCACTAAAATGTTATAGAATGAATGCAGAAATTTGTAAAGGGATGATATATGTTCACGTTCTATTTTGAGGTGTGATCACGTGGATTATTGGTAACTGCTATAAAGATAAACTAGAATGAGTTTAAAGCCAAAGAAAAGGCTAGTGTATTGTCTTGAAATGAGAATAAGTAGGATGATAGTTTTGAGACAAAGTAAAGTTGAAAATGAAGTTAAATGTGTGCTGGAATATGTTAGACGGAGTGTTTTTACTGGAAATACATCTGTATTTTAGCCATATCTTGATCTGTAGACATCCAAATTGGATGATTTTAAGTTTAGATTAAACTAGAGACATATGAATATATTTTTAATGAAGGAATCAAATTTTAGTTATGTCTTTAAGGGTTTCAAAATTTGGCTTGAATTTGAGTACAGTGTACTGTCGCAATTTGGAAACAGTTTGTAGTATTTTAGGTATAACTTGCAGAAAAATGAACCAAACTGCATGAAATTGGTGTCATTAGAAACTTGAGATATAAAGGAACATTTGTTTAGAAGAAAGTATAAAATTTGATTTGAGAAAAGCTGGATTGAGGCTTGAATAAGGGAGTTGCACGATCGTGCACAAGCACGATCATGACAGAGGAGGATCAATTGTTGGTTGCACAATTGTGCACAAGCACGATCGTGACAGTGAAGGTGCACTGCTGTTTGATAACTTTCAACACCCTTCACTCTTTCGACCATAACTTCTTCTCCGGACTTCCGATTGACTTGAAATTTGAATCACAAGCTCCTCATACATTGCTCTTCCTCTCCACCAAATTTCATTGTTATCTAAATTCACTAGGAAAGGATTGGTAAATAATTGATTGATGATGTTATAATAATCAAGTGTAATGAGCTATGAACCTTAACGCATGATTGAGTGTTGAACTTAGAATAAATTTGTATCATTGAGGTGTAAACCTAAGTTTAAATTAGACATATATGAGTTTTGAATTATGAATGATCATGAGATGGGAATAAAGGAAAAATACCCGAAATAGTCAAATTGAGCATGCATTATACATAACACATATACATATGTGTATGATTGAATTTTTATGTGATTTTGTAATTAGTAATGTGTGTGAAATGTGTGTAGTGCATGATGTGAGTACACTGGATAGAACGTTCACATCCAGACGATTCCAAATTATGGAAGCTAATGCTAAACTAGAGCGTACTGTGAGTCAACCTAGATGGTCTCACTTTCATTGTTTGTTATGTTTTAAATTTCTGTATTAAATTACTACTGAATGTGAATGTGATTGTGATTAAGACAATTCCGCACATTAATAGTCCGAGGAGTTTGATAAATGTGAGAACATAAGAAGTGCTTTATTGAATGTGAATGTGAATGAAATAAGTGATACTCAACATTATTGTTGAATACCGGACCAAAGTTCGATGATAAATGTGAATGTAAATGTATCAAGTGACTGATTGAATGTATATGAATGTGATGCATTTAATTACATGAATGCATGACAACATAAATGTTGTTGTGACCGGAGTAGCCACCGAAAAAGAGCTTAAAGCCCAGAAAGTGAAAAAGAGCTTAAAACTCATAATGTTGTAAGAGCCTCTGGCTCACTATGTAAAATGAGCCCTATATGCCCAACGGATAAGGGACAGCTATTAATGAACCTAGTATCTAAAATAGATACAGGACAGTTACAGGCATTCGGTCACAACAATAACAATTGAAAATGAGTCTCATGTGCGTTGCATATACAATTGATATGTTTGTTTTAAATGATCAAAATGAACTGTTTGACTACTTTGAATGAGAAATGTGGAATAAGTGATCAAAGTGTTATGTGATGCTTTATGATTATTGGTTATTGGTGAAATGATGTGTATTATATGATGACATGAAGTGTATGTGAATTTAAAGTATGAACTTGTTGGACCCCGAATCTTTCTATTAAATGAGAAATTGTTGGTGATTAATTATGTGTAAAGAAATGAAGAATTCTTAAATATGAAATGAAATGGCAAAGATGGTTTAGATACAAGATGGGTTATGTATGAAGGGTTGGTAGTTAAAAGCTGGAAAATGTAAATTCATTAAGTATACTTTGGTGTTTTAGTCATAACGTTTGCTCTAGTTATCCAAATGAGATGATTCTTGATTTGGATTAAACTAGAGAGATAAGGCTACAAATTTTCTGATGAAATTAAGTTCTAATTCAATATCTAAGAAAGACAATTTTCGGATGGAATTTAAGCACAGAATGTTGTTTCAACATAAGGACAGTCTGAAAATGTTTGGAGTATAATTTTTAGACTATGGAACCAAATTGAATGATTTTGATGTCATTAGAAAATTGAGACAATGAGGAACATTTCTCTAGAAGGAAGTACAAGCAAATTCCTTCAATTGCATGATTAGAAAAGGTGTTGATTTTCGAAAGGGGTTAAGCATGACTTAAATGAATTTTGAGGTCTTAATAGAGTATTTTTGTGGAATTAATTAGCATGTTAATGGGAGTTAATTAGCATGTCAATTTGAGTAAGATCATATGACATAAGTTGATTGAATTATTGAGTTAAGGTGTTAAGATTTCATTGGGGGGCAAAATTGGCAAGCCACTTAAGCTTTTAAGTTACAAGGTTTACATGTAAGGGCAAAATGATCATTGTTGACTCATTAATGGCATTATTGTAAATAGAAGTGTAGGTTGGCTTTTTAAGGAAGGAGAAGCACGAAATTGGAAGGAAAAGAACAAGAAAAGAGAGAAGAGAAGGAGAGAGTCGGTGGAGAAGAGGAGAAAGAAGAAAGAAAATGCTAGGGTTTGATTTTTCTTGGATTTCAAAAGTGATTTTGAGTTGATTAATGAAGGAAAAAGGTGGAAGAAGATGAGAGCTTCCATATGAGCCAAGAAACTCCTCATTTGGTTAAGATCCAAGGTAAGTGGGATTTTAAATCTTTGAAATTTTAGAGAGCTTTCGCTTCTTATGGCTTAAGAATGGTATATGTTTAAGTTTTCTAAGATCAATTTTGGTGATTATGTGTTATGGGTTTCTCAATTTGAACTCCTTTTGATTTGGAGATTTTGCCATGGATGAAGGTGATTAAGAGAGACAAGAGAAATTAAGATCAAGGGGAGGCAATTTGAGTCAAGTTTCAAGCAAGGAATTAAGGTGGGTAAGAAACTCCTCATTTGGTTAAGATCCAAGGTAAGTGGGATTTTAAATCTTTGGATTTTTAGAGAGCTTTCGCTTCTTATGGCTTAAGAATGGTATATGTTTAAGTTTTCTAAGATCAATTTTGGTGATTATGTGTTATGGGTTTCTCAATTTGAACTCCTTTTGATTTGGAGATTTTGCCATGGATGAAGGTGATTAAGAGAGA
>JAOQMQ010000001.1:3698535-3709025 GCA_027563845.1 Erythroxylum subrotundum | reverse complement strand
GCTTATCTCAATGAGGTATGTAGGAAAAGGAAACATAAGAGAGTACATTATAGAAATGTCTCACATTGCTTCAAAATCGAAAGCACTCAAATTGGAATTATCCGAAGACTTACTAGTGCATCTAGTTTTGATATCTCTTCAGGCACAGTGCATGAACTTGAATTTTACACACATTACAATGATTTATTCATGCACTCATTTGACATTTTCTGGGTATAAATGATTGTTTTAATGTGATTATAATGTAAATTATGGATTATGTGTCTTAAAAATTGATTTGGTGTGTATAAGTAGTGATTTAGGATTTTTGGTGAAATTTGAGAATTTTCTGAAATAAAGGGCATTTTTGGACTAGAAAAAATGTCAAGTGGTGAGACAATTAATGAATAGTAGCATAAATAAGTGTCAGATGGTAGTAGAAATTTTGATGAATGACAGGAGGATTTAATGACATATGTCATTTAAAAATGGCCCCAATTTGATTAGTGGTTTTCCGAAATATGCATGTGATGCGTGAAAAGTTTTTAATGGTTATGATTGACTGACTGTTCTAGCATGCCACCCTCGTAAAGTATGTTCTCGAATATCGTCGGTATGTTTGGAGATATGCATTATGAGAGTGGGGTGCTACAAAGGTGGTATCAGAGCCCAGGCTTAGTATCTTACATGGGCATTTTTTTTCCGAAAAATGTGTTAAGGTACAAGCATTTTAGACATGTCTTAGCATGCAGCGACAACTGATCCCCAGTTTGAGTCACATTTATATGAGTCACACGCATGAGCATTTGTTAAGAGTTTAAGCTGTTAGAAGCAATGAGAAGGATGACGATCTATCAAAATATGAGAAAATGAAGGTTTATAGATACTTAGAAATGAGAAATAGTATCTGGTTCTGTATGATAGATAAAGATTCACTACATTTGTATGTGTGGTTGTATAATTGAACATGATATCAATATTGTACTATGATGGTATGCCCTTAAATGTGATATAGATGTGAATATATTGTCCTGGATTGATTGAGGAAAATAGAGATATGGTATAAATGACAAGATTTAAAGTGTATAAACAAAGTTGGATGAAAACAAAATTTTCTATGATCTTGAGAGGCTGAAATTGGACTTGGAATGGTTGTTTGATTATCGTGATGAGAGTTTATGATTCAATGTAAGACTATGTCTGTGAAATTGAGATTAGAACTTCATAATGGTTAGGCCTTTATAATTCTAAATTGATTGAGGATATACATATGGAAGGTGAAATAAATGACAATAGGAAGATGAGAGAGAAATGAGGAGAGAATAAAAGGGGAATGAAGTAGACATGAATGACTTTACATGAGATGAATGATATGTAATAAGGAGAAGGTTAGAAATGCATATAAGATGGGATTTTATGTATGAATGAGATTAAGAAAAAGATGATGAATCAAATGAGTAGAGTTTTGAGAGTTAATGCAATCAATTTCTTAGTTGAATTATTATGAAATGATGTAGCATTAGAGGAGGTAAATTCTGGAAAATTGGAGTAAAATAGATGTTAGTATGTGGGTTAATGCGAGGAAGAAATGAGGAAGAAAGAGCAGGGCACAATTGTGGCCTCACCCTACGACCGTGGCCAGACACAAATAAGTTTCTGTCACAATCATGGCAAGGATACCCCGATCGTGGGCAGGAATAAAGAGAGAAGTGTTGTCTAGGATCAATTGAGATCAAAGTATCATTATTGTAAGATATAAATTGGTGATTTGTCGGAAATAAATCTCTGGAAAGAATAGGATGACCTCGATGATACACACCAAAGCATATGCGACAATAATCATGTCTACTACTTCATCAATTTTTGGTAAATAGAATATTATAACCTTGTAAGAAACGATAGAAATTGATCTTCTTGAGGTATTAAGAATGGCTGATAAGCAATGATGAAAACAATTGAGTGATAAGGATTACATGAATAGTATAAATGATAGTAGCAAGAAATCTTCTTTTGAAGAAGAATTTTGTTGGACCCCATTTTCGGAGCCCAATATTGGACATGGGATCATGAAGCTTGAGCGTGGAGGGAGGCTTAGAAGCTGAAAAGTAGAAGAAAAATCCTTTGGAAGCAAAGCGGGATCGCTGTGGCGAACATATATTTCGCCGCAACGAACAGATAGGCAAATCCCCTTGGACCCTTCGGGAATTTTACGCTGCGACGATCAATTGGTCTCGCCGCGGCGAAAACCTCTTCAGCAGAACCTATAACTTAAAATTTCCTATCTTACTAAATGCTAACTTAAAAACCTTTAACCACCCTCATCAAAACAACCCAAAACAAAATGAACTTGGACATAAACACAAGCAACCTTCCAAAATCTTATTTTCATTGTAAAATGATTTAATGCAAAAGGGTTTGAAACTAAAGGCAACATCAACCATATCTCATTAATAACCAAAGAAAAAGTTTTACAAAGCTTTAATGGGCATTTCAAGCCACATTACAAAAAAACCCAAAAATACATCATTTACAAAAGTAGAATGTCTCGAAATGCAACTAAAGCTTTGGTTTACAAAAAAAAACTAGCTTCAAAAGCAAAATAAGCCTAGTCGGAGTGATGCCTTGACTTTTGACTACTCGATCTCTTGCTCCTCACCTGAAGATGGAACGGAATGGGAGGGGGTGAGCTTAAAGCTCGTGGGCAACAATTTTACAACCAGTAATAAGCAAAACAATTGAAAACTTATTTTCCATTGTAACAAAAATTCACATTGAAATCACAAAGCATATATTTCTCAACCAAATTTTCAATAATGCAATCAGGTATGCATCAATCTTGTCAATGTATCGTGAGCACATATGCATATCAAAATGGTCTGGAAGGTCCATAAACAAAACGAGCTAGCACACTTCCCAAAAAGGGTCCTGTGTATTCGGGAACAGAACGAGCTAATACAATCCCACATAGTAGTTTTGTGTAGTTGTAAACATGAGGGAGTCCTTAAAGGAGCTCCATGCCACTAGCGGGTAGGCAGGAGAAGCCTTTAGTCAAATTACACTTAACAACATAATGGACCAAACCAAACCCACATAATATGTATTTCAAAATCTTGTAAGCTTGTTACCCAAAATGGAAAATTCTCGAAACTTGATCTTTTTCAAACATAGTATCTTTTCAAAAGTCATTTTCATATTCTTTTCATAAATCATCAACACAATAAGCTCGTACCAAACACATAACACTTTTCAAATCATTCAGAGAGTTATAAAGCATGTCCATGAAGTAGTTGAAATCGTTTATATCCATCATTTGAAATAAAACATTAATGGCATATTACTTAATCATAAAATTGTAACCCACCTTGAAATCCTTGCTTGTTACTTGCTCAAATGTATCCTTCCTCTTGATCCTCTTGCCTCACTTGCCTCACTTGATTTCTTTAAACAAAAACCAAAATTTCATTCAATTCGGTTCAATAATTGGAAAGTTACTACCTAAACAATTTTGGACTATCCTTATACATGAAACAAAATTCTACGCTCCAGTTCACTCCCAAAAATTAAATTTCTTAAAGACTGAATTTAGACTCAATTCCTTCATACAACTTTTATCCCTATGTGTCTAGTTTACACCAAATCAAAAATCACTCAATTTGGACATCTACATCAAAAGTTATGCCCAAAATATCAAAACATGTCTGTGCAGGAAAACTGGAGTTCACCGCGGCGAACTTTTCCAGAAACTCATTCCGAAGATATTTTTTCGACATTCTTCACCTTTTTACTTCCCATCTCTTACATATAACCCATCTTAACACTAAAAAACCTCTTCTACTTCATTTCCAAGCTCATTTCAACCCAATATCATTGACAAATACATCAAAATCTATCTTTAATCATTAACGCTAAAAAAGAGAACTTGCCTATAACATTCACTAACAACTTCCCACATAGGTTAAGCTATAATTTGAGTTTCATCTAACCAAACAAGATGGAATAATGCTCATACTTACTTGTTAAGGCTTCAAATTCTTCAAGAATCTCCAAATCCTAGTTTTTCTCTTCTTCTCCTTTCTCCCACGATTTTTGCTCCTCTCCAATACAAGACTACATTTACTTCTTTCACTTTTACCCTAAATGCATGAGTAAAGTCCATTATGCCCTTACATGAAATGCCTTAGCCTTCTAACTTTAAGTGATCTTTCAATTTTGTCCTTGATACATTCTTACAACATTAACACTTAAATTCCATCAATTCAAGCAATAAAATCATCCTAACATTGAAACGCTAATCACTCCAAAATAATTAATCTATCAAGACCTCAAAATAATTTAAATCATGCTTATTTATCAAGACAAAAAATTCGGGGGCCAACAAATTTTACCAAATTAGGTAAGTAGACCAGATGGTTTACTTCTAAGAATAAACGATGATGGAACAAATCAGAAGTGAATATTAGAGTCCCGTTTTTAACTGAGACTCAGGCATAAGAGGTAGAATATGCTACTGAGAGTGTATGGATTTTGTTTGATGTAAAGTATCCATCTACGTGATTGGATTCTTGAATTTGAGGTGACATTATTGCTAATGTGAGGAGAACTTAGGTCGACACTATATTTTATGCAAATATATTCAGGAGATACAAATTAGATTTGATAAATATGTTACCAACTTAAGAAGTTAAGGTTGTAAATAAATTGAAATGTGTGGAAAAACTAGTACGAATGAACATACATTAGAATAAGTCAATGAGAAATCAGAGGAAATCGAACGAGTGGAGAAAATCATTCGAGAAAAGAAGTCAATTGGAAAAGTAAAAATTACATGAGATAATATTACCTCATTTGAGGAATTAGTTACTTAAGGAATTACGAGAACTAATGATAGGCACATTGAGTTTTGGCGATATCTGTTTGAGTTAACAAATGCCCCCGACAATATTATGGTATTTAAGAATAAAGTGTCCCAATTTTGTTTGGATGAATTAATGACTATGATCATAGATGATATATAGAATGTATCCGAAAAGTTGAGAAGAAACAATTATATTAGAGAAAGCACAAATAACAACCTATGCTATACATCCTAGTAGGAATACACCGAAATAACATTTAACGACCAAGGATGTAGAAGTAAGTGACTGCATGTATGAGTTGCCAACAGTCTTAACTGTTGGAGATATGCTTAAACCTTATATTTTGGAGTTCATAGGAACATGAGGTCAATATACAGTTTTAATTGACTTTAAGCATAACAATCATTATCACTGTGATATCGTTAGAATACCGTATGAGGCGTTATATGAAAGAAAGAGTCTTCCGCCTTTATATTGGGATGAATAAGGCCTAAAATAGTTTAAGGATAGAATTGGTTAGAGAAGTTGTTGATAAGTGAAATTGATCTGTATTAGAATTTAAGTGACTCAAGAAAGACGAATGAATTAGGTGGATCAACACCGAAGATATGGAATATAGTGAGATAGACACAATAGTTAAGTGTATTAACATTGAAGAGATGTGAATTATTAAGCAAAAGATGAAATGTTTATGAGAGTATCACCTGGGCAAGGTGTGCCCCAGTTAGGAAAAAGGATAAACTAAGCTCGAATTGTATTGATCCATATGAAATTATTGAGAGCATAGGACCATTAACTTAAGTTAATCTTACGAACAAAGATATATCATATTCACACTGTGTTACATGGGAGTACGTTAAGAAATATCGATATGATCTGACATAGATGTATTGTTGGCACAGGAAGTGAAACTTGCGAGTAATCTTATATATATATACATATTAAGGAACTAGTTATGATAGTGTGGTATCTAAATAAGTACTTGAAAGACTAATTGATTCCATTGATTATAGTCAATTGGAATAAATTATTCGAGTGATGAAGTTAAATGAGGAAACGGAAGAGCATACGAGGAAATAATACCCTTGCCTTTTTGATCAATCAAATAAGAATTTCGATGATGAAATTTATTAAGGGGGAGAATTGTAACATCTCATTTCCATACTAAGCGTTAGAACCCTAGATTTCTGTAAATGAGAAATAGCAATGACAGATTAGAAAAATGCATTTCATACTCATGCATAATGTTAGCATACATACACATGAACTTGAATTTTGCACATATTACAATGATTTGTTCAAGCACTCATTTGACATTTTTTCCGTGTATAAATGATTGTTTTAATGTGATTATAATGTGAATTATGGATTATGTGTCTTAAAAATTGAGTTGGTGTATATAAATAATTATTTAGGATTTTTGGTGAAATTTGAGAATTTTTTAGAATTAAGGGTATTTTGAATTAGGAAAAATGACAAGTGGCTAGACAATTAATGAATAGTAATAGAAATAAGTGTCAGATGGCAGTAGAAATTTTGATGAATGACATGAGGATTTAATGACATATGTCATTTAAAATTGGGAGTCAATTGGATTAGAATTGAGACACAAATGGACTAGCTTATTCAAAGACCAAAAGAGGATCATGAGAAAGTGACATGTGGCAAGTGACACTAAACCCACGATTTTTATTAAGTGAAAGACCCACTCTTATTTAGGTCTTTCACTTGCTATTTACTTCTCTCTTCGTTAGCCTCTCTCATCTTCATCTTCTTTATTTGTCTTCATCCCCGATACTCACTTCTCACTCTATCCACGTTGAAGCTTACTTTCACCTTTCATTTGCTACTATTGTTTTGTTGTCTTCTTCATTTCTTACTAAAGACCCAACCCTACCACCTTTGGATGTTGATGATCGAATGATACTGGAGAAGCTAGGGTTAAGTTTTATTTGAAGATCTTGGAGTAAACAAGTAAGTCTAAAGCATTACTCTTCATGATTTGTTACATGAAACATGTTTGATGTTAGTTAAAGATCAAATGATCATTTAATGGTAATATGTATATGCTGAAACATGAATGAGAAAACCTGGGTATGTTCATCTCTTGCTTTTACATATAAGATTATCAATATTTCATAAGTTGATGTTGAGATGATTTGAGTTAGAATGATCATTAAAGACAGTGTAGGAAAAAATTCAGAAAAATTTGATAGATAAATGGATGGGTTTTATGTTATGTTTTCTTGGTGTATCACCATGGATCTTTTCGAGTGTTATAAAGATGAGTTAAAATGAGTTTGATGCTAGTGAAAAAGGGAGTAATGTGGTGTCTTGAAATGGGAAGAATTAAGGTGATAGTTAAAACTGAAATGAAAGTGGAAATGAAGATGAACATGTTCACAAAGTTGATGATGCGTGAGTAAGGAAACAATAGGTAGTGCACGATCGTGCTTGACAGAGAAGAAACATCACGTAGTGCACGCGATCATGATAGAGAGGAAACAATAGGAAGCTTCACGATCGTGCACAGAGAAGGTGCACTGTTGTTTAACAGCTTTCGACACTCTTCACTCTTTTGACCATAACTCCTTCTCCGAACCTCCGATTGAGTTGAAATTTGAACCACAAGCTCCTCACACATTATCCTTCCTCTCTACCAGAATTAATTATTATCTGAATTCACTAGGAAAGGATTGGTAAATGGTTGATTGATGAGTTTCAGATGAAAATGATGAAGTGTGCTGGAATATGTTAAATGGAGTGTTTTCATTGAATAGGCCTCTGTAATTTGGCCATATCTTGATCTGTATATATCCAAATGGGATTATTTTTTATTAATATTAAACTAGAGACATATGGATACAATGTTCATGAAGGAATTGAATTTTAATTATGTCTTTAAGGGTTTCAAATTTTGGCTTGAAGTTGAGTACAGTGTGCTGTCGCGGTTTTAGAACAGTCTGTAGTATTTTAGGTATAACTTGCAGAATACTGAACCAAACTGCATGAAATTGGTGTCATTAGAAACTTCATACATAAAAGAACATTTTTAAGAAGAATTTATTGCCTAAATACCTCATTTTCTTTATCAAATTGTCATGAAAAATCGACACGAAAATCTGTTTTGAGAAAAGTTGGAATGATACTTGGATTAAATGACTAAATGTGTGATATGTATAAGGTGATAATTGAGGTTATAACTTAGTGAATGAATTGTTGATATCAAAGTACCAAAGGCATTAGTATAATAGGAATGAAGATGTTCATATGATTGTAGTTGTGATTTAAAGGAGTTGAGTAATATGTGTTAAGTAAAGGTGAATGAGAATCGGATATTATGAGAGCATATAATGCTAGAAAAGAAATGACGAGTAATTGAATTATGATATTAGAATAACTAAGTGTTCTTGAGGTGTAAACCTAAGAATAAGATAGACACATACAAATAATAAGGTTTGAATGATCAAGAGACAAGATTAAGGAAACATACTTGGAATAGTCAAATTGAGCAATCATTATACATTACACCTATAAATATGTGTACGATTGAATGTTTATGTGATTGTGCAATTAATAATGTGTGTGCAATATATGTATTGCATAATGTTGACATAGGATAAAACGTCCACATCCAGATGTTTCCAGATCATGGAAGCTAATGCTAATATGGAGCGTACTGTGAGTCGACCTAGATGGTCTCATTTTCATTGTTTGTTCTGTTTTAAATTTCTGTATTAAATTACTACTGATATGATTGATGTGAATGTGTTGATTTCGGGCAATAAATGTCCAAGGGGTTTGATGTATGTAAAATTCATTAGAAGTGCTCCTTGAATGTGAATTTGAATGAATAAGTGGTACTCAACATTATTATTGAATGTCGGACTAAGGTCCAATGATAAATGTGAATGTGAATGTGAAATTGAAATCAAGTGACTGATAGACTATATGTGAATTTGATGCATTTCATTACATAAATGCATGACAACATAAAGGTTGTTGTGATCGGAGTAGACACCGAAAAAGAGCTTAAAGCTCAGAAAGTAAAAAAGAGCTTAAAGCTCGGAATATACACAAGAGTCATAGGCTCAGATGTTAATGTGCCCGGTATCTACAAATAGATATGGGATAATATCTTAAACAAGCTCGATATTCACAAGGGATATGGTCCAGTAAATAGGCACTTGATCATAATAATAACAATTGAAAGTGAGTCTTATGAGCATTGCATATGCATCTGATATGTATGATTTAAATAGTTGAAATAAATAGTTTGAATGATTTCTGAATGTGAAATATGATTTAAGTGAATATAAAATGTATGTGACTCAACATGTTGAATTCATGAATTGATGTGTTATGTAATTGAGTGAGCCATCGAGGATGGTCCACTCACTGAGTTCGTAAAACTCAACCCAAAATTTGCAACATTTTTCAAGCTTAGAGAAGATCTCCAGTTAGACAAATTGGAGTTTAGTCACTACATTTGAGTAAGAGATAGAGGTCGGGATCAGTTCGCATCTGCCTAGATTTTTCATTATTTTGTATTAAAGAACGTATTTCACAATTATTGTGTCACGTGTATCTAAATAATTCTGTTTTGTAATGACTTTCCAAATTGGAAATGTTTGTAAATGAGATTAATCAATGAGTGTAATAATAATTGTTATTATGATGTTTATTAAAAAAAATGAGCCCAATTTGATTATTGGTTTTCTTAAATATGCGTGTGATGCTTGAAATGTTTTTAATGGTTATGATTGACTGACTATTCTAGCATGCTACCTCGCAGAGTATGTTCTCGAATACTGTCGGTACGTTCGGAGATACGCACTATGAGAGTGGGGTGCTACAGATATAACTGTCAAAAGGAGATGTGGTCTCTTAATGAGCTCATCTCACACTATGTTCAAGAAGAGGAAAGGTTGAAGCATGATTAGGTAGAAAGTGTTCACTTAGCCACAACATCTAAGGACAAAAGGAACAAAAAAAAAAGAAACCTAAGGAAGTTGCGGTTCCAGCAACATAAAAGAAACAACAAAAGGAAGAAAATCCAAATGGCTGTTACTTCTGTGGAGCTGAAGGTCATGTAAAGAAGAAGTGTGCCAATTATCACACATGGCATGCAAAGAAAGGTATGCTTCTTATTTTGGTTTGTTCTGAGTTAATTTGACTTCGGTACCTAGACACATATGGTAGTTAGATTCTGCAGCAATAACTCACATCAGTGTGTCTATGCAGGGTTGCCTGAGTTGTCAAAAACCAAATGATGGTGAAAGATATATCTATGTAGGTAACGGCAAGCCGGTAGAAGTCGAAGCAATAGGGACTTTAGATTATTGTTAAGAATTGGATTTTATTTAGATTTAGTTGAGACTTTCGTTGTATCGTCTTTTAGACAGAATTTGATTTCTATTTCTACTTTGGAAAAATCTAGTTATTGTTGTTCATTTGGAAATGGAATATTTAGTCCCTTTCAAAATTCAAATTTGGTTGGTGCCGGTTCTTTATCATATTACGATAATCTATATATTGTTGACACTAATACTTCATTTAATGAAGCCTTGCACATGGGTATATGTAACATCCCGGAACTTAGGAAAAGGGTAAATTGGTAAATTTGGGGGTAATGGTGAGAGATGGAAATTGTAT
>JAOQMQ010000001.1:3621235-3631326 GCA_027563845.1 Erythroxylum subrotundum | reverse complement strand
TTTTCTAACTCCTACGACAGCTCTCTTCTTCTTTTAAACAAAACCACACATTTCTTGTTCTTCCCTTTTTACCCTTCTTTTAAGTGATCTTTCCATTTTTGCCCTCCTTTTGTCTTGAAAAACGGACATCTTGACTCCTTATTTTGATTAGGTAAATGAAGCAATTTGACCAAACTTCCTTCTAGAAAAATGTTCCTCTATGTCTTATCTTTCTAATGACACCAAACACACTAAATTTGGTTCAGAAATGAAGAAGTTATGGTCGAAACACTTTCACACTAAAACTAAACCAAGACTGAACACTACACCTAACTTCACTCCAGAAATTGAACATCTTAGGGCCAAAATTGAAATTTGATTCCTTCTGATAACTTGTATCTCCATGTCTCTCATTTAAATAGCAACAAGAATCAACTCAATCGGAGCTCTATAGCTCAAGATATCACCAAAATATTGAACCATGTTCAGAAAAATATTCAACTCATACTCCTTTAATCGATCATCTCATTTTGATTCAATCCATCTCTCTCGATCGGTCTCACAAAATCATAAATTTTCATGGACAGGTAGAGGGATGTCTTAGAAATCCAACGCTTCAAACATCGGGTCAATCGGAGGTCGGACAAAAAAGTTATGGCCAAAAGAATGGAGAGAGGTCGGATCGGCAAGAAAATCAGGGATCGGCCACATCACGATGGTCGGTCGGTCGGTCGGTCGGTCAATGCTGGGCTGGCCGAGCACATTCTCATACCAGCATCCTATTTTCCAACTTGCATAACTTTTGACTCAGAACTCCAAATTTCACAAACTTGGTATCAATGGAAAGATAAAAGACAGCTCTACAACTTCCATGAAGGACTTAAAGACAAATTCAGTCTCTAAAAGGGTGAAAAAGGACTTAAAGACAAAGTTCATACAATGTGACTGTTCGTCAACTTCATCCTAAACATCATCAGAACTTCCAAAACTCATAACTCTCTACTCCCTTGTCCACAAATGTCATGCTTTATATCAATGGAAAGATAACAACAAGATCTACAATTGTCATGAAGACCTTACAAACCAATTCGGCCTCAAAAAGGGTCACAACTTCATTTCAAGCTGGCTGTCCGAAAAATGTCATCCTAAACAGTGACACAACTTCCAAAAACCATAACTTCCTATTCCATTATCCAAAAATCTCATGCTTTATATCAATGAAAAGATAAAAACATAATCTACAATTCTTATGAAGACCCTAAGAACAATATCTAACTTTAAGAGGGTCAAAAGTTCACTCAAAGTTTCTTCCCCCAAAAGTACATCCTAAACATCGACAAGACTTCAAATTATCATAACTTCTAGCCCCGATATCGAAAATTTGTATACTTTATGGCGTTAGAAAGCTGGAAACATAAGCTACAAATTTCATTCAGACCACTTTGGCTAATTCCATCTAGATCAGTACAGATTTGCCATCGAAGTTTCTGAACACCATTCCTATACTTAGGATGGCTTATCATCACATCAACTTCACATTTTCAACTCATCAACTTCACATATTCACCCACTACCACATACTCTTCATCCAATTCATCTCAAACACAATTCAAATCTCTAACATGCTATTCCAAAGCAAATACCCCACAGCAAACTCAACAAGAAAGTATGATCGCATACACAATTCTCATTCACAAAAGTCATACCTAATCTCATGCATTATCATTAAAGCAACGCAATCATACACAAACACCCATCTCATGTATTAAACTAAAAATATCATTGCGATTGCTCAAATTAACATTACCCAAATAAAACATTAAACACCACTAATTCCTCCTTTAATTTCATTTAATAAATCAAATTTTCAAGAAAAAGTTCGGGGTCCAACATTTTCGATGTATCATTATTAATATTTGTGACATTTTTAATGTATCACTATTAGTATCTTTATTGTTGACATTGTCGTCACAAATGAGTAATGTTATTGTGATTATATAGTTTTGTCATTTATGCAAACGATTTTAGTAGCAAAAACAATGGTCATAAAAACTATAAGCAATTGTGACAATTTTTTAAATATAGACACTAATTTATCAGTGATGGAGGTATTTATGACGGCAAGTGATGACTTGAAAAATTTGTCACGAAAATTAGTAGTGAACAAAATTCATGCTTTTAGTGACAATTTTAGTTTCCACTAAATGTCCATTTTCTTGTAGTGAATTATAGTAAATATAATCGTCTTAGATATTAAAATTTTCAATTTTATATAGTGGACATTAGAACTGTGTACATTTTGGTGATTTATGTGACAATATCTTAGCACTAAAAATTCATATCATTTATGACAACTTCTATTTTATGGCCACCAATGAAAAAAATTTATTAATTAAGAAATTAAATTGTTAAATTTAATAATATTATTTTTGACAAATATGAACACATTAGTGATAAATTTACTTTAAGATATACACTTTATTTAGTGACAACATTATTGTAACATATAACTTCTATACTTGTGACGAAATATGTTAAACAATATGGCCACTGATGCAAATTTCTTTTATTACTAATGTAATTCGATTGTTGAATCGATTGTTTTATTTGTGACAATAATAAACACGTTAGTGACAATATTTTTTATAAGAACAATTTTCTATTTTTTGTGACAAAATGATGTTGACACTTTTTTCTTAATATATTAGTGGCCAAGTAATGGACACTAATAAAAAAGGCATGAGTGAAAAATATTTTGTCATTACTTCTAATTATTTTAGTGGCGATAAAGTTGTCACAATAAAATGAAAAACTGTTACGACTTTATTCGTTACTACCTTATATTATTTGTGCCGACAAACTTGTCATAAATATGTAAAGTTACTGTGATCATATAGTATTGTCACATATTCTATAATTTTTACTATCGGTACTTTTGTCACAATAAAATGAAGTACCATTACGACTTTACTCGTCATTACTTTATATTATTTGTGTCAACAAACTTGTTATAAATATATAAAGTTACTATGACCATATAATGTTGTCACACATTCCATAATTTTTAGTGTTGATACTTTTGTTACAAAAGTGTTTCATAATTGTGAACCATTTTACTAAATTAGTACTATTTCAATAGTGACAAAGGTATTTAGGATGGGAGCTGATGACATCAAAAATTAGATAATATTAATAGTAGTGACTAATATTATACTATTTTTAGTGACAACTTTTTCTTTCACTAAAAATATAATTTCTTGTAGTGTATTTTGTCTCTAAAGACGACCAAGATCATTATGGGAGAGTAGTTATGGCTTTTGACAGAAGAAGATTTAAACTTAAGTGGTACGTTTTAGTGCTCAATATATCCACACCAGTGTCTTCTTTTTTAGTAAAAATAGGAGTTTGGCTATCACCTTTGTACACGGGGTTGTGGAGCAATCTGATTAACATTAGACCTTCTATATAAGACCATTGGAAGTGAAGTAGTTCAAAAGATAAAATGTATAAAATAAAGTATACAATCGTCTTGGAGATAATTGGTGGTTAGAATAAGCAAAATGGGAAGTAGAAAACTAGCCAAAGCCTTACAATACCACAATTCCTTGCTAAGTCAAACAATAAGAGTGCTTTAGATAAAAAGGGGAGACAAGAATACTAATTTTTAGCATAGCTCAATCATAGCTAAGAGGAACAATAATAAGACTAATTCATTGCTGCATCAAAAGGAAACATGATCATTGACCAATCTCAGCTCAATAATAAGACTAATTCATTGTTGCATCAAAAGGAAACATGATCATTGACCAATCTCAGCTCAAAGAAATAATTTATTCCTTTTATAAAAACTTTTTGGGGTGTTGAAGCGGGGAACAACTCATCTATCCAAGTATTAAAATCCTTTGTTTCTCATCAGTTTTCAAATGACAAGATCTATTTCCTATCTTCTCCTTTTGAACCACTTGAGATTGAGAAAGTGGTCTTTGAAATGTTCCTTGACAAGGCACCAGATCTTGTTGGTTTGAATGAGAGGTTCTATTAGAAAGCATGGTTTGAAATTAAAAACATTATGATTAAGTCAATACTAGAAGTGTTTGAATCTGACAAATTCCTTAAAAGATTAGTAAAACATTCATCACCCCTATTCCCTAAATACCCTAAGCTGAGCACTGTTGGTGAGTTTGGACCCATATCATGTTGCAATTTTCTTTAGAAAATCATTGCCAAGTTGCTGGCAAAGAGATTAAAGAAAGTTCTAAACATTATAGTACACCTAGCACAAGCTAAATTTTTAAAGTGGAAACATATAGGAGACATCATCCTTCTCTCGCAAGAGTTGTTCAAGGGGTACTTTAGGAGAAATTTCCCTATAAATTATGCTCTATTCTATGGAACGAAAGGCATTTCATAAGGGGACCCTTTATTCCCTTACTTGTTTATCCTATTCATAAAGGTGTTATTAAGACTGCTAACTCACAATATCTCCAATGATTCAATTTTTTAGTTCCACGACAATTGTAAAAGGTTGAGATCTCACATATCATGTCTGCTGACGATCTCCTGTAAGTCACCGTATTCATATTAATAACGTTCCTTTAAAAGTTTAGGAGGTATCTTGTTTATCCATCAATACTAAAAAAAGTTTCATTATCCTTTTTGAGATTGTTAAGTAGAATTCTCTATGGTTATCAATAATAACTAAGCTTCAAATTGAACAACCTCCTTTTGTTTATTTGGGTTTACCAATAACAAAAAAAATATTGTTATATAGTGAATATGAGACATTGATCAAAAGGGAACAAAAGAGAATCAATACCTAGAGTAATCAAAATCTTTCATAAGCTTGGAGTGTCCTTATTAAATCTATGCTCAACTACTAACATGTTTAATAGAGCTCTAACTTCTACATTACTAAGGGAGTAATCAAAACCTCGGAGAAGATGTTGAGGCAATTTTTATAGAATTGCACTAATAATAGAAGATACAAGGTTAAAGTGTGATGGAAAGATATTTGCAAATTAAAAGAAAAAGGTGGCTTATGTATGTTTCTGATTACTCTAGTAACAAAATATCGATAGGGAAAAGAGTAGGAATAATCCTAACCCAAAAGAAATCCTTATAGGTATAATAGATTCACATAGTTTACTTAAAAAAGAGGAGTTTCTTAGAGCTATAGAAGCATCAAAGTTATTCACATTTCTTCTCACAGCTGCTGAAGTTAAGAAAATAAATGTCAAACCTTATTAGTTGTGAAGTGGGAAATGATGACAGTGCATCATTGTTTTATGATAACTAGAATAGGTGCAAATTCTGATTGAAATCCAGCTCTCTCAACAAGTCATTTGTAACTTTCATAAAGATGTATGGTCAGTGTGTGGATCGTAGGGTGCACATCTTATAAGTTCAAAGATAACTTAACTAGGTAGTGGGAAAAGTCAACTAGAACAGGTTTGCTTGGGATAGCAATCTACCTCCTAAAGTCTCATTCCTCTAGAGGTCGATGTTCACGGATAAACTTCAAGCTTGGATAGGTTACCTTTCCTAAATTTAATCAATAAATGCAATTTATGTGAAGAACAACTAGAATCAGTTGAGCACTTATATTTTAAGTGCAAGTTTACTAAAGAGTTTTGCCTATCAGTTTTAAACAAATTTCAAGTGAGAACAAATATGTTGAACTGGAAGATCTTCACAAGGTAATCATCTTGGTAGTCTTTGGTTCTTACATATTCAAGATTTGGGAGGAAAGGAACAATAGGCTTTTCAAACGGTAACAAAAAATTATGCAATAGTTAAAAATGAAGTTATCATCTAGACAAGGGAGTAAATTCTAATCAATGAAACGGTGAAGCAATGTACATAAGGAATGGCACGTATATAGAATATTTAGGAACTTGTTTTGCATAGTATTTTTTAAATGTTAAGAGACCTCGTACAAAGAGTATGGGTTAGTTATGCATAATATGAAATGTTAATGGATACCTTATTATATCTCTTTTGAAAAGTTCTTAAAATAATTTTTTAACTTTAAAAAATACTATTAATTATTATAAACAAATTTAATTTTTTGTAATTTACAAACATTTTAAAATAGTTGAATGATTAAATTTTAATTAATTTTTGTAATTTAAGAGACTTTTTAAAGTTGTATATATGTAGACTCAAATTAATCGAACCTTGATTTATCTAGAATTACCAAGAGAGAGTTACACTAAAATTAAGAAATATAAGTTAGTTTTTTTCTTTATATGAATTTTATTATGTCATTGACAATATTTTGTTCCTTACATTATAACATTAAATGGCTTTAAGTTAGTCTAGAATTCTTCACTATCCTTATAAATAACCATGTAATGTTTCAAAATTCACAATTCACCAAAATCAACTATGGGAATTGGGCACTTTGAATGAAGATCATTTTCGATTCACAAGTTGTATGATATGTAGTCAACAAAGGATATGTGGAGCCTTAAGATGAGACAAGTTTGACTTAAGCCAAAAAAGAAGCCTTTAAGAAGAAAAAGAAAGAATATCATAGTGCATTTACCATCATCCATTAAGGTTTGGATGAAGAAATGGTCGAGAAAATATCCAGTGAAACTATATTAAAGAAGGGTTGGGATACTCTCTAAAATTCCCTGATAAACGTTAAAAGGTGAAGAAGGTACAACGTCAAACTTTAAGGGTCAAGTTTGAGACATCTTAATGAAGGATGATGAATTCATTTTAGACTACTTTATAAGAGTTCCAGGAGTGGTTAATAAAATGAAGAGGCTTGGTGATACCATTCAAGATGTTTAAATTATTGAGAACTTATGATCTCTCGACTCAAAATTTAATTATATGTTAGTGGCTATTGAATAATTCAAACATGTGAGCAATATGACCATAAATGAGCTAAGTGGGTCTTTACTATCTTATGAAGAAAATATGAATCATGATAAGAAGGATGTACACAAAAAGCCATACTAGTAAAGTTAAAGTCAAACAATAGTTATATGGAGCGAAGTGAAAAAAGAAAATTTATAGGTGGAAGTGGACGTGGTTATAAGCAAGGTTATGGACATCATGGAGCCAAGGGAGAGGAAAATGTGAACACGACTCTTCTAGTAAAAATTAACCTAAAAATTTTCAACATGGTCAAGGAAGAGAAAGAGGAAGAAGAAGAGGCAACTATGATAGAAATAATACAAGAAAAAAAATAACAAAGCATAAATATTTTGAGTAGCAAGCCTCGACATTATTCTTGATAATGTTTTTCCAAGAATGAAAATAAAGATAAATTTGTAGAAGTCATTGAAGATGCAACAGAGAAAACTTTACTAGTTATAATAAAGGATAATCTAAAAGGTGATAAAAGTATATGGTATCTTGATAATGTAGCTAGTAATCTAGGACAAATGATATATTTTTAAAACAGAATTAGATACCAAAGTGACATGGAATGTATGCTGTAGTGATAATACAATGATAAAAATTAGGACAAATGTGTGATTTTAATTAAGAAAACAAATTGTCATAAGTTTCTCTCTAATATTTATTTTATTCCAAAACTAAATAATATTTTAATCATTAGTCAACTTTTGAAAATTTATATGAATGGCCATACACTCTAACTTTAAGATCATGATGCTAATCTTATTATCAAGGTGAATATGACTAGCAATAAGATGTTTTTGTTAAACTTTCCCACTGTAAAGGTCATATGTTTAAAGACTGTTGTTAATTATCATTTATAGATATGACATATAAGGTATAAATATTTAAATTTTAACGAACATAAAGCTTTGTGAGAGAAGAATATGGTAAGAAAAATTTCAATTATAAATCACCTTAAACAACTATATGAGGTATGCTTACTTGGAAAGCATTCAAGGAAAATATTTTCAAACTAATCAACTTTAAGAGTTAGCAATCCACTCCAACTTGCTCAGCCAAATGTTTGTGGCACCATTGATCTTCAATCTTTTGTAAAAGCTCTTACTTTATTCTTTTTTCTAAGATTAAAATAAAATGACGTGGGTGAAAATTTTAAGGTACAACTAGGAAGCTTTTGATGCATTTAAAAATTTTAGAACTTTGATTGAAACAGAAAGTAGTTTTGAGATTAAAGCTTAAATAAATGATATAGGTGGACAATTTACTTATAATGACATTAAGAGCTTTTATGAGTTTTATAAGATTCGTCATTTTCTTATAATGCCTATATCTACCTAATGAAATAGAGTAGCTAAAAAATAATCAAATAATCCTTAAAATAGTAAGAACCATATTGAAAAGCAAGATGATGCCTAAGGAGTTGGGCTAAAGTAGCTTAATTTATGATTTATGTCTCAAATCAGAGTCCTGTAAAACGCTTGAACGATGTCACTCCACAAGAAGTTTAGAGTGGAGTGAATTCTTCTATGTATTTACTACATATGTGCTTGTTTCGAAGCAAGAAAGGTCCAAACTTGATGAAAACTTAAATGTTCATAGGTTTTTCAATCCAATCAATATAAATATTATTATTAGTAGGGATGCTGAATTTGATAAAAAAGCATTTTAGAATTGAAGCTCTCAAATGGAAGATCTTATTATTTCCTTCCATAGTTTGAAGGTGTAGAAGAAAAGGAGGTTTTTTTTAAGAAGTCAAAAATGATTTTTCTTAACTAACCTTACTAACCCCATCATCTTAAACATCATCATTTGTATCTTCACCAATAAGCATAGGATCTCAAAGATATTAAAGACATGAATTTTTTTTAAATATTCCTAACTTGTCTTGTCTACTTGCAGATGTTAAGCTTTTAAGTTTTAAAGACACTATCAATAATGAGAAGTGGATTCATGTAATGAATGAGAAAATTCATCAAAAGAAATGACACATAAGAACTTATTTCTCTTTAGAGAGGTCATTATGACATTAGAGTATAGTGGGTGCACAAATTAAGAAGCATTCAAAGGTAAAATGGAGAGATACAAAATAAGGGTTATTATTTGTAAGTACTAGAGAAAGGTATTTTGTACTGATATATTTGTACAAAGTATCAGTATATATTTATACTAGCTAATGAATAACTAATTATAAAATAATCATGTTTATAATCAAGCTTTAGGATATAGTAACTTTACAATCTTAATTAATAGATAATATCTTATCCAATCTGCAATACTTCCATCAAGTTAGATATAAATATTAATCATGCTTAACTTGTTACCAATAATTAACCCAAGCTCTATTTAGAGATATTATGAAAATATCACTAAGTTGTTCTCCAATTTGAGATATCCTATAGAGGTCAAGTTTTGCAACACTTTTTAATGAACGAAGCGACAATTTATCTTAATATGTTTAGTTCATTAATAAAATACAATATTAGAAGCAATATTTAGAGAAACTTGATTATCATACCATAATTTTACTAGTACTGAGGCTTTAAAATCAATTTATGTTAAGAGCCGATATATTCACATTCTATCACATGATGACTTTACTGGATCTAGAATCAACATATTACTTCTTTCTTTTCCATATAATGAAGATTTCTTCAATAAGACACAATGGCTAGTAGTGAATTTTCTGGCAATCATAAAGCCTATCCATTCAGCTTTTCAAAAACACTTGATATAAGTATTTTTGTAATTTTTATACAGTATTCTTGGACTAGGAACTCCCGTTTAAGTAATATAAGATATGTTATGGGGAGGCTCATTGATGAATAATTGGATAAGTTACAAGTTGACTTTCAACATTGACAATGTATTTAACATTAGGGCAAGTTACCACTAGATATTTTAATTTAGATAGTTTAATTTTTCAAGCAATATATTATATTTCCTAAAGTCTTCAAACATGTCTTCATCTTTGCTCAGTTATAAATTTGGGAACATTAGAGCACTAAATGGCTTAGTTCTAGCCTTCTGTTATCTATTAATAGATCAAATATATACTTCTTTTGATATAAGAAAATGCCTTTCTTGCTTCTTGGCACTTCTACTTCTAAAAAAATGCTTGAAAAATCTTAATATTTCATGTAAAGTTGACTGTGAAAGAATGTTGGACCCCGACCCTTTTCTTGAAAATATGATTTATTAACTGGAATTAAATGAGGAATTAGTGGTGAAAATTT
>JAOQMQ010000001.1:3526196-3541270 GCA_027563845.1 Erythroxylum subrotundum | reverse complement strand
ACCTCATTTCAATCAACTCATCCACTTTCTTCTCATAATCCATATAAGTTCACTCAAATATCAAAGTCCTCAAATTTAAACACTTTATTTCTCATAAATTTTTCTTAAATTCATCAAATTTTCTTAAATTCATAATTTGTCTCACCCATTTCTTTCTCATTTAAAATCATTTTAATATTTCTAATTTTCACCGAAAGTTTAGGGTCCAACATTTACGTCTCTATTTAGTCATGCTAACATACAATAACACTGACATCGGCTACATTACCTAAAAAAATTCAAAATTTTCAAAATTCACATAATGATGTGTCGGGTCGTATTGGGTTAGTTTTCAAGTTCGGTGAATTCATAATGTGAGTTGTTTGAATTTTTTTTGGATTTCTTACAATGGTAATAAGTAAGGTTTAAATTAAAAAATAATAATTAAAGGATACTAAAGCCATTTTTGAGTGAATTTTCATGCTTTGAACTTCAAATGTGAGAGGTACATGAGGTTTTGGTATCTTATATGGTACCTTTATTGTTTAGTATTGCATGATAGTCACTTTGATTGAGATTGTTCTTTTGATTAATTATCAAATTCAGTGAATAGAAGTACTAATATGTGATAATGGGAATGTGCATACGGATTTTACATTTATTGATGGTACATTGTCATATATTATATGCCCATCAAGAATGTGAGGATAATATACTGTTGTAAGCATTGTGTTTATGGATTTGTTTGGATACTAATGAGAATTTAGTTACCATAGTGGCGTTTCAAGTTAGAATTTGGATTATTCTGCTTGGAAGTTCGGGGATGTCTTTGGTTTTGTATTTGGTTATTTTTCCCACAAGTGTTGACCTTATGTGAGAATTTGAGATGTGAATAAAAGCATTAGATGGAGGAAGCCATTGCTTGAGTAATCTATTCACTCATATGTGGTAGTGTCATAAGAGTCAGTAGTATGTACTCTAATCACTTTTATGTGGAGGCCTAACCTGTATGTATTATGTATTCAGCCTACAGATGTTTCATGATATGTGTGATAAGATTCTCGATACAGACACTATTTGTGGCCTTGAGTATCGTTGTTATCCTACATTTGTGTTGACCATTACATTGTCAATTTTACAGTCATCTTTTCTGTAAACAACAAAAGTGTCACAATTGAAACCTTGATTGGTTTCAATTTCAAAAAATGGAAACAGGATGTAGAGTTTGCATTAGAGATGACAAATATTAATATGGACATAATTACGAATAAGTCAACTCCATCTACATCTATCAGTTCAGAGGCTAATAGAGTGGCATATACAGCTTAGGACTGGTCAAACAAGATGTGATATCTGACCATTAAGAGATCCATTCCGAACCATTTGCTTAGTGAACTTTTGGAGACCAATATAGCTCGAGATTTCTTAAATAATGTCTCCCGGAGGTACATGGTCTCTTATAATGTAAAGATAAGCACCTTGATAAAGAAGTTGTTCTCTATAAGATATACACGAACAGGGGAGTGAGGAAATACATTATCAGGATGGTCCACCTACAAAGTAAACTAAAGGCATTGGGCGTTATCATCCTTGAGATATGTGTTGTACATCACGCTTTGATTTCTCTTCCTTCAGAGTTTGGTGTTCTGGTGACAATATACAACTCCTTGGATGAGTCTTGGCATATAAATGCTCTAATTACATGATGCATTACTGAGGAGGAGAAACTCAAGAATGTGACTCCTACAGTCCTCATAGCAACCAAAGGAAAGACAATGGTGAAGCCCGCTAAAAAGATCTAAATTTTATCCACACATTGACGTTGGCCAATCTAGTACTGGTAAAGGTCCTATAGATATAAAAAAAGGATTGCCAGAGGTATAAGACCTAAAAGGAAAGGCAACAATTGTCAAGCAACTCCTTAGCTTGTATGATCTATTACTCTAATCTCGCTATAGCCACATCAAGTTCTTGGTGGCTTGATAGTGGAGCTTCTAATCATGTTGTCTCCACAATGCAAGGGTTTATATGTAGGAGAAAGTCAAATAAAGAGGAGGAAAGATTGATGGTGGCCAATAATGAAGAAATGAATGTAATATCTTTAGGAGATGTGTGTTTGAACCTTGATAAAGGGTTTGTTTTGGTTTTGGTTTTACATTACACATTTTATATATAGTTTTGTTATTAATGCTTTTGTTGTACAGTTTTCGTTTAATGCAAAACATATTGGTATTGCCTTCTTACCATATGGTTTGTATAAAATGTGTCTTGCCCCGAATGAGATATATGCTTCTTCATATCTTGCCGAATAGTTGGTGAAAAAGAGAACCCTAATAAAGGATAAGTCATATATGTTGGGCATAAAAGGTAAGGCCATATTTCTAGAGATAGGGTTAAGAGATTGATTAAGGAAAATATTCTCTCAACTCTAGATTTTGATGAACTGGAAACATGTGTTGACTACTATAGGGGTAAGTTGACTAAAATAAAGAAAAATGTGTCAGCTCGTGCATCTGGCTTACTGGACCTCATACATACAAACGTATGTGGACCTTATAAAGTTACCTTATGCAATTTTAGATATTGTCTTACATTTATTTATGACTATTTCCATTATGGATATGTGTTCTTGCTTGAGAAAAAGTGAGTTCTTAACAAATTCAAGATCTTTAAGGCTAAAGTTGAGAACCAATTAGGAAGGTCTATTAAGATTATCAGATCAAACCGTGGAGGCGAATATTATGACAAACATGGAGTTTTAGGACAAGAAAAGGATCTGTTTGCCAAATATGTTAAATCATATGGAATAATGATTCAGTTCACTATATCAGGTAGTCCTGAACAAAATGGTGTGGAAAAAAGGTATAATTACACCTTAAATGGCATGATGAGGTCAATGCAAAGTAATACTAACTTACCTGACTACCTTTGGGATGAAGCCACAAAGAATGCCTTATATATACTCAATAGAGTCCCAAGTAAATCAGCTGCGAAGACACCTTTTGAGATTTGGAAGGACTAGAAGCCTAGCTTCACCCATATTTGTGTATGGGGTTACTCTGCTAAGGTATGCTTATATAATCTTTATGAAGATAAATTTCATACTCATTCCACTCGTTGCTATTTTGTAGGATATCCTAACCAATCTAAAACATACAGATTCTACTATAGAATAGGAGGGGCTAGAATAGTGGCATCACAAACAGCTAAGTTTTTGGAGTATAATGTATGTGATGAGGGTGGTCCTTCTCGCCCTTCAGATGAGAGCAGGGTAGACACTACAGTCACTTTGTATCCATCACCCATACAGTCATACCTGATGAATCCAGGTTTAAGTACCATATCAGTAAAGGAATAATGACCCATAGATATACAAATTAGGGTTCTTGAGGTACAAGAACCAATTTAGTTAAGAAGATCCACTACAGTAAGGAGACCTGCTATTTTAACTAATTAAATAGTCTATTTGGGTGAATAAGACTATGATATCTAGCATGTTATAGATTCAGTCACCTTTTTAGAAGTTGTTTCTGGACCTCATGCAAATTTGTGATGGGATGCTATGAAGGACGAGATGTAATCCATAAAGCATAATAAGGTATGATAGCTTGTTGATTTGCCTCAGAATTGCAAACTTGTCAGTTGTAAATGGATTTTTAAGACCAAAAAGGACTCTTAGGGTAAAATTGAGCGATTTAAGGCTTGATTGGTTACCAGATGGTTCACTTAGAGAGAAGGGATTGACTTTAATGTTACCTTCTCTCCTGTATCATCTAAGGATGCATTTCAAGTGATTATGGAAATAGTAGCTCATTATGATATAGAACTACTTCAAATGGATGTCAAATCGGCTTTCCTGAATAGAGACCTTTATAAAGAGGTCTATATGAAGCAACTTAAAGGATTTCAGGATCGAGATAAAGATGACGTGGTTTGTAAGCTGAGCAAATCTATATATGGTTTAAAACAAGCCTCCTGACAGTGGCGCCTTAAATTGGTTGAGGTTATTACCTCTTTTGGCTTTATGGAGAATAAAGTTAAAAGGTGCTTGTATTACAAGGTCAAGGGGAGCAAAGTTATAGTTCTATTCTTATATGTGAATGATATCTTGCTCGCATCAAATAACTTGACCTTACTACATAAGGTTAATCAGCTTTTGGCCAAGCATTTTGATATGAAGGATCTTGGTGAAGCATCTTTTTCCTAGGTATTCAGATTCATCGGGATATATCTCGACACTTATTAGGCCTCTCACAAAAAGCATATATTGAGCGAGTGCTACAAATGTTTAATATGACTGATTGTAAACCTGTTGCAGCAGCTATCTCTCATGGTGAGAGATTATCTTTGGCATAATGTCCAAAGAATAAGCCAGAGAGAGAGAGGCTATGAGGAATGTCCTATATTCTAGTGCTATTGGTATCTTAATGTATGCCTAGGTGTGTACTAGATTGAAAATTGCATTTGTAGTTGGACTATTGGCTAGGTATCTGGCTAATCCAGGAATCGATCACTGGTATACAGTCAAACAGGTGTTGAGATATCTAAAGGGCACTAAGGATTATGTGTTGACATTTGGAAAATTCAACAATCTGGATCTCATAGGCTATACAAATTCGAACTTTGCTATATGTCCAGATGATAGGAAGACTACGTCAGGATATATCTTTAAACTAGCAGATGGTGCATTATTGTGGAAGAGTGTCAAGGAGACACTGGTGACTTCCTCGACTATGCATACAAAGTTTGTGGCATACTACGGCGCTGCAACATAGGCAATTTGGCTCAGGAATTTGATTTATGAGTTTTATGTGGTTGATTAATTGGCTAGACAAATTCAGTTATATTGTGATAATCTTTCTGCTGTGTTGTTCAATAGAAACAATAAGAATATCACAAGGTTTAAGCATTTGGAAGTCAAGTATTTGACCATAAAGAAACTCATACAGAAAGGTGACATTGAGGTGGAGCATTTGAGGACTGAGGACATGCTTACTGATCCTTTGACTAAAAGACTTCATCCACATGTTTTTAAGATACATGTATACACGATGGGTGTGTTGAAGTCCTTAGACACTATAATTAGGGATCACTGTGTTTTCTCCTTGTACATTTGTATGTTGTTCATGCATTATGACAGTATGTATTATTAATAAAGATGATCATCATTTGGCTATGAGTCATACATGTTGCTATATATTGTCGTGATACAGGTGAAAGTCTTAAGATCTATGTTGATCTTTAGCAGTTGTAACAGGTCATTGGGCATATCTATATACAGATTGACATTGAACTTATGTCTTTATGGCACATACAGCTTCATATGTAAATCTATGGATTTGACAGGACATAAGGGAATATAAGTGTTTAATCTTATAATGTGGTTTAACATTTAGTGAGAGAACACAATTTTCTTTAATGCAATTTAACATAAAATGTAGAGAAATTGAGACCTACAAAAAAAAAGATGATACCTTTCATATCATACATGTATCATCCTAATTTGACACACTTCATTTTCTAATTCATATTAGTGAGGTATCAGATATACGTGATTGTATTAGAGTCGTGTCACACATGACACATGCATTTGATATTTTTCGGTATCGAAAGTCTTACGAGATAGAATGATGGATTTTCATTATCTTTGGATCAAATGATTTTTTAAACTTTGCCGACCTATACATTGATTTAACTTAACCGTTTTTGTACTAGTTTTATAATTGTTACAACTACCGTAATTAATTATTGTCTAAGGGGGAGAATTTTAGAAGATTCCTTAAGGTTGGGCAACAATTAGTTATAATTTTAATGATTTTAATAAATTCATAGTTAAGCGAATCGAATTTGATCCAGATAAAGATAATAAAGTAGCCTAAAAAATGATCTGAGTTAATGGGCTAAAGTTCAACGAAGAAAATGGGCCATAATCAGTATGAATCAAACTTATATTGAGCATGTAACGAGGAAGCCCAAATATATATATATATATATATATATATATATATAAGGTTAAGGTTTCCTACAGCTACTTAAGCAAATCATGAATGTACGGATTCTTGGACCCGTCAAGAGGTTCACGTATTAAAAAAGTTGCAAAAAGACCTTAACAATATTCCAGTGATCAACCTGCGAAAAGGTCGTTGAGAAACGCGCCCATTTTAGCTTTAAAAAGCTTGATTGAAGTTATAGAAACGAAATCAAGTATGTTTCATGTTTTTCCCAGTCTATTCACATTCACGTTTGATCTTGTGAGGGTAGCGAAGGCTCGTGTTACGTCTTACATCTTCTACGCTTTCACAATTAACAAATTGAATATGAATAAAAGGAGTATTACGAAACTATGCCAAGAACTGATGATCTGACAAACTTTCTATCTTAATTTTCAAAACAATCTACAAATTTTGTATCTGTTTCATCTATTTCTTTAGTTAAGTGAGTGATATCTTTTGTAACAATACATTAAAGGTTGGGACCTATTTAAAAAAAAAAAAAGATTCCTTGCACGCAAAGCTTATAGTTTCGGCTGGTCAGAATAGTTAAATTAGGTTTTCCAATATCATATTTCTCCAATGTGAACTAGTTAAAAAAACACGTGCGGAGGTGTAACGTTCTTGGTAATTAAGGTGCACCTATTTTTCTTAAAGTAAAGCAAAGATTGGAGAAAATGGGAGTTGACTGAGTCGAAGATCACAGGCTGACATGAGTGACAGAAGCAGAGCGCCACCGATGTAGAACGAAGAGCGGTGGCTGTAGAGAACGACTACTGACATGCGACGGTGAGAGGAACTAAAGACTTACGCATGGCAATAAACACGTATAAAAAATGGAAATTTTGAACAGAGCTTGATCGAATGGCGATAACAAACAGATGGAGAAACATACTGCGACAATAACCACACAAAAAAAATGGTGATGGCAACTATCACGACCCAAGGGACGTAGACGGCGGTGGCAATTGTCTCGGGGATCAGATCTGCCGTTTCAAAATACTGCCAAAGTGCTGTGTCCTGAATAAATCTCAGTCATTCGTTATAATAAGTTGTATGGATAGAATATTAAAGTCAGAGCATTACATAGCAATTTGGGAGCAGCAGACCTGCTCCCGTTGTCTCGGGTACATGGCGAAAGGGAGACAGGTCTAGGCTACAAACAGGGGAGACATAATGAGAATAGCTGGCAGACTGACGTCTACTGGATTTTGGCTGGCGCTATGAGGATATGAAGGGTACGTGGTCACAGCCCTAAATGAATATCCGATGGCTGGAGAAGCAGGGCAAAATGATAATGATAGAAGTCACAGAAACGGATTTTGGAAGTAAAGAAAGAATTAGCTGAAGCTGTAATTGGCTAATTGTCCTTTAGCCTTTTGAAAGTTGAAATCTTCATATCTTCTAGATTAAAAGTGTATCACTTTGTCAACTCGATTTTAAGGATTGGAAAACTGAAAAATCATCTTGTTTACAAGAACATAAAGACTGTTATTTTCATGTTTTCATTCAAGATAGCAATAGTAAGAGTAACACTCACTTTATGTGAAAAGGAAAATCAAAATGAAATAATTCTCATCTCTATCTACAGGATTCCAGAGCGAATACACCATTGCTCTAAAGAATCGAAACCTGAATTTTCCAGATTTTAATATCGCAATCCAAACTGCCACTGTAAACTAAACAAGAAGTATTAGAATCAGAGCCATTATTGGTGTCGATGGCTGCAGTTATACACTTAATTGGTTTTCTATGGCCTTGTAAAACTGCTAAACAACAATAGTTCTCCTTCATTCCTCTCCTCCAAATCCTTATGGTGTTATCAGCAGAGCCACTGCAAACCAAATCTGAGACAATAGCCAAGCACAAGATTGCCTTTGAGTGTCCTCTAAGTGCACCGGCCACCACCATGCGCAGACCACCGGCATCGATGGCGGCACCAGCTTCTCTTTTCCACACGAGTATTGATCTGTCACAAGCACCAGAATATAGGACGGACCCATCAGTACTAAGAGCTAAAGCATTGACAGCTGACTTGTGAGCCTCCATTGTGGCCATCAAAGAGTGCTTTTTTTCTCCTGATAGCTTCTTCCAAACCTTGATTTTCTTATCTGCCGAGCCTGTATAAACAAGCCCTTCACTAGATAAGACAATGGCATTAATAGCATCGTCGTGTGCGTTCCTCACTGATTCCAAACATTTGAAGTCCGATGTTCGCCAAACTTTGAACGTTCTGTCCCATGAAGCAGAGAACAGAAGTAAGCCATCCTTCGACATTGTTAGTGCTGACACGGTGTCAACATGATGCACCCAAGTGCACTTCTTGTGTCTTCTAACCTGCACGTAATTCTTCTCTGAAAAGAGCCTTAAGAATCGATCACACGCCGTAGGAAGTGTAGCTATGCATTTGTAGTATCGTTGATCGTTCTTGGTATCAATTTTCCATATACGGATTTTAAAATCTTGGTGCGCACTGAAAAGTTTGTCTCCTGATACAACTATAGACTTCACGGCCCCGTTGCTAATAGCAACAATATCGCCTGTCCGATTCTCAACAACAAAAGGGTCTTGTCTCCAAGCTCTTATCTCGCTATAAGAAGAGCCGCTGTAGAGAAACTTTCCCTCCAGAGCAAGTGAAGAAACATAAGAGGAGTGGCCTTTGAGAGTGGCAACACACTCATGGTGAATGGTGAAGCTTTGATCATTCTGATAAGGAAATGGTGCAGTCAGTGAAGGAACAGAAGGTAGACTAAGCTGAGATGAGAAAGATGAGGTTGATGAGTCTGAATAGAGGTGATTGGAGCTTGGATGAGAAGATTCTTCGTCTTTTTCGCCATGGTAAGGCGAAGGAGATGGAACAAGTCCCATTATTCTGCTTCAAGCTTAAAGCCTGAAAGATTCAGAAAAAGGCTAGGAGAAGACCAACAAAAGTGGCTCAATTTGACATCAACGAGATGCTTGTAAAAGAAAAAAGATAAGATGTATTACAGGACGAAATCTAGTTCTAGAGGAAGACAAAAAGTAGAGGCTTGGCCAAGGGCAGAGGTTGTTCCTCTTTAGGGTATAACTTGGTCCCATTTCATAACACTAGAGATAACAGCATTATACTGATGATAACAAAAATTTTAGCATATGGTGTCGGTATATTGTATTTAGGCAATAGCCTTGCGTCACTTCTTCCACAAAGGGCACGACTCCTGAAGCACTCCCATCCCATGCTTTTGAAATTGCTAACATCTTTTCGCGGCTGCACAAATTGACGGAGCTTGTGCATTCACTTTTGTGGCATCGACGATATTTTTTTTTTGGTAATTAAAAAAGTAATATTATTTAGAAGGTGATAAATGCAAGTTTTATTGTGATTTAACTTACTCTATGAATATTTTTTAATTCTCTAGTTATTTAAAAATATCTTCTGATATTAAAAAGTTTTTAAATTTTATCAAACATTTTAAAATTAATTTATTAACTTTTTGGTAATATGGTCGAATTATGATAATTATAAGAATATTATTATATAAGCAGCAATTAAATTTGTAACAATGTTAATTAAAATAACTTGACACAATTTTCGTAAATCTTTTAAATTTTAATATATTAAATTATTTTAAAATAATAAAACATTTTTTAATGAATAAACAAAATAAAAAAGGAAGTTTACGCCTTTGATCTTTCTATAAATAAAAACTCGATCGATGCTATCCTGAAATTGACTAGGTACAAGTTGAGTAATACGTTTAACTTTATGTGCTATACTTTATGGATTGGTGAGGACATACATATTTGCTCACGTCAACGAGCCTCAAGCTTTGATGATTCACAACTACACGATATCCACCAACATTTTACCAAAATTGGCGTGGATGCTATCGTAAATGGAATATATAAGTTTATATTGGTTAAATATATTTTTACTTTAAATTAAAGAAAATTACGTCTAACCTACGGGTTGTGGCTTAGTTAGCTGCGCAGGTTGGGTATGTGGGAAGACTTCTTGGGTTCGATCCCCATTAAACACACCCGCAAGGAGCCTTAACTGTGACTGCGCTCCGACCTGAATTAGTCGACCCAATGAGTTCGGATATTGGTGGTTTACACTAAAAAAAGAAAACTACGTCTAAAACTAATTAAATGACGTATTGAATAGTAACTATAATTTAGTAACTTACACGTCATGTAATATTATGAATATTACAACAACAATAACATCCAACATGGCTAGTTTTACGTAGTTACACCTAATAGCCAAAAACTGTCATTTAAAATTAATGTCAACGTTGCTCCACCTTGAATGTTTTAGCGCGTCAGCTGTGCGAGGTGAAAGAAAGTGAAAGCAAGGGACAATTGCCACTCCACAGGAAATTTCTGTAGTGTGAATGACATTATCTTATGTTCCGGATAATTAAGCATCCTGAGTCGGGGCTTCGACTCTTCTATGTTGGATACTTGAGAATGATAATTTTCATGAAACTAATCAAGCTTGTAGCTTTCTTGTTGAAGGTAGAATTTGGCTTACCTGATTAAAGATGGGGCCAATTTAGGCCAATTTGAAGTGGTTTTTATATCTATACCCTTTATATGAATCATATGTTCCTGATAATCATTAAGAACACATGCAATCCTGTTTTTAGGTGATGAACATTCATGCGTTTTGTGCATGGCAGTATGGGGCAGACGCAGAACTTTGAGCGTCTTGTACACTATAACACTTGACAGAGTCAGAGCAGACACTCCAAGTTTCAATTTAGTCCAATCCAACTCAGTGGAATCATGCCGAACATCCTCGGACATGATGCGAAGTATATACCAGAAATATGTAGCGGGTTACGGATTTTGCGTGCCCGAGAAGCTGTAAAGTTACCTTTTTTGTCGTTTTTTCTTCGTCAATATTCCATACTATTCAGTGTATGCAGTCGTGAGAAGACTTAAAGTATTGTGATAAGCCAGAATTGTCAAAAAGTGGCATTTTTTCTTCGGTTTGAAAGCCTAAGATAAATTAGAAAAACTGGGTTGCGGCTTGCAAGTTGCAACTTGGAAGGTATATTGTCATTTCTTTTTCTTTATTCCCATTATCCTGACGCCAAAAGAAGCGACCTAAACACTTTGTCCCATGAAGTGACTGCCTATCTTCCATCTTAAAACAATGTCGCCAACACTATGCTATAATTTCAAACGAGTTTCATGAAACCAGAATCACTCCATGATTTAAATATTGACGATCCAATTACTAATCTCTTGATTTAAACTTGCAATTTTTTCTGCCGACATCGTAGACCATAGAGCAGTTTGGTTCGATCTAAGTTTACGCCTTCTCTAGACTTTAATTCCATTGCACATAGAAGTCTAGACGAACAATTTCCAGTACTTGTGATATATAGCGGAATACTCTTGCTATTTACAATTTCCAAAGTTATTATAACATGAATAAAGTAAATAATTAAAAGATTATTTACAAATTATTTATCCAAATATTTTGCCAATATTATTGTGCAATCAATTATGTTTTGGCGTCATTATATTTTGTTTCACTAACACCTCTCCCCTCCAACTCAAGGTGAGGAGAATGAAGTCAGCTTGAGCTTTTAATTAGTTTATTGAATCGGTTCGATAAATGAGTTGTGGTGAAGATATCAACTATTTGATCACAAGATGATCAGAGACAAAAGAGATAGTTCTTAACTAAAAATGATAATAAATAAAGTGACAATTGTATTTGATATATTCTATTTGTTCATAAAATATATTATTTTGAACAATTTGAATGGCACTATATATGATTATTATCATAATAAATAAGAGTAGTTGATGAATTAATGTTTAATTTTTATATCATATAATAACCAACGTAACAGCATAAGTTTAAAAGTAGCTTCCAAAAAGGTTCAATATTCAACTACAATACTAGAACGAGCCATATTAGTTTGTTTCTTACTTCACCATAATATAAGAGAATCACTAAGAAAGAAATAAAATTCAATTGTAAAGCATCAATTGGTAGAATCTCTAGTCTAATTGATATTTGAATATCCGTAGATCCCTAAAGAATGGGAAGATCATAAGAGTTGGATACCATGAAACAGGGTACATTTGACATGGTATAGACTATGAAGCACTGTAATATAATGAGTGATCTAGGAAACTCTTATAAACTAATTCGTAATATGAATTGTATAGGTTATATCAAGGCAAGTAACTATAAGGAATACCAAACTCCCCACCAGTTGTTTATACAAGGTAGAGTCATCTAAAGGTTTGTCACCTTATTAATGTGAGACGAACATCACTCTCAATAAAGGTGGCCGTAATTTTGTTATCACTTATATCTATGGCAAAAAAGAGTTCAGTAATATATTTTATTTATGAGAGATAGTAATATGAATCATCATATAAGGACTTTTAAGCCAAAGAAATATATTAGATGTCTTGGATCTTTCATGTGTAACACCACCAAAGTCATCATCAGTAATGATCATATCATCTACATAGAATAATAAGAGCATGTACCCTCTATATATATATTAAACAAACAAGAACTTATTATAGGGATTGGAAATAAAGTCAAGTTGGTGAATAATAGGGCTAAATTTAGCAAATCACATTCAAAAAGCTTGTATAAGATCATAAAGAGCCTTTTTAAAGTGACAAATAGTATTTAGAGGATAATCATAACTTAGAGGTGGGTGTATATACACTTATTTTAGAAAGGTTAGGCTTGAGAAAGGTATTTTTGAAATCCATTTGAAATGATTACCGTTTATTAATGGTAGCAACAACTATGAGGAGCAAAGGTCTCCTTATCTTTAATGCCATACTCTTGAATGAATCTTTTAACAACAAGACAAACTTTATAATGTTATTTATTAATGGCAACATCAATTATGAGGAGCAAAGGTTTCCTTATAGTTAATATCATACTCTTGAATGAATCTTTTAACAACAACCCAAACTTTATAATGTTTTAATGTACCATTTGCCTTTGTGTTGATCTGATAGACCTATTTATAGCCACTAAAGTTTTGCTTGGAGGAAGTTAGGCTAAATCTCTAAGTATGAGTTTTCTTTAAGGCTTGTAATTCTTCTTTCATAACTTAATGCCACAAAAGATTAGCATTAGCTTCTTCATAGCTATTGGGCTCTTAGAGGGAAGTGATGGTTGAGTTAATAGGGTTATATATAAGATGAGGGAGATTTACAACATAAGATTATCATGATAATGGAGTGTATTGGCTTTATAGGTTGTGATGACTGGAATGATTTGGGAGAAATTGGATCCTCTAATAGAGCTAGATCCTCAAGTGGGATAGGTGGTCTTCATTCTTTAAGACATACAATTGGGAGAGACTCACATAAAAATTAGTGAGTCAATATTATTAGTGAATAAATTAATAAAGGGATCAGTGAAGAAATAAGTGGAAGGTGAGATTTAGAAGAAAGAAAAGGATGAGAACATTTTATATTCTTTTAAGGTCACATATTTATAGATCTAGGGAAGTCTAAAGAAATGATCTCATCATCTATATCCCTTGTGTTCAATTTCATAACTTATAAAATAATATAAATGAGCTTAAGCTTTCAATTTGAAATGTTCATGTGACCAAAGAAATACAAAACATATATAACCAAAAGCTCGACGGGAACTGTATTCAGAAGTATGATAAAAAAAGATGTCATAGGGAGATTGATCACATATAATAGCATAGGAAACACAATTGATAGTATAAACATTAGTAAGAGGTACTTCTCCTTAAAAATGCTCAAGATAAGAGGAAAAAGTAAGTAAGGCCTTGATTATATTACGACTATAAGTAAGGCCTTAATTATATCAAGAATGTATATATGTTTCCTTTTAGCTGGAGTATTTGGACAAAAGTGATGAAACATTATACTATATTGGGAAACGAGAGAAAAGAATGAAGTATCCTTATAGTCTAAGGTATTATTAATTCTAAAGACTTTAATTATTTTATAAATTTTATTTTTGACCATTTAAGCAAACTATGCATTTATATCCTTCAAGTCCAATTTTGTATGCGTCAAGTAAATCCAAATACATCAATAAAGTCATTAGAAAAGATATAAAAAAATAAATCTCATATTTTAGTAATAAGAAAAGGGCCTTAAATATCTTAATGTGACTTAGATTGCTATTATTAAAAGAGAAAGCATAATATTTGACTAACTAATAAGATAAATAATCAGCATGTTTCTTCTTTAACAAATCCTAGAAAAACACTAGAAATTAAAGTATTCAAACATTGAAAAGAAACATGAACAAAATTGGAGTGCTAAGTTTCAAATGTAATAATGACACTATAACTAGATTAACTCGATGATAGATAAATTGAAGTAAGCTCAAACAATCATCCTTCATTGTGCCATATCCTAAAGATCTACCTCGTCTGTCAATCCTACATGAAAACCATAACTTGTAAAATGAACATCAAGACCAATTTCATAGAGTTGATAATCAGAGATTTGGATCAGAGATTTGGTCAAGTAACAACTTTGAAACTAATAAGGTATTTTATTGGATCCCCTTTTCGTAACCCAACTACTTTTCCAGAAAATCATATCAAAACAATCATACCTTTACTAACATCGCTTCATTTTTTTCTCATTTTCTTTTTACACATCATTCAAAGTAATTTTAATTCTTCTAAATTGAAATTCATCCCTTACTCAAACCTCAATCGATATGATCCTTCATATTCATAAACGTTTTATCATTTACCACAAATCATATCTCTTTTTATGCAAAATTTGCTTATTAATAAGTTGCAGCCATTTATATTCGAATTTTGTCAAATCAAACGAAAAACTTCTTCCAATACATTTCATTCCAACTCAACTCATCTCATGCTTTTCATACACAATTTACAAGTCATATCCATACTCAAATCCATACACAATTGATATTCATGCACAATTGATCTTTGATATCCATACACCCTTTCACATTTCATAATCCTACACAATTCCATACACAATTTCACATTTTCTATTCATACACAATTTCATATTTCATTTCCATATATAAATCCATGTCACATTAACATCATAAGATAAATGTTTATAAACTTAAATGGCATTCCAAGCCATATTACA
>JAOQMQ010000001.1:3450883-3462787 GCA_027563845.1 Erythroxylum subrotundum | reverse complement strand
TCAATATACCGTCAGAAACAGTGGTCGAAGATACCTTCGCCTCACCGACCGATCAAATAACCGTAGCTAAAATTCTCTGATGGAATTTTGTTTGCAATTCCGTCGTTGTATAAATACCGACAATTAATTTCCGTCGTAAATTTCGCCGTTTTCTTGCGACAGAATTTTTCGGTCGGTATTTTTACTTACGGGAAGATCACCGACCGAAATTTTCGGGTACCAAATTCCGTCGGTAAATGCTTTCACCGACGAAAATCGGTAATTTACCGACGGTAATTTCTGTCGGTGAATTTATTATTTCTTGTAGTGAGTATTACTAGTAGCGTACTTAAATACTCCTTTGCATTTTGATTGCCTCTCCACATTTATAGTCATATGCACCTTCTCTTCCAATTTTATATAGTGTTATAACTCTATAACATTAGTTATATCTCTATTCTACTGATTCAAAACCTTACTACAACTACTTCTCTGTCCTTCTCCCTGTTGACTCAAATGGTTCAAATCATAACTACCTTTATCTCTTTATAGTATTACTCCATAATCTTTTATCTTTGAGAAAGACTTTGCATCTTTTGATACAACTCTCTATAATAATGGCTTGGCATAAATCCCTTTCTCATAAGAGCTTTCAATTTATTCTAAGTCTCTATAGGTCCCTCATTATTCCTCCTCCTATTATTCACCAACTGATCACATCAAACAATAGCATAATCAGTAAAATTTACTACAATCAACTTTACTATCTTCTCCTCAACTTAATTGTGGAAGTTAGAGACTAATTTTATCTTTTTTCCACTCTAAATAAGCTTTGAGATCATAATTACCCTTAAAGGATGGTATAGTCATCTTTATATTATCAAGATATTTATCCATCCCATCTCAAACTCTAGGATCCATCTTAAATATAAATCACACCAAACTCCTCCCTTAGGCCTAAATCTACCCCCTTTGACATTAAATTTTAGATCAATATAATTAACACCTGCATCATCATCTTTTTCATCAATTTCCATTAGGTTTGTTTTATATGCTTGTTATACCTCCAATCATTAGGATTTTGGGGTTGTTGTCTCCCTGAAATCTAATAATTTTATGGAATTGCTTCTCCAGTATGTCTTTAACCTCATCATACATCATGTTCATCCTCTCAAATTATTTTCACATAATTATGTCAAAGTATGTATTATCCTTCTCTTTCTTCAACATTGGTACACCTTTAGAAGACATATTAGAAAGCTACAAGAAAAGTTAGTAAAGAAAATTTCTTCACTTACTCCCTCATGTGTATACTCTCAAAATATATGTAACCATTTGTATTTCAATCTTTAATTGGCTTTTCTCCATGCTAATTTCATGCTCACTTATTTTTACCACTCTTTGGTTCCTTCACAAATTCTTTATGGAACTAAGTAAACTCAAATAAAGATTTCAACCTTGTGAATTCTAAAAACCTAAAGAATTATTAGTCTATGGAAGAAGTAAGTCACGAGTTAAGTAAGAAACAAAGAAATTGGCTGAAACAAGAAAAGAATAATAAGAATTTAACATTATTTACATCACTTTATTAATGTAATTATACATGCATACATTTCTTTCTTTTCCTTTCTTTTTTCTTTTATTTTTTATTTTTAATTACAACCACATTGATTTGATCAAATAATAAATCAAACAATGGGGTTTAGAATAATCAAATATGCAATGTACAAAATAAAGGATTGGACCAAGAGAAAACCTGACACAATAAAAAGAGAAAGAAAAACTCTAAACAAAAAGATGATGAAATTTGATTATTATTGGAAACTTTAGAGACAAAAAGGAAGTTCAATATAAAAAAAAAGGTGTCATAAGGAAAAAAAGAGAGACAAGAAATAGATTTGAATTTTAAATAATATGAAAAAATAAGAGGATAAACACACTTAATTTTGATTTAGGCTCTAATAATAACTGAAGTGAATTCACCAAGGTTTAAAAACCTATGTGAACCCATAAACAAGATTGAATCACTACAAGAAAGCTAAATCAAATCTATAAGGAACTAGCCCATTAATTAAAAAGAACAAAAAAAAAACCAAGTTCATATAGGATTTATGAATGAAACAACGAAAGAATTCTTTAATATGTTCAAATTTCTATCGGGTTAGAAGCACTCACATCTCTAAATAATTAAAAGTATCTAAAAAGCTAACTATAATTGTTTAAAACACTCCTTAAATAATGCAAAGAATAGGATTTCTGGCAACAAACTCAAGCTAATACACCATCATATTTTAGATTGTATTCCATAATAAAACTTCAATGTTAACTATCATGGGCTGTATTTTACCGTGCTCATGTTTGTATCTTCCAATCTTAATTCTTAGTAGTTAAATAAGCTAGCATAAGGTTGTGTGCCAGTCTGTGTTCTTTATTGTAACTTCAACTGTTCCATCTAGAGAAGGATAAAGACGAGAACATACTTGTCTGTAAGGTTGTATCTAATATTCTCACATCTAGATAGGAACACAGGATGTGATATGGTTGAATATGAGGCTATCTTTAGCCAAGGTGAGTATTAATCCTCCAAATCTTCTCCAACCTTAGCTTGAACTAAATTAACTAATAGTTGGTCTTACTTTAGATCTAATAAGCCTCCCAACATGGGAACAAATCTTCTGTACCCCTACCCAGTGCCCTCTGTTCCCCTCTATTCTCAACTATCCAATTTTTTGCATTGGATGGTTGAAATCAAAGGGGAACTGGGTGGGCACAAGGTAGGGGGTACAGAAGATCCGTACCCTCCCAACATAGCTCTTAAAGTGCTTTTTAAAACTTGATTAAAATATATATCTTAATCAGCCCCTTCAAAGTCTATTTAACTTTTTTTTTACTTCAATCTCTTGTAATCGTTCAATTAGGCATATGTAATGGATCATTTGCTTGGCTAGTTATGCTTGCTTCAGAAGATGGAAAAATTCATCTAGTTTATAAATTAAAGAAATCTATCTATAAAATGAGCAAGTTTCTAGTTAGTGGTATCTAACATTTGATAGGGTATTAACCTCATTCGAGTTTATGGAAAATAAAATTAACAATAAGCTTGTATTACACAAAGGGAGTAAAGAGTGAAGCCATATTTCTACTTCTCTATGTAGATGGTATCTTACTTGAATCAAATAACTTAAAACATTTTTCATGATTTTAATTAACTAATTTCTAAGTATTTTACTACAAAAGACCTTCGTAAAGCATCTTTTATTCTAAGTATTTAGATTAATCAGGATAGGTCTTGTAACTTTCTAGTTTTCTCTCAAAAGGCGTACATAGAGCATGTGTTGCAAAGGTTTAATACAAATGCTCTTAATCCTTGTATCAAAAAAATTTCTCACGGAGAAATATTATCTTTGGAATAATGTCCAAAGGAAGGAGTTAAGAGAAAGGCTATAAAGGATATTCCACAGGCAAGTGCAATAGGGAGCTTGATATATGTACAAATATGCAGTAAGTTTGATATTACATTCGTGGTTATACTTTTAAGTAGATATCTATTCCAACTAAGTTTGGGTCATTAAAATGTAGCCATGTGAGTTTTGTGATATTTAAAATTGACTAAAGATTATATGTTAATGTAAAAAAAGTTAGAGAACCTTAATATCGTATATTACACATATTCGAATTTTCTTATGCACCCAAATGACAAGAAGTCCACATCATGGTTATAAATAATTTTTAATAGTTATCGTTATATCTTAGAAAAGTTTCAAATAGATATTTGTGACATTTTCAACTATACATGCGGAGCTTATTTCATATTTAAGGAGCCATATCACGATTTGTATAGTTGAAAAATCTCATTGGAGTGTTGCATATGGTTGATTCGGCTACTAAACTCATAAGTTTGTACTATGATAACAAATTAGTAGTGTAATTTAGCAATAACAATAAGAATATCATAAGGTCTAAGAATTTAGAAGTCAAGTATTTAACTATTAAAGAACTTTTATGAGCATAGTAAGACCAAGTATATGTTTTTTACTTCACTAACTTAGGGATTGCACCATAATATTTATAATGGACATGTTAATACCATAGGTATGTTAGAGTCCTTTAACACTATTAGTCAAAGTGAAATTTATTTTTGCTCCAATTTCAATTTTCATTTAATGTAATTCAATTATGTTGGTTTGTTATATGATGATCATTAGTACATACTCAATCATAAAGATTATAATTTCTTTTTTATAATGAATTTGATGACATGTCACAAAGATTAAAATTTTTAATATTTGTGTCAATCTTGAGCAATGAAATCAAAACAGGCTTAGAGGCATGTTTCAATTTAATATAAGACCTTTTATGACTTATTACAAATAAAGGTATCTCGACATACCAAAAAGTCTTTTTAGACATATAGAAATATAAGGGATGTATCTTATAAAAGATTTCTCTATTGTATTTTAGCACAAAATGAGAGAAATTGAGAATGGCAATAATATATGCTACAATCAGATCAAAGGTACTATCCTATGTTACCAGGTTTTAATATTCCCATTTATGTCAATAAAGCTATTAGATACATGTGATTATATTATACCAATGTAGCATGTCGACATCGCTTATGGTAATTTTTAGTATAAATTTTTTTTTACTAAACTAAATGATAAGTACTGAGTTACCTTTGAACCAAATTATTTTTCAAAAAATGCATCCTAAATGTTTTCATAATACAATTTGTTTAGTTTTTAAAACCAGTAGTAAATAATATTGTTTAAAGAGGATAATTTTAGAAAATTTTCGTAACTGAACAAATATTAATTGTGAATTTTAAACTTAAAAGTTTTCTTAAAGTTAATAAAAGGACTTAATCCATAATAAACTATAAAGGATATGATAATTGGTCTAATTAAAATTGATTAAACTCATGAAATCCAAATTAGATTATGAAACCTATGTGCATGAATCACTTGAGATTAATATGAATTATAGAGATCTGTTTGACATATGACGGAAAAATCAATAGAAATTTTATATAAGGAGATTCGATATCTTGCTCTTGTATAATCCAAGTATAATTAAGGATTTTTTTATCCATTAAAATTCTATAACTTAAAAAATTAATAAAAAAGTTCTAATATGTGATTCTATAGCTCATAAATCAGAAATTATCGAAAAAGTAAGATTTTATAACCTTTTATTATTATTTCTATTGAATTACACAATTTCAAGATTAGCTGATGATTCCATAAAATAAATTTTTATAGGTAATTTATTGACCTAATAATATTATATAAAGTATCTCACACGCACACATGAAGATTTAAATAATTTTACTTCAGATTTTAGTATTTTAATTTTTTTTTTTCCAAACGACACCCTAGAAACTTAAATTCCATAAATACCTAAATTTTGAGATTTTAATTATTATTATTAAGCTTTAGGCTTTAACCTTAAATGGACGTCTTGGATTATGTTCTATACTTGGCTGGGAAGGGCGGGGAAACGGAAGTTAAAATTAGAAGGGTCCCACATTTACCGAATATGGTTGGTAACACTATCACTTCGGAATCGGGACTTGGCAACGCGATCTACTAGTCAAACAACCTATATTTTATCTTAAACACACAGATGTCAGTGTCGTGATGTCCTTGCCTTCGTCGGTTTTCTGAAAGGTCTTGTCGTCTACATATTCTATTACAAGTTGCATCGAAAAAAGAAATTATGGACTTTTGTAATTGACAAACGTAGAATCAGACATCAGCGGCAATACCAGGGGTAAAGTTCAAAGCAGGAAACTTTGTTACGAAAATTTTCAGGGAAAGATTGGATCCTTTGTGGTTCAGAGATGGAGACGTCAGTGCCTGAGGTGGTTCTTGGCTCTAGTGGGACAAAAATGCCATTGCTGGGCATGGGCACTGCGACGAGCCCTTTAGTGGGATCTGAATCAACTAAAACAGCGATCCTCGAAGCAATGGAACTTGGTTACCGACATTTTGATACAGCCACACTTTATCTTACAGAGGAGCCACTTGGTGAAGCCATCGCAGAGGCATTTTGTCGTGGCATAATTACTTCAAGGGAAGAGCTCTTCATCACCACCAAGCTATGGTGCAGCGATGCTCACGGTGACCTGGTTCTTCCTGCTCTGCAAAAAAGTCTACGGTATGGTTATGTAAACACCATTTCTTTCTATAAATATGTCATATCACTGGTTTGTTTTCCTTTTGCTCTCATCGGAAAGCCTAAGACTCTGGTTTTCTTCTTGGGGGTCGTTATCACGCAGGAATCTGCAGCTAGAGTATATTGATCTGTATTTGATTCATTGGCCTGTTAGCACCAGACCAGGGACTTACGAGTTCCCAATTAAGAAAGAGGACTTTGTACCTATGGACTTCAAAGCCGTATGGGCAGCTATGGAGGAGTGCCAAAAACTTGGTCTCACAAAGGCTATTGGTGTCAGCAATTTCTCCTGCAAGAAGTTGAAAGATATCCTTGAATTTGCAACCATTCCTCCAGCTGTTAATCAAGTAAGTTTTTCCAGTTTTCTTGCGACAACCCGTTTTTGCTTTTTAATTTGAATTTGAAGTCACAATACCAAAGACGGTGTGTATCTTGAAAGGTAGAGATTAATCCACTGTGGCGACAGAAGCAGATAAGAGAATTCTGTAAGGCCAATGGAATTGTTGTTACAGCTTATGCTCCTTTGGGAGCCAGAGGAACTATCTGGGGTAGTAACAGAGTGATGGAAAATGAAGTGCTTAATGAACTTGCAAATGCCAAAGGCAAGACTGTCGCTCAGGTTGCTCCTGAAAACTGGCATCTTAAAACATGATTTGGTTTTCATCTATGTAATGTTCCATACTGATTTTCTGGTCCAAATACAGATTTGCCTCAGATGGGCATATGAGCAGGAGGTGTGTGTGGTGGTGAAGAGTTTTAACGAGGAGAGGATGAAGCAGAACCTCGACATATTCAACTGGTCACTGACAGAGGAAGAACACAATAAGATCAATGAAATTCCTCAGAGTAGAGGCTGCTGTGGAGAAGATTATATCTCAGAAGTCGGGCCTTACAAGACAATCGAGGAGCTATGGGACGGAGAGATGTGAAAATTTGCAACAACAAACTTGAAATTTGTAATGTACAAAGTGCCAGAATAAGCTTTAGCTCTCCTATTTCCATTCTTGTTTAACAAGTATCATCTTCACCATTTACCGTTTCTCAAAAACTTCCAGACGAGCTCAACTTCTTTCCTTCTTCTCATTTGAACATGCGACCATTAGTGTTCATTAATCATATTCCAGGATAAATGAAAAAACGATAGGCCATCAGTCAGATTCGATCTTTATGCTCGTCCTCTCTCTTTAGGACTACCCAAATTCCAAAACTGTATACCTCGGTATATCCTATTAGCAGAAGCTTGTGTTATCATTCCATGCGAATATACGAGGTTACAAGAGCTCAAAGCTTGTAAACTTGGTTTTTTATATAAGATTTGTGAGGCATAAATATGTTCATCTGACGGTGAACAACTTGGTGTTGTGTTATAGAACAGGCCAACTAGCTCTAAAGATAGCGAAGCCCGTAACTTCAATACAACAGGTTGACAGGCTTGAAAACTTATTTGTTGATGGAAAGTAGAGATCGCAAGCAGGTTACGAATGCTTTTCCCAGTTTTCTTCTCCTGGATACAAATGGTCGGTTTATCGCAGAAAGGGCTTCAATGCCTCATGCTGTAAAAGTGCAGCCAAAGTGGCATCAATGTGATCAAATGTAGAAAGTCTTTCTCCACCTTAAACAATGTGTCTTCAAATAAACACGTCAAGACGTAATATCTGCCACCTCAGACGTATAAATTTGTAAAACTTTTGTCTTGTCTTTCTCCACCTTAAACAATGTGTCTTCAAATAAACACGTCAAGACGTAATATATGCCACCTCAGACGTATAAATTTGTAAAACTTTTGTCTTGCCTTTAATTTACTGTAGCATATAAATATATAATCACACATGGAATCAGTATCCCCATATGAAGTGGAGAATACGTTGACCACATTGGCTAATTGTTCTGGATTGATTTCTTGGCAAGTTGAAAAATGAAAGGCTACAAATTGTAGGGTTGATACAATGATATCAACAACATTTGGAGATATAATTAGGTTCTCAACATCTAGTGGGCCTATCGTAACTGGGAGGTAAGGATGGGCAGTTCTCATTCATGTTGGCATACGGCTCGACGCTGTTATATCCGGGCAATTCCATATGATACTCTCCCAGAATCTGGCAGAATGGAAGCCGATCGCCATTGTTGCACCAATCAGGCAGGCGTGTTTGGTTACTCTCAAAAATTTTAAGCATGTATGCATCACGTATCTGCAAAGATCGTCAACCATTTTAACTTAGCATGAATATAACCAGAGAATAAAGGAAATAAAAATATAAGCTGAAGATGAGTTCAACCAATGCTTACAACTTACAGTAAATTCAGTAACTTGAACAGAGTTGGCAATGGGCTCAAAGACTCCTGCCTGTTTGTACATTGCAAGAATAAATGCAACGCATGTTGTTGACTTCCCATCACTATATTCCCATTCATCCTTCTCCGGAATTGTAAGGAGTTCATCAAAAGTCATTCCACGCCTTTCAGTTTCAGCTATAATTTCATACAAATCCAAATCCTGTAAAGAAGTTAGCGTGTACTAAATTTAGCTATTAATTAAATAAAAATAAATAAGAACAAGAATCTGTATTGATTTGTCTGCTTCTTCCCTTTCATGTTCCAAAAATGACTTCACCATTTGATTAGCCATTAATTAAATACGAATTACTTTCTCCTTGAACTCATAGTTTGCTTATTAAAATTGAGGAAATTTGAATGAACGGATATGAGATATCATATACCTCAGTTTCAAGTCGCTTGTTAAGAGCCTCATTCCACATATTTGCAGCATAAGCTGGCTGCACACGTGTCCACATAGACATGACAGAAATGACCTGAAATCAGAATTTAAAGAGTTAATTAACACTGAACTTGCAATAAGAGAATGGATAGCACTCAGATTGGCTTTTGCATACATAAGAATGCTATCAGTGAATATAAATGCACACACTTATATGCTGAAATAATTTCAGAACATAAGCAGGAGATTGCCTCAGCAAACATTTTGACCATCATACAAATATAAGGTGCTGTCTGAAGTTTCCAGCATATCACTAGTGTTGAAGTGAAGAGCATATGTGTACCCAGAAATTCTTTAAAATGATAAATTGCAGAAAGCAAGAACATACCAAGTGAGCATCAAGAGGGGGCGGATAGTTGTCACCTAACGTGTCAATCCAACTAAATATCATGTTATGATAACCATAAGGCTTGCCTTGCATGCTTCGAGCGTACTCCCAAGCTGCAGAATTGTTAAATTTTGACCGAACATCAGGATGTAAGGGAAGCAATGCTATTTGTGGATTTGATCCATCCTTTAGTGCCAATTCCCACCATTCCTCCCACCGGATCACCACTATAATCTCTCCACCCTGCAAAATTCAAGAGGAAATAGAGTGAGAACCAAGAATAAGGGGAAATCCCCGTCTCAAAATTTTGGACTTTAAATACTTGCATTTAAATATTAGCAACATGTAGAAAGCAACTACCCTAGATATCTGACAAGCTAAATTTGTGCAGCAAGACAAAAATCTGAAAAGAAGATAATATTGAAGCAAACAGTAATGACAGCCCCACAAACAAGAAATGGGAGAGTGAGATGTGGACCTGTTACATTGTCTAATCAAGAAATAAGTACTGCTATAAGGGAAAAAGTGTCATTAATAAAAAAATTAATCAAAAAAGAAATCAAGTTTTCCAAATGGGTTAGCTACTTCCTTGATTCAAAATGCTGACTAGATTTCTCAGAAATAGGAACATCAATCCTCCTAAACATACAAAAATATGGGAGAGAAACAAACAAAGGCAAACAAGAATCATTTGTCCAGAGGACACAGAGAAGGGACACTAACCAGGTACAATTGGTAACTGAGACATACAAAATGACCAAACATGAAGCAGTCATAGGTACATGTTATGGTTTAGTAATCTAAAATGTAAGTAAAAATATGATACAAACCTTTTCATTCTCGTGTCCTGATTCACCAACCCAAAGATTTCCCATTTCATCCTTCAAGCAAACTGCTGTGTGTCCAGCAAATGCACCAGTTACCCATTTCTCCAATGTCTCAAATCCACCCCATCTGCCACGAATCTTTGACACAGCCAGAAAATCGCCGGAATGAACATCTTCTGGCTTGATAGTTGTACGCCAAGGCTGAGGACGTTTCTCAAACGTAGCACCCATATGATTACTTAAAAAAGCTAAGTTAGCACTCTGGCCCCATGCAGAGTTAGAGAACAGAGGTAACACATCTATCAAAGAAAGCATGGTCCCCAGCATCCCTGATGGCATGAGAAACACAGAGACACCATGCTGCTTCACCTGCGCCATGATCAAAAAGGAAAATCACACAATGCATTTGAGCACTCAAATTGTAAAATTCAAACAAAAAAGAAAAAGTTATAGCCTACATATTCCATCTCTGCAGCCTCTTCCCACGAATCAAATTTCAACATATGCTCCCGAGAAGCAAAATAGTAATCCCAAGTGACCCTGTATGGTGTTGCAAAAACATAAAGATCCATACAGGTCCAACTATGTGCAGCAGATGTCTGAAAAGAAAAGGTACATTATCAGTAGCACTTCAACTACCTAAATTATCAATCAATACATCCCTCAATTCTCACGCAGTAAGCTACACATAATAAAACAACAATAATTATAATCAACACTAAGATAACAGAAATTTAAACACAACGAATTTATGTCTACTTTTTAACCAACTTCTATTAGCAAATACGCACTTCATAACAGTAAATAATATCCTATAACAGTCAAATAAGGACAAAATCAAACTAATTAAGCGGAAAGGTATAATACTTTAGCATTAGTTATTAAAACCAGAGATAACTAAACTCAAATTAAGGTCAAAAAATCAAACCTTTAAATAGAGAACACCACCACCCAAACCAGACTCGCTCCGATCACCTTCGGTGAAATCAAGTCGAGCCTCGTTCTCGTAAAAGCAAGCTCCTTTCCACTGAATAGTCCCATTATAAGGAGTCACCGACCCGACGTAGAATGGCAACAAGTCAACGGCGCTGTGGAAGTTGTTCAACACCGGCCACGAAAGCTGACGTGGCAACATCGGAAGCACGTCATTAACCCGAAAAGGCACCTTCAGAGAGTGACCGGAATTGGAAACAAATCCTAACCCTAAGAACAGCAAAACTAATACCGACGCCGACGGTGACGGTGTTCGTGTAGCTCCCGACATCGATCGGGTCGGGTCGGAGTATTCTCAACTTAGGGATTTTGAAGGCGGTTGAGGAGTCCGCGTAGCTTCATTCGGGTTACCAGATCGGGGTTGGTTTGAGAGACCGAAACTCCTTTTTCTTTCGCAGGATTATCCTAATCCAACAGACTGGGTTTTCCATTAAAATTGTTTGTCATATTTATTAAATAAGAGAAAACGTGGCAGAATCATAAAGGGACACGTTGTCCAGAGAATGTTCTTCACTAAGATTCGCTTAATATGCTCGTAGCTAACCTTTTCGTCAACAGTTACCAAATAAAGCTCCAAAAAATTACACTCGCGATTAATTCAAGAGAGGAACATTCTAATTAAATTTCCCTCAAACAAAAAACATTCTAATTAAATAAATAATTAGGGGTGTTTAAGGTAGGGTAACCTGATCCGTTCATAAGTAACCTGAACCAGAACCTGAATTTTAGGTTCGGCAATTTCACGAACCTGAATTTTAGGTTCGGCAATTTCACGAACCTGAATTTTAGGTTCGGCAATTTCACGAACCTGAACTTGAACC
>JAOQMQ010000001.1:3406101-3419350 GCA_027563845.1 Erythroxylum subrotundum | reverse complement strand
ATTTTAGTTTCCATCAGGAAAATAAAATTGGGCTTCTTCTCGGACACCATGTCCTTTAATGCTCGGACTGTTCGGGGATTCCCAAGCCCCCGACAGTTCCAGCTTAATGTACTCGTAGCTGTCGGTGGGCTTCGGAAACAAAGCCCACCAAAGTCAAGTTTTTTGTCCCAACCTCAAAGGTACTTGGGATAAATTCCTCCTCCATGTCAACATGTGTAGACGTTGTTGCTTCTTGAAGGCGTCTGCGCTTAGGATCCGTGACCATAATTGTGTCCGTTGTAAGATAAGGCAAGACAGCACCATTTTCGCAAATCCCCTCTATCACGCCATTAGATTGATTCTGATCATTAATAATCCGTGATCCACCACTGATTTGCTGAGGAGAAAATATTTGAATCCCCTGATTTTCTGCCGAGATATTAGTCTTGTCCATATCTGTAGATATCGCCGGATTTGCTACAGGTATCGCTGGAGCTGCTGTAGTATTGTCCTTGAAATCTGCCGGAATATCATTTTCCGACCGTAGCCATCGATCTCCGATCTGAGTTGTGCGTCTGGATTCTGCTTTCAACCATGGGCCATACGCAAACCGTTCTGTAGGAATTTGTGGGTGGTCATATAGAAGAGGGCAAAACCGATCTGTGTGTCCTACAATGCCACAGAAGTAACAGAAGGTATTTAGTCTTTCATATTTGAAGTCCAAGCAAACTTTGTCCCCTTGTGGTCGCTTCACAAACAATTTGCGCTTTAGAGGTTTTTGATATCAATTGTCACTCTAATTCGCATGAAGTCTCTCAAGATATTTAAGAAGTTTCGGGAGTCTGATTCCACATGGGTTCCAATGTAGTTGCCAGCATCCACTGCAATTCTTTCCGACATAAAACCATTAGGAATATTATGAATTTGAACCCATAATTCTAAATGAACCAGTTCAACTTGGCGAGGATTCTCATGGGGTTGTAGTCGATGCAAAAGAATAGGAATCTGTTGATAATTCCATGGACCATCACGTAAGACTCTGTCCACATCGAGGGAATGGAAAAACTGGAAAATGAAGGTATTGTTTCCCAGTTCTTTGATCAGAACCCCTTTGCCAGGACACTATACACTAGCCATAATCTGTTTGAACACCGAAAAGTTAATCATCTCTCAGTTACCAATCTCCCTACGACACAGTGTTGCCATTCAATCCCTGTTGCCCCCTGATCTCCAATAGATGTGTCCTCCGTATATTCCAATATACCTTCGTCCTCCTCAATGTTCAGGCGATGATATATGTCATTCACCAATCGATCCTCGTCAGATGCCATAGCCCCAGAGAACGAATCGGTGACAGGCTGTGCGACAGAAACTACCAGTAGTAAAAAACAGACGAGCCAATCGAGCGTAGAATTGTGAAAAAGAAAGGTTAAAACTTGTTATTTAGAAACAAGAGAAAAAAGGACTCGACATAGCGAGAGAGATTTTGTTTTCAACTTTGGGGGTTATGCTAATGTTTTGACCACTATTGTGAGCATAAATAAAGAAAATTTGACAGGAAATCTTTGCAGATTTACAAATATCATCAGCATGAATCAATTGATCTGTGATGCATGATGGAAAAAATTCAACCGAGTTCTTATTATAGAACACCAAAATTATGGCACAAAGAAGTTTATCAAAATTTGTTATCTCTAGCCACTCATTACTTAGCAATTTCAAAATGTCATAACCAACTTTGATTCTATAATCCAAAATAGCCTGGAGATCAGGTATATTCTTAATGATAAAGTCTCTAATAAGTAACTTCTTTGCAAAAGTATTAGCTCCTCTTATATTCCAAGTTGCAATCTTTATGTTTTGTAGTTTTGAGTAGGTGGTTTCTTTTTCTACTTGATTTCCCCCTTTGTACTATTTCAAATTATTTTTCAAATATGTTATTCTCATTATCTTAGTTTTTTGTTTTGTCTTCTCTAGTTTTTGGGTGTTCATATTTTCTTCTTCTATTCTTCCCTTCTGTGTTATTTGGTGTTTCTATTGGTTCATTCACAGTTGAAAATCCTTCTCCGTCTTTCCCTTTAATAATGTAGCTTGCATTATTTTCGTTACCTGTTCTATTTCATTGTTGTGAAGACCTTCTGTTCTACTAATTTCCTCCAATTCATTGTACAATCTAGTCTTAAACAACTTGTCAGTAGGAATCCATCTCATTTTGGCTCCTTCATTTTCAAGTTTCCATGTATAAGTGACTTTCAAACTATCTTCCACAGTTTCAAGTTCATTAAACCTTACAATGGGAATAGAGTCAAGTAATCGAGTCATTGAACTAAGTAGAACACATAATCTTGTAAAATTAATTCTAGATACCTCAGCTTTTGCTTGATCCGTGCAAATAGGTTTGCCAATATAGCTTTAAGATAGCTTAATCCAATTGTTGCCTGATATTTCAAAGAAACTTAATGAATGTTAGAGCTATAAAGGTATGTTTTCTTCCTTAATTTCTTCAATTTTTATTTCAGGTCTCAATAATTGCAACATAATTGATTTGCTTTAGACATGTCAGGAACTAGCCTCAATTACCTTAATAGCTACATCTTTGCTTGTAAACTTGGAAAAGAAAGTATCATCACTATTGACAAGAACATCCACGAGACCGTATCGTTTCCAATTTGTAATTGTCCATTGTGTCATCACTGGAAATGTTATCCTCTTACCAATGAAAAAACCTATTTGTGTAATGGACCATTATGGCACCTTCTGTTAGACCCCTAAGTCCAGACTGCGGGATCGTGCGAGTGTTAGCAAGCCTTGGCCAATGCTTGGCATGCAAGTCGGCACGCTGAAGGCGTGTTGACGAGAGAACAAGGTAAAGTCTTGCAAGTAGGCGAGCAAAACCCGAGGAACTTGCGAAGTAGGCGAGGGTTGCGGGAAGTATCGGCGTAGATCTCGAGAGTAGGCGAGATTCGATACGCATGGGCACGCGTAAGCGTGCATTGGAGGAAATCTTCGACGAGACGTGAGATTCGGATGCGAGGTCACGTGGAGTTGGAAAACTAAGTCATGCGAGACTCAAGAGTGCGCGAGAAGGCGCAAAGACATGTAAGACACCGCGAGGATGCGCGAAGGCATACGAGCGAGACGAGGCGCTTAAGCACTTGACTTCGGCGAGGCAGGTCGAAGGTATATGAACTGTGCGAGGTTTTATGCTAACTCGGTTTGTGACTTGCACTTAATCATGGAGCAACGAGACGGCACCATGAATGAGCTTGATCATGGAAGATGGACTTGTCCATGGACGTGCATTGATGGACTTATGTGCGGATAGGCCGTGGTGAAAACACATCAGCAGTGACGTGGCAGCTGTGGATGATGTGACACATGATGACGCGGCGGATAAGATCACAAGTGGATGAACATCGTCTTTAAGAGATAAAGATCAAGTGGAAGGATCATCTGAAAATATAGGAGATCTTCGTGGATAAGGATAATCTTTCCTAGATAGGGTGTAATCTTTTAAATGTGATGTAACTTAATTCTATGAGATAAGATAGGATAAGATTGTGATCTTAGCTAGTAGAGTTCTAGTAGGACTTTTAATCATCTGGAAGAGCCTATAAATAGCTCATTAGTGTTGAGATCTATTCAGTATTCACTCTTGGAGAGAAATCACTCAGAGGAGAGAACTTTGAGAGTTGAGACTTGAGAGCTTTTGAGGGGAGGTTATCATTGTAAGGACTTCGAGTAGGGAGTTCTTTGGGTGCTTCGAGGAGGAGGTACTCGTGTCTTTTGTTAACATTTTGTTGAGAGATAATGAAAGAGATAGCTTCGGCTACATTTAAAAATCTCTTGTTGCTTTCTTTACTCTATTACACTTGTGTTCTTTTTGTGTGTGAGGGAAACACTTAAACACTTGTGTGTGCATGAGGTATTCGAGGGCTAACAGAATTGTTTGGCAATATTCACGTGAGAATGCTGAATCTTGCTTAAGAGACCTAAGCGGGATTGTCACACGAAGGCGGGTGCAACTTGCGGTAGAAGTTCGAGTTCGAAGAAAACCTTTGTTACACCTTCCATGAGGACTTCAATGGGAGGTGAAACCATTTGGTTTCTTCGACTCTACTCGAAGGAAAATAGCTCAACTTAGCATAAGGGATGTTATCACTTGCCACATGTACTCAAGTTTTTTGAGAGGCGGGAAAATGGACATTTATGATTGAGATGAGAGGCATATTATAGTTATTTCTCTACCGAAAACAAGAACTCCTGAACAGAATTGGCACTAGGCTTCAAGGATCAAATATAAACTTGGGTCTCCAAGGCTTTATTTTAGTAGTCTTCTATGTCTACTCCAATTGCAACAAACATAAAACATCTGACCGCAATGGAAGTTGTCCAAGGTTAACACCCACATGGGCTTGGCTATCAAGCCCAGTACCGTCAAGTTGCAGTTGAACTGGTTTGCCTCAGCTTTATCTTATTTCCCCTTATTTTTGTGTTTTCCCTTTAATTTTCTGCCCACCCTCTCTTCAGACAGATATTTTATGGTGGATACCAGTATTAACATCCACATCGATACCCAACCGTTATATTTAGAAAGTTGAGGTCAACCTCAATAAGAAGTTTTGTGCTTATCCAACTTGACAGTTCGTCCAAGAATTGCAGATTATTATGCTTCCGAGCAGTACACATGGCACCAAACAAGAAGCCGTAGCCCCACAACAGTCCAGCAGACAACCAAGGTCCACGCAATTTTCTCATTGTTTTACTATACAAATGCGTCCTATGAGGTAATTAGAGGCCGAAGTAATTGACAGGCAGCCAAAAAGAACAGTAGGACAGACCTCTCGCTGTCGTGTTTTTGTTTTTTTTTTTTCGCTGTTTATCTAATCGTCTATTTCTCATGCAGCCATCGAATCCTGATTGCGACCGTTCAAGGCTGGTTGCTGTTTTCGCTCGGTGATCACATGATTGAAGTGGTCCTTGCTTGGGACTATTTCCTCCATTTTTATCTCTATCCACTGTTATATGTGGAAGTGGAACCTGCAAATTCGACAAACTGTCTCGCGAATCCTTTATTCTCTTCATAGATATAAATGACTTTCTACAGTCCAAGCGTCCTCGAGCCCTCCTGCATGTACATAATCCATGTGCATAGCATATAAACTGAGTCAAATAAATTGATCAAGATCATCACTTTATAGAAGAAGATGCTCCTTCTGGGACCAAGACTATCAAGTATGGCTAAAAACTGAAGCTGATATAATCAGTATGCAGTTAAAATATAGAATCTGATACAATGATTAATAGCACTTAGACAATGATTAATCTGTTCATCATGGACTATACACAAACGGAACTGGCGTGACCTTTTGGTGTGCATGTAAAGCAGAAACAACTCAAGATATGGCATACCTTGTCCAAAGGGCTTTTAGATACTTTATGTACCCTATAAGAACTTGGCAAGGGCGTGGCATTGAAATTCGGGCTCTGTCTTAGCTTTCTAGTTTCTACCTCTTTGTCCTCCTGTAACAAGCATGATGAAACCGGTAAAAGTGATTTCAATTTCATTGGTGATTGTTTGACTTTATCCTCCAAATGCGTTAGCAACAGTTACGTTCTATGAAATTTGACTTCTTGACTTTAGGCACTAAACACCCTAATGCTAGAAACCTTGATATGTCTAGTGCACCTTTAATTTTTCTCCAAGGCGAGTACTCCTTGCGTATCTCACATTTGATTTTTCTTCAGACTTCTTAGAAAACTGAAATATATCCCAAATAAATCCAACTTGAATAACTAGCAGAAACAGGATTTTATGATTCAAAAGTACTAAAGGAAGGGATCAACAGGTACCTCTTTGCTTCTCACAGTCCTTTCACCAGTTGTCAGACCCAAAGATGGGGCTCCTTTAGCAGTTTTTCTATCCATAATTCCTGCTTTGGGGGGCCTATCACAAACATGAGTTGCATCATTGAATTCTCACAAAAAGTAATAGAAAGAAGAACTTTTTAAGAGCTACGAATCAGTGTGGCTCATAGGTGAAGGTACAAAGCAATTTTGCAAATTTTCTTCAAAGCTTGCCTTCACAAGATTCACTAATATAAAGCATAACCTACAAAGCAATGTGAAGGCCGATCTTATGTATGTCTAATGCAATGTATGTATGCCTAATGCAAATGATAAACACATTCCCCAGCATAAGATGCAAGGATAAGGAACATTACCCTCCATTTCCTTTTCGGGGGTTAAGAGAAGTGGAAACTTTAGTTTCTGCCCCTTTTGTAAGCATCTGTCGGGAAGAAAAGAAAGTTTACATGTAACACACGGGCAATGACCAACTGGCCGTTATTAAAGTAGTAGAAATTTGGAAGGTCTCCTCCATTAGGTAAAACTTAACAAGAACCAAACCTGCTTTGCACCAAGAGATCTATCTTCGGAAGAAGATTTGAACTGAGTGAAGCTATTTTGGAATGTCTTAAATGCTCGTTTGACAATGTCCTTGTCCCCCATTGTTTCCATAATAAGAGACTTTCTAGTAGCCGTATGGGGACTTTGGTTAGAACCAGGACAATCCAAACTAAGGGACATGTGCAAAGATTTAGGAGCCATACTCTTACTTTCTCCAGCAGAAGGAACTCTACTCTTTGATATCGATGAACTGATTGATTTCTTCGTTGAAGTCCTTGATGTAGACATTGCACTAGACGTGAACACTGGCTTTGAGGGTTTGGGGGTGAAAGTTTGTGGCGGTCTAGTCACAAGTAATGGTGGTTTCTTCTTCACTGTCGCCATATCTCTACCTTTACTTATTGGAGTACTCTAAATGAACAAAACAAGGATGATTTACAAGACCCCAACCAAAAGAGTTTCAGGGGATAAGAGAAGGAATATATAAAGAACTATTTACCTTCTGAGATTCCTTTCGACGATCCAACCTCACTGTTTTCCCTTTATTTGTTGTAATGCTTTCCATCTGTTTCTCTGAGCTCTTATGCAGTTCCTTCCTGTCTGGAGATTCCAGCTGTTGACTTTCCGGTTCTTTTAGATTAGGATCTTCTTCTGGCTTTTCCACCTCGGGCATATCCAATTTACTGTCCAGTTCTTTAACTACCTCAGTCGATGAATCATGAGCTTCTGCAAAGATTGCATATTCACCACGGGCAATGTCCAAATCACTGCTAGATTCAGTTTCTTTCTCAACAGCTTCCGCAGAAGTTCGGCCATTAAACTTTTCCAACTCAAACTCTGAGCGACATGTTTTGTCTATGAGATCTCCGTTGCTTTGGTCATCTGACCTCAACGAGTCACGACCCATTTGCTTCTCCTGATCCACCAGCTCAGCTTTTCTGGCAGCAATCTTCTTGTAATGAGCTTCGAAGTAAGCCTTTTTCTGCGCCACAGATCCTCGTGTAGCACACTTCTCTACTTCCTCCAAGTACTTATTGGGAGAAAAAGAAGACCATTTTTCCCAAGACAACGAATCACTCTCAAATCTACCGAAAGATACCGACACTTGAAGAGCAGGATTTGAGGTAGCTGCCTCACTCATCTAACACAAAAACCCAAAATCCAATCAAGAAACAGGACGACAACTTATGATTACGAAGCAGCCTGGGGATTTTTCAATCATAACATATGTGGGATATCACTCGACAACCCATACAAAACAAAACACATCCTGGAAGATGATAATGGTTGCTTGATAAAATAAATTAATGGGCCAACTATTTTAAGGTCAAGTGACGAATGAGTATACCTTATCTTCTGGAATTGAAACTGCCAATACTGATTCACCTGTTAATCCACAAGATCAGAGCTGACTTACACCAGAGCTACCACTGAGACGCAGATTTGTATATATGACGCGTAAGTATCATTTGACTGAATGTAACGAAGAACACCAAGAAGAAGCTGATCACAAATGGAGACAAAAAGACTTTTTAAAGTATGAATAAAAAAGAAAAGGAGTACACGGGATGGAGCATGTGATCGTGCTTAAAGTAACGAGACGAAGCAGCCTTCTTATTTCCTACAATTCTATAAAGACCAGACCTTTTTTTGATAGTAAGAAGACCCTCGTCTGTTTCAAGATCTTTTGGAAATACTAAATGATAAACCCAATCATCAAGACAAAGGCTTCAAGCCAAAAGTGCAGAGTTAATTCCCGAATGATTTAGCTTTTTGGTTTTAGTGAAAGAATGAAACTTGGAAAAGAGAGTACTTTCCAAGCTTAGCAATAAAACAAAGTGGTTAAAACCAATGTTTTGACAAATCTTTATCTACCAATCAGCCTTCTTAGTCTCACCTACAGGGCAGATTTCTCTTTCAAAAGCTAAATCAAGAGTTACAGAGAAAGGCTGTAGAACTGATTAGACAAGCCATGATAGTATTCAGAAACTGACGGTCAACTTATCCGGACGGTCTAGTACGACTTGTGGACCCCGTATTTAATCTGTTGAACCAAACAATCTGCAAACGTTATCGTCTCGTTTGACATATTTTTACTTAATTTTTATGAAACAATTTATATATGAATTAAGTTATATTTTCTTGAGTCTCTTAAATTTAATTCATACACATGTTTATTTTGATTAATCAATTTTTAATTGGTTGTCTGCTTAATAAAATAGTTATTATTATATAAAACAATAATTTATAATTTAAATGATTAATTTATCAGTTGAAATTAACTATTTATTGTGTATTTTAAAACAAATCATACTAATAACTTTGATAATTTTAAGTTAGATACATATGATATTCATTAATAATATATTCAATATTTTTTGCTCAAAGTGCCAATGAAATGGAATATGCAATCCATAATTTTATAAAATATATATACTAACTTTCGAATTATATACATTAGCTAAATTTTTTTCGCGAGTCAACAATTGAAGAACAAATAATGAGTTTGCTTTAAGTCATAATTTAAGGACATAAACTCTTAAAAGTCAATAAACTTTAATATTAATAAATTAAAAATGTCAAATTTTAAAAAAAAAAAAAACCCTTAAATTAATCTACTCTAAAATCAAAAGAAATTACTTTAGATTCAATAGCGCCTATTTTTGGCCATTTTAAAAATGATCGAAATCTAAAAGACTTTGCTGAGATTGGAGCATTCATTTCCACACTTGGAAAAACACCAAAAAGCCATTCCATAAATAGCATATATTACTGCTTTAGTGGAACGGTAAGAAGAGTAGACCCATGGCTTCTTCCAGTATTTTCATCTCGATCCCTTTCTTGCGTCTCTGCAACCAACCAAAGTCTAGTAACATTGGGTAAAATCATGTCTGGAGGAAGCCTGTTCTCGTTTATATGCCACGCTACAATCTTTTGGTTCCCGTTGCAATGAACAAGATTGCAGAAATCTGATTGAGCTTATATTTTTTTTTTTATTACATTAGGTATCCTGACTTAGCCAGACTAATCCTAAGCCCCTACAACCTCACCCCAAGAGCCTAGAGGATGTAAATCTGAAACTCCAAGATCCCTCAGGTTCTTACGTAGCCTGTACACTTCTGCGCACAAGGAGTCTTCACATACTTGATTGTTCAGCTGATGATTGATCACTGGCCCTCCTGCTCAGCATCGGGTTCCCATCAGCCCCCAGGTTCCCTAGTAGCTCCAACTCCCACACTGCCGCTGAAAGCGAGGCATCCGTAATTAATCCGATCAAGGAGCTTTGTCCAGGGGGCTAGAGAATCATCAATAGGAACTTGCCTATTTCCCCTTGACTATGGGGGTTGCAAGCTTCTTGTCATTCAAGTAGTTTTCAAGCAAGATTTTTACCAGCTAATTATCGTTATCAACCTCTTTACAGATGCGTTTGATCAAAGAACTGTGTCTCCTCCTTGCCTACTCTCAAAGGGTGTAACGTCAAGAGTCTGATTTATACCATAGTGTTCCAACCCGTCGTAGAAGATTTGCAAATCATAATAGTCCGACTGTCATACATCACCATAGATGAACATCATCTAACTTGTCATAACAGTAATATCATGATCATATTTAAGTCAAACTAAATAGCCTATAGGAATATTGATGGACCACTAAAATTTAAATTGTCATTACTAAAGGTTTACAATGGAATGACAAATCTAAGTGACCACACGATGTGATTTAAAGAAATGATGGATATGCAGAGAGTGACATGTGTATTTAAATGTCATGCCTTCTTATCCATTTTAATAAGATAGCGAGACAACAGTACCAAAACCTTATGGTATGCCTAATAGCGAGTTTTTAGGAAAATGAAGAACTAATTTAAGACCCACTTTGTGTAATAAATGTAGACCCATACACTCGGGATTGATCTCCTATTCTCGTTTCCATATGTCACCATGTGCCTTCTCTATCCCATCCATCTATTAACATTTAATGTATGGACAGGATGGAGAGGGCACAGGGTGGCACACGAAAACAGGAACAATTACTCTATATCTCAGCGGCTCAGTAGTTATATTTAAATTCATTTAAAATTCAAACTAGATCTTTCGAGGATTTACATGACACTGAGAAATTCATAAACTTGAGACGTACTACAGAGGAACTTTTATGTAGGAAAATTTGGAGTAATTCGTTAGTAAGGACAAAGGTGTTTGTCAAAAAAGACCTTAAACACATAGGCATGGTTGACCAACTAACAGACAAAGGTAACACACCCAAAACTAAAAAAAGTGAAAATGGAAGGGATATGTGGGTGTTCAATATGATTGTTGGTGGAGACAATAGTTGGAATATGTTTGAATTTAAGAGTGAATTGCGATATAATCATATCAACACCATAAAAAAACGTTAGTGGTAAAAGACAAAATACAAAGAGACATGTAATATTTGATAAAGATGAATATTTAGGTCTGTATTGTCAAAACTGGTATATATTTCTATCGTATTTCTTACAATGTAGAAGGCTGTATATATATTATTTACAAGTACTATCTATGGAATACTAATAAATCAAGATTACAGGAAATTAATAAAGAAAATCCCTTTAATTTCTCTGCTGATTCTTTTTCGTTAGCTTCCAATTTCAGCACATGTCAACACTCCCCCTCAAGTTGGTGCATATATGTCTTCCATGCCCAACTTGCTTAATAAGTTGTAGAAAGACTTGCTTGAGACTGCTTTTGTAAGAACATCCGCCAATTAGTCTTCTGACTTCACGAAAGGAAATTGGACCATCTTGGCCTCAAGTTTTTCTTTGATGAAATGCCGGTCCACTTCATCATGCTTTGTTCGGTCATGTTGAACTGGATTTTGTGCAATTGCTATAGCTGCCTTGTTATCACAAAATAGGCTCATTGCTGAACTGGATGAGTAGCCAATCTCTTTGAGTAATTCCTTTAACCAAAGGAGCTCACATGACCCTTTAGCCATGCCTTTGAACTCAGCTTCTGCACTTGATAGTGCCACTACCTTTTGATTTTTACTTCTTCACGTGACTAGGTTGCCACCCACAAAAGTGAAGTATCCTGATGTAGATCTTCTGTCAGTGGCACTTCCGGCCCAATCTGCATCTGTATAACCATTAATGTTTAAATGATTATACTTCCTAAACATGAGCCCTTTTCCTGGGGAAAACTTTAGGTACTGTAGAATCCGGAATACTGCATGCATGTGTCCTTCATTAGGATTCTGCATGAACTGACTTATCAAGCTTACCGCATAGGTGACATCTGGCCGCGTATGAGACAAGTAAATCAATTTCCCCACAAGTCGCTGGTATCTCTCTTTATCTGCAGGTGGCTGATCTTGTTGCTTGTCTAATCCATGGTTTTGAACTATTGGTGTATCTGCTGGCTTGCAGTCAAGCATTCCCGTTTTAGCCAGTAAGTCAAGTACATATTTCCTTTGAGAGAGGAAAATTCCTTGATCTGATCAGACTACTTCAATTCCCAGAAAGTATTTTAGTCCTCCGAGGCTCTTCATTTCAAATTCAGCTGCCAACTGTTTTTTCAAGTTGGAGATTTCCTCGCTATCATCCCCTGTAATTATCATGTCATCAACGTAAACAATCAAGGCTGTTACCATTCCTCCTCGATGTTTTAAGAACAAAGTATGATCTGAATTACTTTGTTTAAAACCATGCTTCCTCATAGCCAAGCTAAGTCTCCCAAACTATGCTCTCGGTGATTGTTTTAGTCCATAGAGTGCTTTTTGTAATTTACATACTATCCCATTTTAGGATGTGGTGAAACCAGGTGGAACGTCCATGTAAACTTCTTCTTCAAGATCTCCATGGAGGAACGAATTCTTTACGTCAAATTGATGTAAAGGCCAATCCATGTTTGCAGCGAGAGATAACAACACTCTGACCGTATTCAACTTTGCCACCGGTGAGAATGTCTCTTGGTAATCTATGCCGTATGACTGAGTATATCCTTTTGCTACGAGCCTCGCTTTGTAACGGTCCACTGATCCATCTGCCTTATGTTTAATGGTGAACACCCATTTACAGCCCACTGCTTTCTTACCTTCGAGTAGTGGCATGAGTTTCCATGTATTATTCTTTTGCAAAGTTGTCATCTCCTCAGTTGTTGCTTGGACCCAATTTGGATCATTCAAGGCTTCTTGAATTGTACTTGGAATATGCTCAGAAAACAACTTATGTACAAAACCTTTGAGAGGTTGTGACAATCTGTGAGTGCATACATGATTGGCAATTGGATATGCTGCTTCCTTCCCTTCATGATCAGGCGAGTATCTGTTTGGTGGCTTGCCACGATTATGCCTGAAAGGTAATCTATAACCAGCAGAATCATCAACAATATGATTGGGAGATGAGTTTGCAGATTGTACCTCAGGAGTGTTCTCAGGAGAGCTGTCATTTGGTACTAAAATGTGAGAGGTGGACTGTTCTTGTTCTATGGACTGCTGCTCTTGCTCAATTCTAGCCTCATTCTCTTCATTTTGTTCTTCAATTTGATTCTCATCAGACTTAGTCATGCCACTTATTACATTTATTTCTAAGTTTGTATCTTCAAATCCTGGCCATCTTTACCAACCATTCTCGTTCTTTTCTTCCTCACGTAGCTCCCCCTGAAGAGAAGGAGGAGCTGGTGTAAAATAGGCTTCAGTTTCGAGAAAGGTAACATCCATTGTGATGTAGAGGCGCCTGGTAATAGGATCATAACATCGATATCCTTTCTTATGTGCTGCATATCCCACAAACATACATCGAACAACACAGGGATCAAGTTTGGTACGCTGATTTTTATGAAGATGAACATATGCTACACACCCAAATATCTTAGGAGAGAGC
>JAOQMQ010000001.1:3336411-3355269 GCA_027563845.1 Erythroxylum subrotundum | reverse complement strand
GACATGAAATCAATCAAGTGGATAATTTCTTAGAATTTTCCGACTCTAACGTAGAGGGGTTAATCCTAATTGCTACTCGCGGTTACCAAAATTGAACGTCAGATTTTGTTAACCTAGCAGTTGAATCAATTAATTCCTAGTTGCGCACCTAGAACTAACGAATTCAATTAAAAAGATTGATCCGAAATTATCCAATGTACGTTAACAATCATGAAAAAGATTCTGAATATCTCACCACAATAACATGGAACATGGATCCCTCGACCAAGACAAGAAAATTAGTTAATCATAATTAAATTAAAATCAAAAGAAATAATAAAAGGAATAGTCTCCATAACTTGTCTTTATTGAAAATAATAAAAATCCCTAATTGAAATCTGCAGAAATTGAAAACAAGAAAACAGAAAATTTCGATATCCAAATTCTCTAAGCCTACGAATAAACTAATTGGAAGGTGTAGAAGAAATAAACAATAAAAGATAATTAAACCAATTTGCGGCAGCCAAGGGAAAAGTGAATGCAATGATGCTGTTGGAAGAATTGAGAGACGTGGGCAATGAATAGCTCGAGGATGCGGCAACTTCTGGAGGAAACAGTGATTTCGGTGATTGGTTGAATAATGAAAAACAAGAGAGATCACGATGTGGCAGCCTTGGAAAAACAGAAACCTATAAAGGACTATGTGAAGAACGCAGAAACGTAAACAAGGGGAAAAACTAAGGTTTTCGGCAGCCTCCAATCAAAAGAGAAAATACGATACCCCATCTTTCTAACCCTAAAACCCCTTTATACAAGATGCGGCAATCAACATTAACTTCCTAATTTAATTCAATCTCTCCCTTTATCTTGATTAGATATTGTCCAGATTAAGTAGTCTTCCAATTTCGGTGAGAAACATCTTGAAAAGAAGTCCAGCAGATCTTGGATGGTTGTGTTTTAATTGGAGACAAAATCAGGAAATCTGCAGAATTAGGATTATGACCTTAGGCGTGCCCACGCCTAATCTTTGAATTTCGACCAATCTAGAATTTTCGAACTTCTTGCCATATTTTTCCTCTTTTTGATCCTTTTTCGTCTTTTTGGTATTAACAACCACATGTGAACATTTAACAAATAATTCCATCAATTTAAGAACACAAATTTCGCAAATCAACCAAAATTAAGTCCAACATAAATGCATTATAATTGACTTAACAGTATTCATAACTTTGGTATAAGGTCCACAAATATATGTATGTATGAGATCTAACAAGTCAGAAGCACAAGTTGACCCCTTTTTTTCTTTATTTTGGTCAACTTAACCCTGCAACAATTAACACATGTTCCAGATCATCAAAATCTAAAGTTGGGAGAATGTTTTCTTTAATCAGTCTTTCAACTCTATCTCTAGAAATGTGGCCCATCCTTTTACGCCACATCATGTACGACTTATCTTTTATTAGAGGTCTCTTTCTAGTAACATGTTCAGCAATATATGAAGAAACATATATCTCATGAGGAGCAAGACACATTCTCTATAATCCATATGACAAGAAAGCATTACCAATATGTTTTGCATTGAAAGATAATTGTACAACGGATGCATCAATGGCAAAACTATAACCTTATTTATCCAAAACTAATACAAAGATTAAGTTCCGCTCGAAAGACGGTATATAAAATGTTTCATATAAAATAAGTACAAACCTTGTATCAAGGTTCAAACATACATCCCATACAAACATTACAGAAACTTCTTCCTTATTGTCAACCATCAGTTTTTCCTCCTCTTATTTGGCTTTCTCCGGCGTATAAACCCCTGCATTGTGGAGGCAACATGATTAGAAACTCCACTATCTAGCCACCAAAACTTGATGTAGCTAGTTCTTAGTGGTTATAACAAGATTACATTCATAGATCATACAAGCCAAGGAGTGACCTGATAGCTCCTGTTTTTCTTTCCAGGACTTATATTTCTAGCAATCGGACTTTTTGTGTCCCTTCTTCTAACAGAAGAAGCATCTTATACTTTTAATATCTAGAGGATCTTTGGCAATGTTGGACTGATCGATATTCACATGAGGAGAAAATTTAGATTTCTTACCTTTAAACCTCTGAGGCTTTACGTTTTTTTTTTCTCTTGGTTGTTAGGAGGGTCATATGAGCAATGTTCTTTAGCTTCTCCTCTTTAACAATGCATCAAGAAATCAAAGCATTGATGTCCCAAGCCTCATTTTTCAAATTGTACATTGTAACCAAAATACCGAACTCTAAGGGAAGTGTATTAAGAGCTTGGTGTACAATGCATGCATAAGGAATGATGATGTTCAACGCCTTTAACTTACACTGGAGGTGGACCATCTTGATAATGTACTCCCTCACTCCCTCTTCTTCAGTGTACCTCATACAGAATAATTCTTTCACTAAGGTACTTATCACTGCATTGGAAGATACCCTGCACCTATGGGAGACATTGTTCATAAAATCCTTGGCTATGTTTGTTTTCGCAAGTTCACTTAGCAGATAATCTGGAATTGACCACTTGATGGTCAAATAACACATCATGTTTGAACTCTCCCAGGCTACAAATGCAGCTTTAGTATCATCTGAACCGTATGATGTGGGTGTAGGTGGCCTATCACACCACAAATGAAATCTCTACACATGATCCTCCTACATAATCACACCCCTACCTACTTGTTTGGTCTATTATAGAAGAAAAGATCAACTTGATATGAGTTCGTTACATATGTCTTCTTCATCATCAAATCCCATACCACATGATCCAGAACTTTCAATTGCTCTTTGTAAAGGTAAACATCAATACACTTATCATACTTCCTCTTTTGTTTCTTATGATCATTTATCTTACTCTTCTTATTCCTTTGTTGTCTCACTCGATTTTGTGACCCTCCCAAAAACTGTTCATGAAGCTTTATCTCATTCGTGTTGGTGTAATGCTATGATAAAGGAGATGAATGCTTTGGATGCTAATAGTATGTGGGATTTAGGGAACTTACCTATTGGAAAGGTCATTGAATATAAATGGGTGTTTTTTGTTAAAATCAACTTCGATCGATTTATTTATTAACATAAAGCACCACTTATAGTAAAAGGCTATGCTTAGACCCATAGTCTGGATTATTTTGATAATTTCTTTTATGTTGCTAAAATGACCTCTATTCATCTATTTATTTCTTTGGCAGTTGTTCATGATTAAACTCTACATCAATTAGACATCAAGAATGCTTTATTACATGGCAACCTCCTAAAGGAAGTTTATATGGAGCAAACACCTGAATTTGTTGCTTAGAGGGAGAACAAGAAAGTTTATCATCTTCAAAATTCCATATACAATTTAAAACAAAGTCCTAGTACCTGATTTGGAAAATTTAGTTAGGAAACAAAATTTTTTGGCATAATAAGAGTAATTATGATTACTTGGTGTTCTATAAACATTCTACATCCGATATCAGTCTCCTTATTATGTATATAAATGATATTGTTAGTACTGGAAGTGATAATATGGGCATTTCATTATTGAAATCCTTCTTTCACAGTCAATTACATACTAAAAATTCAGTGGCTTTGAAATATCTTTTAGGGGTAGAAGTGACAAGAAGCAAAAAAGACATTTTCTTATCATAAAGGAAGTATTTACTTGATTTGCTAACTAGACTGGAAAGGTGGAGGCTAAGCCATGTAGTGCTCCAATGATCCCTAATCTACAACTCACCGAATATGGAGAATTGTTTGAAGATCCTGAGAAATGTAGGAGATTGGTTGGAAAATCAAATTATCTCATCGTTATTCACATTAATATTGCATATTCTATTAGTGTTGTAAGTCAATTTATGTCTTCTCCTATCATTCATCATTGGGGTGCTCGAGAACAAATATTATGTTACTTGAGGAGTTCCTAGACTAGGGATTCTATATACAAATCGTGGACATACTCATATTGAGTGCTTCTCCAATGTCGATTGGACAGGCTCTAAAATTGACTGAAGATCAACTAATGGTTATTGTGTCTTCGTTAGAGGAAACTAAGTCTCATGGACAAGTAAGAACCAACATGTCGTGTCCAGATCTAGTACAGAGTCTGAATATAAAGTTATGACTCATCTATCGTGTGAGATATTACAAATATATCAGCTTTTAATGAAAATTAGTTTTGAAACCTCACAACAAAGCTAGCACCATATATTACTTCCAATCCTATGTTCCATGAACGATTCAGATAGATTGTCACTTTTTTCGTGAAAAAGTACAAAAAAATTTGATCTCTATAGGATATGTCAAAACTGGAGAAGAACTTAGGGATATTTTCATAAAGTCTCTAATAAGGAGTTCAAGTAATTTATATTTAAAATAAGTTAGGCAGGACTAATATCTATGCTTCAACTTAAAAAGGAGTGTTACAGGTCAAATAGAACAAAAAAATCTATTTAAATATGATTATATTAATTAAGATAATATTATACTTGATTATAAGAGAGAATTTGTAAATTAATTACTCCTAAACCACTATGAATATGTGTGAGATACAAAACTATCTTTTTTTATGATGTGTGAGGTACAAAACCATCTTTTTCTTATAACAAGAAAAATAAAAAAATTCCAATTAACCCAATTTGTTTACTGAATTTAGAATTAAGGTTGTAATATTTGATAGTAGTGATTTAAGTATTAGAATTTCAATCATATTTAAAGTAATTACAATTAAATATAATTACATAAATTACTTAATATTTATTAATATTAATTACTATTAAATGAATACGATCAAAATTTAAAAATTAATTAAAATAAATCACATTGTGCCAGACACAATAAAACTCACGCTCAATAAAAAAAAGGTACACATTATATCAATAATAATGTTAAACATAACAAATAAATATTTAACCCTTTCTAAATTTTTATCCACTCAAAAATTAATTTAAATGTTTTTCAAATATTAAGATTTATTATAAATGCTTTAAAATATTAAATATTAATTTATATTTTGATAAAATGCACTTTTTACCCCAAAAAAAAACTATATACCTCGCCCTCCTGTCAAATTTTGTAAATTTATTCAAGTCACTGACCAAGCGCTTATGACTTATCAACATCTATTACTATATTCTATTGCCTGATTTTGTAAATGAGTGGAAAATGAAAAATGATTATTAAGATACTGATTAATTGAATTAACAAGTTTGTATTACATCAGATGTCACCTCACCTCACCTCTATTTACATGACAAATAAATAATAGCTGCACTGTATTACTGTCAGAGGAGTCTCTTCCTCTTTCCCTTGTTGGAGACTATAAAAGGTTAACATACAAAATCATTTCAACTCACCTTCTATGGCTATGCAATGCAAGACCTTACAGGCACCTCAATGTAGCTTGCCCTTTCCTGCTTTCTTGTAAATAACTCAATATTAGAATAATGGAACCCGAGAGTAGGCCTAAGCTATATGCAACCAAGATATAGCGATTAGGATTTTGGGGGTGTTGAGGCTAGGAAGAAATTATATACCAATGCCAAGGAATACCAAATACTCCATGTCGAGTGTATAGGCACATTATTGACTAGACAGCCATCTTTGAAACCGCTGTACTCTTTTAGAAGCTCTTGGCAGGTCGTGGCATGAGCTACTCTTTGGTAAATCTTTCCTTTTCTTCAGAAAGAGGAAGTCTTCTGTATCTAAAACGTAGGATACCTGTCATGTTCAAATCATGAATCAATTAACAATAGCTTGAAATAGACCATTAGATGTGCTTCAATCGACAACAAAAGCATCTTCCAGTTTATAGAAATGACAAATTTGATACCTTGGATGAATTACAAGCTATCTTGCATTCCAAACCATTAAAAACTTGAAAATTTTCCATGGCTTGATATTCATTGCCACTCAAATGTCTGCATTTGTTCCTGCAAACAACATGATTTATTAGCCATAGCTACTTTTAACATAATAGCATATATTTGTCAGAGTCTGCACCTTTTCATGAAAACCCTTGACCCCTCTTTTCTGTCAAGGACAACAGAGAGGAAGTCGTTGTACAGATAAGCCGCAAAATAGGGATCCATTGAAACAGCAGCAACTTCAGGCTTGTCATGCCCAAAGTCCATTAGCTGAATGGATAAGCGGGTAGGCGCAGAAGACTGCAACAGAGATGATATTATTGTGTTTGCAGCACAAGTAACAGCGACCAAGCTAAATTCAGAGAAAATTTCCTTGGGGAAAATAAATGGAAACAAAGTACGAGAAACATACACATTCTATACGATATATATTCTCATCATGAAGAAGAACACGAGCATTTTCATGATAAACAATATCGATAAATCTTCCTGGTTTTCTTGAGTTTTCATAAGCATATAGTTGAAGCAGTTTATTGTCCATCTCATCAGCTGCCACTGTTTGGAGCTGAGAAAATTTCCCAAAATAACTTACAGTAAGGTTAGAGAAAATGGTACGCCTGCGGAACGCGGAATGATTAAAATGCTAAATTAACTCTTGAATGCTTTACCTGTTTGACAAGTTTAAATATCAGCTTGTCCAATGTGAAGAGAACATATGACTGCGTACCGATAAGAGCCCGACAATCATCCTCAAATTTCATATTATCAGAAGAACCATCAAGTAAACTGTAAAGTGCACTCATGAACCTGTAAAGACCACTAAAAGTTAATATGGACTATACTGATCATGTCTATATTATAAAAGTAAAGTTTCCAAAGATAGATCACCTAGCATAACGATCAGTAGGTCCCGTATCATTTGAAGATCGCCATTTCCCTTCAGTAGATGATGAGTTAATCCTGGCTGATTGTATTCTCTCATACAATGTCTAAGCAAATTTGACAAAGAAAAAATATCGAGTTAATGAAAATAACCACGCCGAAAGTGATGCACATACTTCATGTTTAAAATAGAACACGATATAGGAAATCTTACTTGATGAAGCCTAAAAAGGACATAGAAAGAATCATTTCCATAGAAAACTCGTGATCCCTTATCTATTTCATGTAATGCTGAAGGGACATGCTTCGCTAGAGGCTTAACATTTAGCAGAAAGCGATCAGAAAATGGTAACACTGCCCCTTCTCCTTCTACATCATGGGCATCTGCCATTCCCTCCGCCTCACCTTCACTCTCAGCTTTATTATCATGCTCATCATGGTCTCCATCTTCCTCGTGCTCTTCCCTAGAGCAATCTTCTCCATCACCAGACTTGCTTCCGGAAACATCACCGTTCTCAGAGGCATTCTCACTCTCCTCTGATGACCTTTGAGCACTTTCATCACCTTCATCATCAGCATCATTTTCTCCTCCCGCCTCAGCACATGTTTCTTCTTCTGCATGTGATGTTTGATATTGCCTAGTAATTATATGATCCTTTGTTTTATGCACTGCCTCCAATTCAGTTTCTCCATGAACTGCAAAATTGTCCTCGAAATCTCCATTAGGAGATAATTCACCTTCTTCTCTTTCAATCTTAAATTGTGGAGCAGAATCATCATTATATCTGTTAATCTTCAAACCATCTTGTGTCACTCCATTAGCGCATATAACTGGTCTTGAAGGATCACCAACCTGCAAGATCAATTTTGTCATGTTCCATCTGTACTTAGTAAGATTGAATCCAAAACGTAACACTTTCTGTCCTGAGAAGTTGAGTCTTGTCTGATAAAAGGGAGTATTTCTTTGCGATTGCAGTTTCACTATTGATTCAAGATACTAGCAAGACAACTACCTTAAGAACAAATACAATTCACAAACATTTCAGTATAAAACTTTAGGATATGTGATATCATGGTCCGATGGCTTCTTTAGTTTATGTGTTATCGTGGTCTGCTGGCTTCTTTAGTTTTTTGAATTTTAACGAAAAATAAGTTACAGCTAAGTAACATCAATGACAGTGCTATACCTCTATTGAAGGCAGGCTTTCATTAATTGATCCTAATCCAAACCCACCATCGACAGAGCCATTACACGGTCTTGAAGGAGTTGCACCAAGCCCTTCCAACCAAAAAGTTGAACCTCAGGACTATAGCCATAGGCTTTTTGAGACCAAATTAAAACCACAAATTGAAATAACAGCTGGATGACAGGGAACTAGATTAGAGAAAAATGAAATATGTGATTTTATGTCGAAAGCACTCATCAAACCTGATTCCATGTTTGTTCTTCCATTACTTAGCTCTGCACCAGAGACAAGTGATACATTTGAATTGACTAACCGTTCACTGGAAGTAGATAGTTTACCGACACCTGACATTTCATCAGCCACAGCTACATTACTCTGTACCTTATCCTGTTGCAGTGTCCTGTAGAAAGTCTCACTCTTACGAACTCCTCGATCTGCATGAGAACCATTTTCTTTAACACCATGATCACCATTTATCAACCAAGCTTTGGAAGAACGTGATTGCTCAGGTAGGATACTTTCATCTTTACTTCTACAAGGATTAGTATGTTTGGGGTTTAAAATTGTAGCATTGTCAGCACTAGGGCTTCCTTCACTCTCTCCACTTTTAGAGGAGTGATTCTTGGCCTTCAGAACATCTTCAGTGTCCTTAGCACCCTGAGGCCGAGGGGGAACACCAAGCATGGGCTCCAAAAATGTAGTCCAAATCTTCATCACTTTATTTAACTGTTCAGTTGAACACACTTCTCCACATGAATATTTAATGAGCTGATATATATTCTCATGAGTGTCACCATCTGGGTAATCAAATTCCAAATTTGGTATAATGGGTCGTCTATTTCCAGCAGCAAAAGCAAGAAGTGCATCATCTTCCTTGCGCTTCTTTTCACTTATCTCCTTGATCTCTGCTAACAAAGCTGTAATACACAAAGCATTGCAAGCAATCTAAGAAAACAAAATAGAGTACAATAAAAAATCCAGTTGCACAAGGCAACCATGTCTAGAATGCATATCTGCATCAGTCCGTTCCTTTTCTGAGGTAAAAAAATGAGCAAGGATGAAAGTACACACAAAAATTAGCTTTTACTGAACATAATACAGTTAAGGTATTTCTGATTTAATACAAAGGATGATATGTTACACATTATGACCTTCATGCAAACAAATTAACCAGGCATCAATTACCCTCGTGCTTTCCAAAATATAAATGCCATAGTAGAGTCTCAAACAGGTATTTATGAAACCAAATGCAAGAATCAACTTACCTTTAATGCCCAGACTCTTACTATCTTGTTGTTTGAAATAAAAACTACGATGGTCTAGTGACTTGTGATAGTTTTTAGAATAAATTTCGGCCCAAACTTTGTTGAAATCAGCACGACACCTAGCCCATTCTTCTTGTTTCTGCTTCAAGCGAGTTAAGATAACTGGTAAAGCAAGCGAAGTATTTTTCCTCAATACATCTATCACATCAAGCCCATGATCACCATATAAACGTTCAATACACCTCAGATTCAGAGCTACAGAGAAGAAAAAGAATCTGATCAGAAGCTAACAAAAATGGATATACTAATAATACCAAGACATCATTCCTCTTCTAACCTGTTAAGTGTTCCTCAATACAAATGGGGCCATCTGTTTCTATAGTATTGTTGTTTATCTTTTCTAATAATTCTTCCACATGCTTTGTTGCTACATTTGCCGATTCTAACAACATGTCCAGCTCAAACCTGACAACCAAAAGACCATTAAATCTTGTCAAAGACGGTACTAAATGATTGAAAAATTAACACGGAGGCAATTTTTGTAAATAAATGGTATATATTGTAACAAATTCATCATGTAATCTTTCTAAAAGAGTAATCTTACGACAGGCAGCAAACCAAAGGAAGAAAATCTCTAACATTTAAAGTTAAAACATCAAGTATAGCATGAACATATGAGCTAAAACAAAGAACCAAAATAAAGTATGAAAATCGAAGGCAAGCTTCAACCTGTCATCTTCACATCGGAACAAGCTTTCTTCATACTGGTTTTTACGCATGTGCTTAAACGAGTAATCTTCACTTCCTGATGTGACAGACACCCAATAATCATTCAGTACTTCAACACCAAGTTCTGTTCTTTGACTTGCTGACTGTATGGGATACTGTCATGAAACAATCATAACAGTCACATGCATCCAGATATTAGTAAAGGGATCAGTTTAGGGATTGTATCAACATTAATGGACAAGTAAAGAGTTACATACATTCTTTGGCAGAAGCCTATAACTAGGTGTACAACGCTCACAATTGGATAAGTCAAGTTCATTAATGGGCTTTGACAGATACTTGTCCTTGCTGGGAAACAAAGTCATTTTATGACTTCCTGTATCTTTATTGTCAAGGGGCCTTTCACGAGCTTCGTGGTCTCTATCTTTAGTTATTTCAGTCCTTTCACGATCCCAATCTCTATCCCTTTCGTTCACTGGTCTGAGTAAATTACCTGCTTGCAAAAGGAAACTGGAATAAGAACTTGGCCAGCAATAACCAGGATGCAATATTTCAAATTCAAAAACACTCTTCTAGGTGGTTCAACAATTTGAAACATGAGTTAAGAACCATTTGAACCACATCAAACTCCGTGCAAGTTGGAATGACAGAATCTTGGTTCAGGTGATATCTCTGTAAGTAAATTCATGTGCTTGTGTGTATGAACGTGCGAGTATGTAATGACATATATTTATACCATGAGTGTCCTACATTGCAGGACATACATATACAACCAAATGTAATATCATTCAAATACCTTATCAAAGTCCGAAAATGAGAAATCAAACAAATTTGGTCAATGAGAAATCAAACAAATTTGGTCATTACGAAAAAGACAAAGCAAACTAGCTTGTTTCAGAAACCAGAAGATTAACTTGCCAGTTCTATTTTTTCGTTTATGCCATAAAGTGGTGAATGTCAAATCTCATATTAGATAGAAAAGAAGAGGTGATAGCGTATATAATCCTATAAGAAATGACTAATAATCAACTCCTATATATCTACTTTTGGGCATGTACTTCTATCACGCTCGAAATGAAGTTATTCGTCAACATGCATTTAGGCTGTTTCAAATACCTCCAGAGCAAAACTCCACTAATACAATTTTCAATTGTGGACAAATCAAGTGGAAGTTAGTGGGCATTTAACACCCAGGAATGACAAAGGTAAGAGATAGTATCGACAATAAGGCCATGAACAAGGAGCAGCTCCTGGTAGCCTTTTAGTCGAATCGTATAAGAATTAATCAGGCCTACAACAAAAAAAAGAGAAGATTTTGGAAATGAATTTGGATGCCTTGATGAGGACAGAAGGATTTGAGGAGGAAATATTGTGACATCTCACAAATGGGTAAGAGTCAAACCTCATATTATAAAGAAAAGAATAGGTGAAGGGTATATAAGCCTATAGGAAATTACGACTAATCAATTCTCAACTAGCTAATTTTGGGCATGTGGTTCTATTAAGCCCAAACATGAGTTGTTATTGAGCCAGTTTGACCTTGAGCTATTCATTAGCCTTGTATCTTTCAATTCAATCATCTACCTTGTGTTTGACAACAAAGACCCGTTTATATCCAACCATTTTCTTTTCTGTTAGAAGGGTAACAAGCTTCCATGTCTCATTGTTTGCTTAATCTTTCATCTCTTTACTAAGCCATCGAACCTTTATAGTAAACATTATAGACTTAGCTACCTTAACTTTTTTTTCCCCTCACGAACAACAATCTATGCACCAGTGTTTATACAAGTAATTTAATGCAATATCCAATTGGAGTCTAGGAAGGAGTGAAAGTCATCATACCATTGTCATGCCTCAAAATTTTAACCTTGGCATCAATTTGAGTACCTATCATTTTATGAAGAGTTAATTACATTCGACCCTCCTGCGGTTTGAAAACCTTCAATTCAATACTTATATTTTTAAACATTATCACTTACCCCATGTGAAATTGCTTAGCTATCACACAACCTATTATGTCATATTCCATTAGTTTTCCATCCATTCATATCTCTAGAATGACGTCGTAGTGAAACTTAAGAATCCAATACTACGATGTTTTGGGTAAAGAATAGATAAATAAACAGAATATGACAGACGAGGTTGTATGATAACTAAATAATACTATAAGGGTAACTAAATATGAGGATTGAAATGAAAAAAGACTAAACTATAAGAGACCTTGTGTATTGGACCATTTTTATGGAATAGTTAAAGACATAAAAACACTTAATTCTCAGTTTTCATCATGTAAACCCAAGTTAACCTAGTACCACACTGAAGTAACAAAACATATAAAATCTAATAATGAGAGGTTTGAGTAGGCCCAACACATCTCAATGTGTAGTCCTAAAAGGAATAACGATCTTATTAATGATCAAAGGATAAATACTTCTTATATTTTTAGCAAATTCACAAGCATCACAAATAAATGTTCAAACTTGTAATGTTAAAAAAATTAGGATAGATCCTTGTAACGAAAAAAAATGCACATCCTAATTGCTTGCATTCTTAAAGACTCCCAAAAAAGGTTTTTGTTATGTCAAGGTGTAGAGTATCTCCACCACCTTGTCTAATTACCAATTGTTTTCCCTAATTTTAGATCCTGAATGACATAATGAGTAGGGAAAATTTGAATATTAAAGCCAAGTGCTCTACTTCATGGATAGAAAATTAACATGAAAATTTGAACATATAGAGCAAAAGATAGGTCCATAGAAGGTATACACTTAATAGAACCTATACCCAATACAAGGGTTATAGATCCATCGGCTATACAAATACTATCTAATTCAAATATGGAGAATAGATCAAAAAATTTATGATAGAAACCTATCATATCTCTATTTGCTCCAGAATCTACAATAGGAATTATTATAATTATCAATAGTGGCAAGAAAAGCATAATTTGCTTCAATAAAATCAGAGGAATGATCTTCCTCCAGGTCTAAATGGCCTGGATTGGGCTGTGGTTGGAACTTGAGTGGGCTTTCTTTAAGTTAAAATATGGGGACTCTAAGACCTACAGAACAATGTTGGAAGTGGTCTCCAACATAGATTCTTTGACGCTTAAATCAAATACAGGCTTGTAAGTCCATTGATAATGAATGCATGATCTGAGTACCTTGCTTTGGATTTGTGCTCTTCCCTTCATACCACGAACAAGGAACTAGGAAGACCATACACTCTGTGTAATCTAAGAGTGCCAGCTAAGATGATTTGAGGATTTGGAGCTCTTATGCTTTATGGGCGTGAAGTATATTTTTGTGTATATCAGGATGCAATTTTGGTTGTAAAGAATCAAGCTAAGGAAAAGGTGCCTAAAGGTTTGTACCTCTTCATTAGAAAAATTCATAATTTTCTTGTTTGGTGCTTCAACAACTTCAAAGAAATATGTTTATGTAACAATCTAAGTCTAAACTAGCTAAATAACAATCCCGTTCGAGCTTTTATCAAACCACTTGCTTGGAAAGAGTTAGTTCGAAGTTGATTAGTAGTCAGACACGATTACTATTAACAACGGTCATACAATAATAGATCTAATCGAAATTTAAGAAAAAGATAACAAACAAAATCACTTACTTTTACTCACAACATCGGCAAGTAAACCCTCTGCATAACAAATGCTGATTAGATAATGTTGATGATGCTAGATTAATTAGAGAAAAAAACTCAACCACAGAGACAGAAAATTACCATTTTTCTCACAGCGTGCGAAAAATTCATTGAAGCCATCAATAAGATCTGGATACCTTCCAAGTAAATCACCAACCTGAGAAAATACAACACCCAATGGTGGTTCAATCCCATCGACTAACTTTCTGAAATTTCATCAGAAGGAAGAGAATCTAACAAGCATTTCAAATTTTGTGCTGAAAGAAGTGGAATTAATTTGTTTCCATGAAATAAAGAAGGAATTTCTAGATTACGCACCAGAAGTAGAGAAATTATTGTCACTCATTGTTACTTAAATAAAGGATCCTACCAAGAATGAAACTCTAACGTTCCATGTCTAATTACCACAAGACCATTAAAGATAAAAGGGTTGTTTTCCTAAAAAAACTCGTAGATACTAAAACCCAAAACTCTTGTCCGCATACATTACCCAGATTTTATCACCAAATTAAAATTCACTCCCAATATCAACAAATGTGTTAACAAGTATAGTATTTCCTTTTGTTAATTTATTTGTTTGCGTGAATAGTAAACACAATCACCATACCAAAGACAGCAACTCTGATCGTTTGATAATTTCCTCGGTATAGAGATGAAGACACCTTAAAAATTCTTGGTAATCTTCAAGCTTATGCAATTTCTCTTTCACTTTCTCACAGAAAGCAAGCTCTTGGCTTACTGCACCTGCCATACCATGAACCTAGCATCAATTTGAGGAAATATGTGCACTCAAGACTCTAAATAACTATATGGGGAAAAACATGAAACAAGTCTCACAGCCACCACAACAGGCAGGACCGTCCCTAATACTTTAATTCACTGAGCTGGTGAACAGCATTGATCAATTCCATTTATTTCTGTAATGTAAAGTAAGGACAGCACAAAACTCACTTTTCAAAGAATTTTTATCATCATAAAGAGATGATGCAGGGTGCATTCCAAAATTTTCATCTCCATCCCTGCCGTGATAATCAGCAGTGTGAGCAGACTTCTGTTTGTGAGAAAGTCGTTGCATATCGAAGCCTCGATTGTCATCATGCTCATAATCTCTATCACTATGTTCTCTCCAATCATCTCTTCTATCCCTTTCCCTCTCACCATGTCTCCTCTGCTCTTTTTCTGACCTCTTTATAACTCTATCATGATCTGAATCGGGACGATCAACACTATAGTCACGATCGGCAGGGGACGTTGTAGTTCTTTCCTTCTGACAATTAATGAGGAAATACTACATAAGCTTGTTGATCAATATGAAATTAGAAGCAGCTGAAAAGAAAGGAAAAACCTTGTCAACATGCATCTGACGCATTGTGGGCATGGGGGAGCTCCTATCACGGTAAATAAAATTCCTACCAGATGGAGCATAATGAGTTGAGGCTGTGGCTGAAGAATCAGGAAGAAAATGTGTGAACTCTTTTAGAAGATCATCATGGCCTTGGAAAAGTGCAGAAACCTGCAACAGGGAGCACGTCAACTTCAAACGCGGTTGTCCAAGAAGTAAATGTCTACAGATACTAAGAAACAGAAGCCAGAAGTAACTAATCAGAGCAGTAGGTTGTGAGAAGATTCCATGTAAATACCTCCTGGTAAACCTCAGTGATAGACTTATTTTCCTTTCTGTACATGTTCAAAATGTCTAAAAATGATTTATAAACGTGATCATCACCTTGAAACCTAGTCTGGAAAAGACAATCCAAATGTCAAATCATGGAAAATGAAATTGAAGTAAATCTATAACTCAGGTACAAAATAGTGGTTCAACCTTAATTTTGTTCACAAAATTAATTGCTTCTTCAAATTCAACAGGCTTTTTCTGTAGAGGCTCTTCATCCTCTGGAGGGAGAGTGATCTCATATCCCTTTGGTAAGAAGGTATTGAAACCCAGAATTAGGCTGCGATGCCCTTTAAACAAGTCTTTCACCCTTGCTATGACACCAGCAGTGTCAATTCTGTGACCAAGATAACAGAGGTAAGTTTCATCAAAAAGTGTTTTGCTTCCCGAATTCACATATAAAATGAAAACAGTTACCACTGTGATCAAATTTGGATACAAACCTTTGGGCTTTGAAATCCTTCATGACTTCCAGAAAGTCATCATATTTCTCCCTTTTGTCTTGAAATATGTCTTTCACAGCCTTAAGATATGACAAGGCATCATTTGTTGTAAGTTTCTGCGCACTTGTTCCTCCCCCTCCTCCCCCCATCATTTGTGCTTGCCCCAAACTTCATTACAAACAATGAACATTACAAGATAAATAATAATATATTTTCCAAAAAAAACATAATTAAAAAAAAAAAGAGCAAAAACAAGTTAAGGACAAACATCGTCAACCAATACCCAGCTCAAGTGAAGCCTTGTCCTTTGTAGTATCCTTTTACATGCATCTATTTTAACATATATTAATTTCAAAAAAAAGATCAGTACCATTGTTGGTACTAAAGGTTTCTTAAATGTCCTTCAAAAACAAATCAAATTCTATTGAGCATGACAACCGTGCATATTCGATCTTCCCTCACAGGTCAAACATGGCAGAGATATCTCAAAATTTGACAGATACATTAAACAAAATAATAAAAACCACTAATTAAATTATCAGAAGCACTTGAACGGTTAACAGATAGTAAGAACGGTGACTAGAAGATCCTGACGTGAGTTAATGCACGTTAACTTAAATAATCAAGCAAACATTAAGACTATAAGCTAGATGACCAGTGAACCGGTAAAAGGCAGAATTGAGAATCATGAGAGAAGATATGAAGAAATTTGAATATCTTACGTTTCTCCTTTAGAAGAAAGCACAGGCCTTTTAACTTGAGAGGCCATATACACATCGTCTCTTGACCTCTTCATATTCATAACAAAAGCCAAAACGACCTACAAGACAGAAAAAGAAAAAAGAAAAAAAAAACGTAAACACTTTCTCTCCCTCTCTCTATATCTTCAACGGTGAAAATATCATGCTTCACGAACTCCAAATTTAAGCCCCACCATAAGAACCTGAAATCAATAATACCGCCCCATTTAAACATAAGCAAGAAACACACCAAGCAGATCTACAAGATACAAACTTCAAAACCTAGAAACCAAGAATTCAAACCCAAAAACTAATCCAACTCTAAGCAGACAGATCAACCAGGAAACAGGAAAAATTCCCACAAAAATCTTTTTTCAACTTTTCTAACCAAGTAAATTGCATTACTTGAAACAGAAGCAAAGCTTCAGAATTTTCATCAATCAGGTTAGAAAAAGATAAACAAAGCAGATAAAATCGAAATTTTACGGACAGAAAAACAGGTAGAGATCATTCTGTACAGGATGAATTACCAAACGAAAATTCAAGCAAAAAAGAAAAAAGACATAAAACTTTCCAAATAGAGATGTAGAATCATGAGAACTTGTAAACAACCTTGTGATGGTGATAAATGGAGCAGTCTTTCAATGGAGTTTGTAGTCTAATAGAAACAGAGGGATAATAGAGGAGGATGATACAATTTTATTAGTATGCGGTCGTCTTGTTGTTGATGTTAAGAAGAACGAGATTAAAACACCAACACAAAGTCACAAACACTAACCTCTTCCAATGGAGAGTGGAAAAAGCAATTTAGACGGCTGTTAGGCGGTCATCTTCTGGATTTGTTACCGGCTATAGGCAGTGAATTTCGTTCCTTTTGCTTACAAAACTAGGTCCCTTTCTTTCCACTCGCTGAGGAGGATCTTATTAAGAAGGGCTTAGAGATGGGATAAATTGGTGGAGGTGATGCACAATTTAATTTTATATGGAACTTCATAGTCTGAAATAGATTTATGTTCTGTATAAGCTTCTTAGTGATTTTAGGGATTGGAGAAGTTTGGGAAATTTGTTGGGTTTGTACTGGAGATTAAAAGTGCTAATTTTCCAAAAGATGATTATTTTGATTTTGCTTACAATCTAAATTTCAAACAGTTGAGATGAGATAATGAATTAGCTAAGAACAAAATTTGAGCTAAGGGTGGCAATGGTCTGGCCCGACTCTTATTTGCTGGAGCCCGGACTTAGCCCCAGTCTAGATTCAATTTGTTGCTTCGGGCTTGAGCCTTATCTGACTCTACCCAGCTAAAACCTTTTTTAATTATAAGTATAAAACGACTAAAATCTTTTTGTAATCATACGTATAAAACGACGCCTTTTGATTTAAAAGAATTGAGCATTGGCCTAAGTAACCCGAGCATGAGCCCAATTTGATATCCAACATTGAGCTGCTAAGTCTTGGGTTGGGTCACTAAGTTGGAACCTAAGCCCAAAGGCCATTTTTTGGGAGAGTATTACTTGGAATTCTATTATAGACGTTAAGAAAATGGAGATCTGAAGCCTCAAATGTGTATGAGTTCTGGGCCTGTTACCGATAGCTTTTTGGACCTCTAGCTCTACCTACATACATGCCCATCAACTCTTCCTAAGTTTCCCTGCCCCATCAGCTCTTCCTACGTTTCCCTGCGACCTCTTTTTAACTCTATATGCCCCCTATCTTTTCCTCTTTTGTAGTTTCCCTCTCATTGAAAAAAAAAAAAAAAAGGCGGTGAACAAAGATGTCATTGCTAGTTTATACCTTATAAGCAATGACTTGATTATAGATTTTATTATATAATTAATTAAAATATTATTTATCTTATTTAATTAGCTAACATATAAGATAAAGTTCAAGAAATAAATATTATACGAATAAAATTATAATAAGATTATAATTATAAGAATTATACTACATTTATGTATTATATTTATATTGTTCATAAGTATTACTCTATTAAGATTAGGCATTAATATAATAAAAGGACCAACACATGTTAAGCTTCTTTCTTATGAAAGAAATAATTGATAAAATTAACTAAAAGTATAAAGATAAATGAGGGCTTGTTTATTTCAACTTCTATTTTTTGGTTTTCTATTTTTATTTTTAAATTTAGTAAAAGAAGATGTTTGCTTGAGTTTTTGGCTTTTGCTTTCGTTTTAGTTGTTTTCAATTTTCATAACTTATAAAAACTATTTAAAAAGTGGTTTTTATTTTATGTTTCAATTTTTCATACTTTGTTTACTATCAATTTAATATATATTATTTAATTATTCAATTTTAATAATTAATAAGAATTATAAATAATTTAACTTAATTTAATAATTAATTTAACTTAATTTTTGTAATTAAATTAAAATTAATTTAAATTTAAATTTAAAATAAATTCTTAATATATAAATTTCAAATCTAAAT
>JAOQMQ010000001.1:3306136-3318046 GCA_027563845.1 Erythroxylum subrotundum | reverse complement strand
ATCATCGTAATAACATGCTTTATCACTTCTCGTGAGGCAAGGTGGAGTTTCTTCTGTTATAAGATACTAGCATTAGCATAGGGTCAAGTAAGCTTCTGTTAGCTAATTGGAGCATAATAAGCGGACATATCTAGCCACTTAATGTTCAACTTATGACTACTTGACATGTTTTCCAGCTTAAATCAGCACCAGTAATTGCTTTTCTTTCTTACCGTGGACTTGGTCTGATGATATCTAGGGCTTCCAACTTTTATGGGATGAAATAAAATGGTTTTGGACAGGTATAGTATTATAAGATTTAGTCCAATATCTCCACGATCCGAGGAGAAAACTCAGTCTTGTTTCTCTGACTTGTATGACTGTTCAGGCTGATGATGCTAGGGGTGTTAAACTTACACGCCTCCAACTTAGAATTTGGTAAGCATTCGATATCAGGTTTGCTGGGGACTTAATAATGTTGCTTTAAATTGTCTCTAAACCAGTTGTTATGGTTTGGTTTAACTAATAATTGCAGGCTGGCATGCTCTAAATGGTGGATTATTATATTAATAAATAGATCCTGAATGCGAGTAGCCGAGTATATATTGCTTAATCCACTCAGAGAGCTATACCATATCTGTATATTCTTGTTCGGTGAATATTCTTTCTGCCATTTAATGTCTTAAATCCACAGAAAATAGAAAAATAAAGTAAAAAAATATGCAATCGAAGAAACTACTTAAGCCTACGTACAGTAATTGATCAATTTATAATTCTGGTGTATAATGATTTTCCAGTTATCTACACCATATATAACTATACATTAAATCTGATTCCCCTCCAATTAATGCTGAACTGTTCTAATAGAATTCGATCTCAATGGTTTGCTAATTTTCTTTGATATTTATTTTCCTCAAATGGGCACATATAAAAAGGCAAACTATATCAAAGTTTCCTTAAATTCTTGTTTTTTTGGTTTAAAGAAGGCATTACAGATTGAGGAATTAGCTGCTTAAACAGCAGACAAGAAGCCATGCCTGACCTTAGAACAATTCATGCACGAAAGATTTTCTTTACCTACCTTATGATATTGGCCTCATCTTAAAAGATAGAGAAAATAGTTGCATCATCCATCTAGCTCAAACAGTTTCACAATCTACATATGGTTAGCCTGAAAGTAAGATTCTATACTTACTGAAGCAGCACAGAAGGCAAAACAAGAGAAACAAGCTGGTGAATTTGGCAAGTCCTCTCTGCAGAGCTTTTCAGTTATTTCACTGGCTCTACCTTGTCTTTATTCTACATAAGCTACTTATATTCCTGAGTAGGAATCAAAACTCAAAATAGTTTGCAGTTCCACCAACTCAAAACTATTATTATTCTGTATCTGCCAAAAAAAACAAAGGAGGGCCTTAAACCGGTACGATGGCCGCAATCTGACAGTAACAGTACACTCCCAAAAGAAGGCCAAAACCGTTCATCATTAAATCACAGGTGTAGTCACGTGAATGGAGTCTCTTTTAACTGATATTCTAGCACCATCTTCACTCAAATTTGGAAAGTAACCACTTAAGCTTTCATCCGAGTTCACCCTCTTCATTTATCAAGAAAACTATTGCTTTTAATTGGATTCACGGGGTGGCATCTTTGCTCTTTTTGACCTGGTTAAAGGATTTCTTCGAGCTCCTTCAGTTGAAAAAGGTCGAGATGCTGTAATTGTACAATTTAGCTTTGGTAGGTGTGTGTGAACAAGGTGTTGACTAGTTACAATTGGAGGGTCAGTCTAACAATCATCTTGATCACCACATGCATCACATTCTACACCGTGTAACTTATCTCCTAAATTAGTCTATTTATTATTTTTAATTATTTTAAATACTTTTATAATATTAAAATTTCACAAAAATCAGATAATAGTTTATATTTATACTTATATTCAAAATTTTTAATATTATAATTTTTTTAAAAAAATTCAGAAGTAAGTTTTGCTACTTACCAAGTTTTAGTAGGAAAGAAGAACTTTAAGGTCTTACTATAAGTAACACGATCTCATAGTTGTGATTTGTTAAATTTATGTAATACAGTAATTAAGCAAAACCAAGTAAAACTTAAAAACGGGTGCGGTCATATCAATACTAATATACCGGATTTTATTAAAATTTCGAAATTAAATATACTTGGACGAGAGTAATACTAAAATAAGTGGCCTCTTGAAAAATTCTTATGTTGCACTCTTTACTCACGTCTTAATTTCAAAAAAAAAAAAAAAGTATAACTTGGAAAATAGGGCATCTTCTGCGCTTCTCCCCAGGCTCAATAATGTCCTAAACAATCATCTTCAATTCATGAATTTCCATGCTCTCTGTCACGTGATGGACTGTGCTTGGATCCCTTTAACCCATACATGTCTCTCTGTCACATGCTCTACATTTAGCTCCCCTTTTTCCTTGTAAAACTTTTGTACATAATAATCGTTTACCAAACCCTTTTCTTGCTAATCAATTATCTTCGCTCCAACTTCACTGACAGCGAATATATAGAATCAATTAAGTTGACTTTTCACAACAGTTTAAGTTATTGTGGTGAAACGGTCACTTAATATAATATCAGAGCCTTTGTGACAAAGTGGTTCTGAGTTCAAATCCTACCACCCACCTATTATTCAGCACAAGGTAAAGTGAGCCTGTGCAAGTTTCAAGTCCAAAAGACTTTCACTTGAGGGGGTGTGTTAGTAAATATATAAAATCAATTAAGTTGAACTCTCACAACAGTTTAAACTATTACAGTGAAACGGTTACTTACCGCTCACCGCCGAAATGCTCTTTCCAATGACATTTTGCCATTAAGTCTCTTCAGTCATGCCTCACTTCTGTACTAGATATCATTAACTACAAAACCCTGAAATTTTAATCTCTTTGGCCGGTTGGATTGGATGGGTATGCTTAGCTAGTACATCTGTACATGTAAATCTTTGAGGAACAGTTCTTGAGTCAACTTTTCACTTCAACTATCTCATTGGATTTGCTCTTCTGGCATCCAAGCTGTTGTCCTTATTGAAGCAAGTGTTAGAAAGAGGGAGGCATGTCTATGTCTATCATTAGAGCTCCGTGGGTCAGCTTAAAATTATTATTTAAGCAAAACCAACTTCAACAGTTTGCAGAAAGAATTGGTCACTAAATTATACAAGTTTTGCTTCAAAATCAAAGGTGATGATCCATCATAAGCAGCCTCTATCTGTCCATTTTCGACTTCCAATTCAAGTCAACTGGGTCCTTCTTCCATTTTGGCGTCCAATGAGGTAGTGCTATTTTGTTTGGCATGTCTGAAGCCGGCAAGTCTCAGAACCTCCACGTGTGCATGTGCTGAAAATTTAAGAAACTCCATTGTTATGTGAAACCTTACCATTGTATAGCTCGTGATTGGCACAGTAGACTGCATCTGAGTTAGATGCAAACACGTTGCTTGGTACATAAAGTATTTGAAACAACCGAATTAGCTGATATTTTTATCCATTTTTCAGCTAACCCAAATTCTCTGCAAAAGCTGTACCATCTCATCCGATTTAGCCCCTGATTGAAGCCATTAAAATACAAGCTCACTCTCATCAATTCTGGTTTACTTTACCAAACATACTGCCATACAACTTAACCAAGTACCGTAGAACACTTTGGCCCACTTACATCTTCAGTTATAAGCATTTTAATACCGAGTCTTGCATACACCTAGCTACAGGCTCACTTGCCTCAGCCAAATAGCCGAACCATCTGTTGTTCATCTGATCAATGTCCAAAAGCTGAGACTCAACCCGAACACCACCGTAGAAACAACACAACACAATGTCTGTCCACAAACGATACTCATTCTCTCCACCTACGACAACCACCACCTCCAATGACCTTAAACACCGAGTCATTTGTTGTCTGAACAAGCTCTCTGACCGTGACACACTCCCTCTGGCCACCGCAGAGCTGGAATCCATCGCTAAGAACCTGAGTCACGACACCTTCTCTCCCTTCCTTAATTGCATACACAACACAGACTCTTCTTGCAAATCACCTGTTCGCAAACAATGCGTGAACTTGTTGACTCTTCTCTCGCATTCGCATGGGAACATGTTATCTTCTCATTTAACCAAGATGGTCTCCACCGTCACTCGCCGTCTCCGGGACCCCGACTCCGCCGTCCGATCAGCCTGCGTCGAGGCAACCTCCACGATGTCTTCACAGATCACAGACCCTCCTTTTTCCACACTATGGAAACCCCTTTTCGAAATGGTGACACTTGAGCAGGATTACAACGTTCAGATCGGAGCTGCGATGTGTTTTGCAGCGGCAATAGAGGCGTCGCCGGAGCCGGAGGCTGAACAGTTGCGAAAGGTGTTGCCTAAACTGGGAAAGTTGGTGAAATTTGAGGGCTTTAAGGCAAAGGGGGCGTTGTTGAGTGTGATTGGAAGTGTTATTGGGGTTGGTGGAGCTTCGACTAAGAGTGTTATTGATTGGCTAGTACCGTGCTTGGTGGAGTTTTTGAGCAGTGAAGATTGGTCAGCAAGAAAGGCAGCGGCGGAGGCCTTAGGGAAGGTTTCGGTGGTCGAGAAGGAATTGGCAGCCGAGCATAAAGTAGCGTGCTTGAGTTCTTTGGAAAGTAGAAGGTTTGATAAGGTAGAAACTATGTAAATCTATCTTCAGTTATCGTGTTTTTGAAGAAAATGAGGAAAACTGAAAACTAAAGAGCTCAAACTTTTTATCTTTTTGTTGTTCGATTCAATTTTTCTTGATCACTAAAAGTATTAAGAACTTTGTTTGCTCTGATGTCGGTTTGGTGTAACAGGTGAAAATGGTGCGGGAGACTATGAATCGTACTTTGGACTTGTGGAAGGAGCTTCCTGACATTTGTGAAGAGGCTTCAGTTTCATCCCTATCTGGATCTTCTTCAATGGGTAAGAAGCATTTTTTTCTAGTTCTTCTCTTGAATCCGAGTTGGTATATTGTTTTTAATCTTCTAATGGGTTTGATCAAGGAGTTTGTTCTGTTCAAGCACCATTCTTTTTCACCTTTCTAAATATTTTGTGATGTAGCCTCCCAATTTGGTGAGGATAGTTACCGTCCGTTCGAATCTTCAATATTTCCAGTTCAAAATGGAAGCATAACATCAGCAGGGGACCCATTTCATATCTTCTAATCATCTTTGGATTTAATTATCTCAGAACCAGAGAATCCTATTGGTGGATGCCCTCCTTTAGCCTCCAAAAGTTCTAATGATGTCAGATTCAGACGTCCTCAACCAAAGAAATCAATCCCAGAAAGCAGGTCCCCTCCCGCTTCGGCTTTTGTGACCACCGCCAAAAATCAAAATCCTGTCATAAGTGATGACAAGAATTCAAAAACAGCATTTTCTCGTAAGCTGGACCACAAGAAAATTTCTCCCTGCATAATCGGTATTGCTGTCTCACGAGAAACGGCTTGTGGAGATGATTTCTCAAAGCAGGAATCGGGAGAAGATGGGACTAATGGGAATTCTGTGCCAGAAACAAAACGTGTCCTTTTCAGCACCTCACCGAATGATAAACACCAAAAATTCAGTGGCTTGAGATCTGGGTCAAGGGTGGTTCCTTATGATGATGATGAGTATACTTGTAGCAAAGATATCGAAGTCAGCAATCCCGTTGACGACTTTCATGAGAGCAGCAGCGATATGGAAAATATTCCTTTGATTCGTAAAAAACTAATTCAAATTGAAAATCAGCAGTCAGATCTCCTGAGCCTCCTCCAGGTATAGAATTGAAGGTTAACTTTTTCCCCGTGATATGTTCTCATTGTTTCTTGGCTTTGTAAGCGACTGGATTAGGCACTATATGGTCATCCTCGCCTTGTTTCTTCTGCTTTACTAAGTTCTGAAAGGATATTTGCCTTGTTCTACTATAATTAAAAGCAAGCTCTATGGGTTGTTTATGGCAATATCTCTATCCTTTTTGTGTCACGCTCTAGACAGTTTTATCTTCCCCCTCTGGAAAAACAATAGTCCATCTTCGATTTTCTTAAATCAGCTTGTTGATGTCTTCCTGCATTGAGGATAGCATCCTCATCTGGTTTACTTAAAAATGATACAACTAGTTAAATTTTGGTACTTTTGGTTGAATGTAGAGATTCATGGGGCATTCACAGAATGGAATAGATTCTCTGGAGAAACGTATTCGTGGTCTGGAAATGGCATTGGATGAAATTTCATACGACTTGGCAATATCTAATGGAAGGATTCCTAATCCTGACAGCACAGACAATAGCTGTTGCAAACTGCCTGGTGCAGTATTTTTGAGTTCTAAGCTCTGGAGGAGAACAGAAGATCGATATGCTACTTCAAGACCCTCTTCTTTTTGCAGCATACAGCGGCCGCATGACGCGAAGAACATTCCTGCAAGGGATACCGACACTAGTACATACAGTCCTGCTAGCCAAAAGTTTCAGCATAACAATAGTATTAGACGTCTTGTGAACTCATCTACTGATGATAGTTGTGCAGCAAAGGGGAATTCAAGCCTCTGCTCTAGTCAAATGTCGGATTATAGAAACCGAGCTAGCGTACAAGGTCACAGTGCCATTGTACTTACTGAAGCCTCATTAGCTACTTCCACAGCACCAATGAACATTTGCAGCTGGTAATTGCTTCTGCTTGTTAAACTATCCTTTTTGTTTATCTCCTGAATTACAGTTTTTGTACCCACTTGCATTTTTGTTTTCATCTAGTTTGAGCTATGTAATGGGATATAATTAAGCAATTGCACATAAATTTTGCAGCTTCATTAATTACAATTTAACTCAATGAAATGAACAAAGTTAAATGGGCATTACTTTCAAGTCTAGTAAATTTTATTTTGATACGGATGATTTGCAAACAATCCTAGTGTCCTTGTTTTCAACTCTAGTCTGCACCCTTATGACTGCAGGGTGAAAGGTTTCACCCTTGCAATAGGTTAAGCGACTGGAAATCACTCACAAAGTTTGAGATTTGCATATCAGGAATTTTTTAATTTTAGTGTCTTTCTGTCAAATTCCATAACTATTCACACTAGCTTGCATTTTGGGGCTTAGTCCAAAAGTAAGATTTGTGCTTACTTACATATGAATAAGACTATGAATGATGAAGTCATCATTACTTTTAATGCATGAGTTTAGTTCTCCATTTCCATTGCATCCCTCACGAAAATGTTGTTGTCTTGCTTTCTGCACTAACTTTTATGTTTGTTCTCATTTGTGTCATCAGACTGCAAAGCTTTAAGCTGTTAAAGGAGTCTATGTAGATTGCAGTCTTTGCTGGGTGACATTACCATCATTATTAAAGATGAAGTTTATGAAGATATACTGATGATTAAGATTGCAAGTTCTGGGTTACTGCAGCCAGACTTCCAACTCATCTATCCTTCACTTGGTGGCAGAACTAGTCTTTGCAGATAGAACTCTTATTTGGCACTTCAATCATGGCTGATACAGATATATAGTTCCTACATGGCTACACATAGTCCTGCATCTTCGGTTATATCGCTGAACCACGTAATTGTACCAGTTGAAACTTAAAAAGTGGGATAGGATCAGGTTGTATTCATAGTTTAAAACCAGGGCATGCCATGGGGGCATTTCTGAGCGTGCAATTTAACTGCCTTGGATTACTTTTCCTTTTACACGTTAGAGAAATGGGGCCGAGGAGTATAGAAGCCCATTGGTCATGGCTCATAGACCCTTTAAGCTAAACTCAAAACCTGGCTATGTACTATGGGCACTGTCATAGAGAAAACTAAACCTTTAAATATCCAATAATTTGATATTTTTTCTTAGCTTGTTAATCGAAAGATCTTTACTTTAGAAAATGGGTAAATAAATTCTAAACGGCCAGGCCGAGTTTAGGCCCATCTAAACCCGAGTCTAACCTGATAATCTGTTTGGGCCTGGATCTGCCCAAGCTCGACAAGAAAAATGTGCTTGAGCTTGGTCTTGAGGGCTCAGGCCGAATTAAACTTAATCGGACCTGATTAAATTAATATTTTATTATTAAAAATTAAAAGAACGTCGTTTTAAAATTAATGAACATTAATTATTGCTGGTGGAGAAGTCCCCAAGCCAGCATTATTTCCTGAAGTATTACAACGAAAGTGCTATCTCTTGTTAGAGCAATTCCCAACTTAAACCAATGAATTAATTGAATAACGTTTTTCCCATTTGAAGATTGCTATTTACATCCACGGCAGAAAACACTGCAATATTTAATAAATTGAATGGTGAAAGTGAAGGCCAATGAAACAAGAAACACACACGGTATCTGTTCTTGTCAATGAGATGTCTATTATTCCGAGATTCCCTTTTCGCATTTAAGGAAAGCTTTAAACTTCTGTCTGCGCCACGTTTACACCTCCTATCCCTTCATATCTTTATAGTCTCAGTTACTGAAAGCTTCCTGGAATAAAGCTTTCTGTTGTTAGAAGATGGAGTCTGAACTACGTTGGAAGAGGAAACGAGCGTTTAAACCCAATGAAGAGGTAGGTTTTGTGATGTCTTTAGTGGGTTTATCTTTCTTGATCTTTCTCTTTGTTTCCTCTAGTCGATCTCTGATCCAAGATAGGTCGTTCCGGCCAGTGCTTAAAGTTTCAACTATATCGCTCTTGCCGAGTAGGCTAACAAAGCGGCCTGTTCAAGTAAAATCCTCACCGTTGATTGTGGAAGATAGGATCTTGTTCGGTGATCACTTGCTGTTGATTGTGTCAAGCAAGATTAACCCGAGCGACAACTTGGACTGTGTGTACTATAGATTGTTAAATGCTTCTGCTGGGCAGCTTGATCAAGTTGTTGTTAGACCAGCTATATCTGTTGATGAGTACCATGAGGTGAAGTCCATTGTGATGTGTCCGCTTCCGGAGAGGAGTTATTCTGCTGCCTTGGACTTGCAGCGGGCCGGGGAGGCCACGGATGATGAATTGCTTTCAGGGGTTAATCAGAGTACGGCGGTGGTTCCTTCGTGGGATAAGGTGGTTTATGAGGCAATTTTGGATTGGAACACGGCGGTTTTGTTCGTTAAGGGGTTGAAGCTACCACCTCGCAAAGAATCAGATCAAACCCAGTTCAGGTGTCATTTTGGCTCTAGTAATTTTGATGAAGACGATGGAACTGTGCTCACAACCGAAGCAATTACAGCAGCTCAAGAAGTGGTAAGGTGTTTGTTACCACGTAGCATGCGAAACAACACAGAGAAGGCTGAGGGACTTCTTGTTACAGTGAGTCGAGTTGTTGCTGGAGAAGAATCTGGAGCTCGCCCTCTGCCTTCTGTGGCTAGAATATACAGTACTACAAAGAACAATGACCAGAAAATTACAAAACACAAGTACGAGCTCTGTGCTTGTACCATGCTGTGGAACCAAGCTGCTTTTATGAGGGAATGGATTACGTACCATGGCTGGCTTGGAATTCAACGCTGGTTCATCTACGACAACAATAGCGATGATGGGCTCCAGGAGGTAATCGACGAGCTTAATTTGCAAAAACATAATATTAGCAGGCATTCTTGGCCTTGGATTAAAACACAGGAGGCTGGCTTTTCGCATTGCGGTTTGAGGGCAAGGAATGAATGCAAGTGGCTGGCATTTTTCGACGTGGATGAGTTTTTCTATTTCCCTCAGCACAAAGCACAAGATAAATCAGGTCAAAATTCACTGAGAAACCTTGTGGCAAACTACACCAATTCACCAACTTATGCAGAGATAAGAACAGTCTGCCACAGTTTTGGACCGTCTAGGTTGAACTCAGCCCCGTTGCAGGGTGTTACTGTAGGATATACTTGCCGGCTTAAATCTCCTGAGCGCTACAAATCTATTGTTAGGCCGGACCTCCTCGGTATAAGCCTTCTCAACGAGGTGCATCACTTTAGACTGAGAGAAGGATACAAGCATCTGAATTTGCCTAAAACCACAGTCGTACTGAACCATTACAAATATCAGGTTTGGTACACATATAAAGCCAAATTCTTTGGAAGAGCCTCTACTTATGTTGAGGATTGGCAAGAGGGCCAAAATAAGGGTTCAAAGGGCAAAGAACAGGGTTTTGGGACTGTGACCAATGAACCAGCTGACTGGAAGAAAAAGTTCTGTCAAGTTTGGGACACTGGCCTCAAGGACTTCGTTCAGGCCAATTTTGCTGATCCTGCGTCGGGATTTCTTCCTTGGGAGAGATCCCTTACGTCTTTGGAGGTCCTTACTAGCTAATTGAATATGAGCACAAAAGTAATTATTCATTCTGATGTATTCTTTTTATTTTTGTTAAAGAGTAAATTTCGGACTTCTTAAGCATTTGAAAAGTTCAAAACATGAAATAATTTCTACTTCCAGTTTGGTTTCAATGCTTTTTCGCTTGCATACCCATTTATCATCTGATAGAAGCTAAAGTTTGTGGATCTCCAAGGTAATAAGCTCATCAAAGTGAGAAGAATTGTGAATTGTATTGTATTTTCCCACTCTAGTGGCTGTACAGGACTGTCAATTTGTAGGTACATAATTAGCTAACAAAGAAAATAATTCTACGTCAAATATTCAATGAATGCCAAGATTTTAGGCTGTCAGTTAGGCTCCTATTAAGGCTATAATACATACATTAACTTTCCCCCTCAAAGTTAAGTAGAGAACTTGCCAACTAGAGTTCAGAAACTAGATCGTGAAATTGTTGAGGTGTATAAGTTTTAGTGAATATATTAGCAATACAGTTTGGGGGTGACAAAACTAAGATTGACTGTGCCTTGAAGAACATAACGATGCACGAAGTGACAATCATTCTCAATATGTTTGGTGCACTTATAGAACACATCATTATGGGCTATTTTGATATCATTGCGATTATCACAATGGAATAGAGTAGCTGAGGAATGAGAGACACCTATATCTTAGAGAAGCCACGTTAGCTAATGGAGTTTAGAAGTAGTTTCCATGAGAGCTTGATACTCTGCTTCAGTGCTTAATCAAGAAACTATAGTCTACTTTTTGTCACACCAGGAAATTAGAGAGTTTTTAAGGATGAAGCAATAACCTATAATGGAGCGTTTATTTGCAGGATCTCTAGCCTAATTAGCATCAGGTGAACTTTTAATTCAAAAGTAGAATCATTCGAGAAATGGAGAACATTTAACAAAGTACACTTGATATGACAAAAAAAGCGAAGGACAATTGCAAAGTGAGTTGTGTGAGAAGTAGACATAAATTGACTGACAATATAAACTGTATATGCTATATCAGGACGATTGATAGTAAGATAGACAAGACTTCCCACTAGTTGGTGATAAAGATTAGTATCAGCTACAGGAGTACTATCAATAGCTATGAAATAAGCATTAGTCTCAATTGGAGTGTTATAAGTTTTGTCATCAGTGAGTCTTGCATGAGAGATTAGTTAAGTGGCATACTTGATTTGAGATAAATAATACTTAGAGGAGTTAGAAGTGACTTCAAGGTCTAAAAGTAACTCAAAAAACTCATATCTTTCATCTTAAATTGGTGCTTAAGAAAGGTTTTAAGATTCTTAATGCCTTGTAAATCGTCTTATGTAATGATCATATTATTTACATAGAGAAGAAGGAGCATGCATCCTTTAGTAGTCTTACGAATGAATAAGGCATGATTATAAGAGCTAGAATAAAAATCAAACTGAGAAACTATAGAGCTTGGCAAACCAACCCTTGAGAGCCTGCTTTAAACCATATAAGGCCTTATGAAGATGACATAATTTAACTAGTTGATAGTCATAGCCAGATGTAGGTTGCATATATATACCTCTTCAGAGAGATCTCCATTTAAAAAGACATTTTTGACATCCATCTGAAGTAATTTCTACTGTTAAGTTGAAGAAATAGTTATAAGGCTATGTACTGAAGTAAGACAAGCAACAAAAGAAAATGTTTGTTCATAAT
>JAOQMQ010000001.1:3291985-3303562 GCA_027563845.1 Erythroxylum subrotundum | reverse complement strand
ACACAAACTTACCCTTAATAACATTTTTCAAAAACAAAGCAAAAGAACCTTATCTTCGGAAAATCATAACTTTCAATTCTGATATCGAGAAATATCATACTTTATGGCGACAGAAAGCTTTCAATAGAAGCTACAATTTTTATGAAGATCATTTTCTCAAAATCTGCCTAAATAAAAAAGTCAACTCTCTATTACTATTTATCCCCAAAAAGTTAAACTTTCTTAATTCTCCAAATTCTCACACTTTACTATTTATTTCATGCTTTTCAACTTTCATTTCAATTAACTCATTCTTTTTAACTTTCATGACCTATACAAATCTACTTAAATATCAAAGTCATCACAACCAATCCACTCTTTTCTTGTCAATTTTTTTCTTAAAGCAATACATATACAAAAACACTTATTTCATACATCAACTTAAACATCTCCTTGCTGTAATTTGCTCAACTAACCTTGCTCAAAATAAAACATTAAACACAATCATTTCAATTCTTGCATTTTTTTTCTTTCCTTTGTACATGAATAATTTACCCCGAAATTCTCCTCTAATTGTCATTTAATAATTTTACATTTCAATCAAGAATCGGGGTCCAACACATTTATTGTATCAGACATTTAAATGGCAATAAGTTTCAATTTTTTTATCAAGCATATAATTTTAATTTAAGAAACACGTTTTTAATCAAATAGTTTTCTAAGAAATTATTAAAAGACTTTGAATTAGAGAAATTAAAGCATATTATTATTTTATCAAACAAATGGTCATCTAATAAAAATTTTCTAAAAGAAAAAGAGAGATTTTGATTGACCTCTATATATTATTCATATTGATTATTGAAAATGCCTTGAATCATGTATGTTTTATATGCATTTCAAAGATTACATGACTATTCTTTTATATATATCACAAACATCAATTTCTTTGTTAAGTTTAAGATTCAAATTCTTCTGAGACAAATCAACTTTAATTATATGTACCGATATTTATTCTTTGTGTGTAAAAGAAATTCAGATTACTATCCACCGTTAATGCTTTACTATATACTGACTTAATGTGAAACCATATTTCATCGGAGGTCGGCAATCTATGATTTAAAAACATAACATCGATTATTAATGTTGATTTTAGGATTTGGGACAACCAGATTGTTGTCCTTCGTGGCATAGTTCACACCGCCTGCAAATTGTACATCAATTTGAAGTATAATATGTTCAAAATAAGAGCAAGCATAACATCCAAGCCAAAATTGAAAGACTGGGGGCGCCAAAACCCAAACCATTGGCTATGTTGACATATTTAGAATCATCGTATTTATGCTCATTTTTCAATAAAGTTTGGTATTGGAGATGAAGTCGATGAATTGCTGACATTTTTTAACTTCACATCGCGAAGATTAACTAAGATCGAATAACAATAACAAATAGCAAGCAATGTTTGTTAGGTTTCAATGAATATTATAACACACAAGTTAACTTGGAAGCCGTCAATACGATTTTTCTTTATATCCATTTTGTCCGAAAGTCGGTTTCAATCTCATTGTCGATCAGTAGGAAATAGTTGCAATCTTTATTCGGATTCAGCTGAACCACATAGAACTTACCAAATTTGTCTTAAAGCCTGAGAAGACAACATAAACTAATAATTACCCTTTGATCAAACACAATAAGATATGAAAGAATACTTGTTTTAGCCCTTAAATCCTATGCAAATTTCATCTTAATATGATTACTTTTGGTATCATTATTAATTGGGGATCATTTTGATAATATTGTACTGAGACATGGTAGATTAGTCCTCGAAGTCTTAGTAAAAGACGAGGATAACAGGCTACTGGCATGAAATACAAGTAAAGACAAGACAAAAGAGGACAAGAAATTAGTTAGTTGTCCAAAGTCGGAAATTGCTCTTTTTCTTTTTCAATTGGAGGGACATGAAATGATAGAAAAGATGAGCCGCCACCAATTTCGTGTGTACCAAAGTGACTTAACAAAGTACGAATCGACTCAGCCAAGAGCACATGTGACGTAGCAATGGCCACTAGACAACAAAACAAAGGTTAAAATGGCACTTTAATAATAACACGACAGATTAAGGAGAAGCCTCATTGATAATAACACGTGCTCTGGAGTAACCAACACATGGCAAGAGACTATTGGGATGTGAAGGGTTGAGTGTGGACATGTAGGGTTTGGTTCTCAAGAACAAATGAAATGAATCCACAAAGAAGGGTTGAGGAGCATTAGAGAAAGTGAGAGTTGAATGGATATGTAGTGTATATGGGTGATGGGTAGGGTCCATGTTTTCTTATCGCACCACCATTGGTTTTATATAATTAAGGGGCAGGACAGCCAAATCTGTCTCAAAGAGGCAGAGAATATGCCAACTTGACGGTCGAGACACACCCAACTCCTCTACCGTTGCTTTTCTTATCTTCATTTTTAGTGAGCCTATTACTAATGGTATCACTTAATAATCATACTAAACTAATTTTCTGTTTCCATTTATGGGCTGACATGTGCCACTAATTAAACACTCTCATCATCATGCCAATTCTTATTTTCCTTTTCTCTTTAATAAAAAAAACTTCTAATTCCTATTCCAATCATCATGACTAATTAGGTTTTTTTTACAATTTGATCTTAATTTGTTTTACATTTAAGAAACACATTAATTTCTATACTTTATATTTTATTCTTGACTATGTTTTTTGAGTTAATCCTAAACAAAATGAGTCATATTTTCCTTTTTTTCCAAGTTTCTAAAATGAAAATGAATAAATATAAGAAAAAAATTACAACAACAATAACCCAGTTGAAAGTTTACTGATTGTGAGGTCTGAGAAGGTTCAAAAGTACACAGCCTCACTTCTAACCAATAGAGAAGTTGTTTTCGATTGATCACACACACATATACACATATAATGAAATTAAAAATAGAATAAAATAAAAAAGACACAGAAGATAATAATCGTAATAAATTAAAAAAAAAGATAATAATCGTAATAATAAATACATAAAAATAAATATGTATATATATATAAATAATAAAATCAATATTACAATATATACATATAGAGCAAGGTTAGAAATAAGAATAAAAAGATAAAATACATAAATAAATGTACAAGTAAATAAATAACTAAATCAAACAAGTGAATACAAGAACATATTTAAGAAAATGTTTAGTTTATAAGTTTAAGCTATGATATAAGCCTTGAAGCTTTAAAGAAATTGTTTAAAAGAGTTGTGAAAAAGAAAAAGACCTCTCTAAATTAGATATTTTATACTTATCTTATTACCTCAAAGTTTTCTATTAAGAGTTATACTTTGAGTAAGTTCTAGTAAAGTCATATAATTTTTTATCACCTTCTCTTATTTTTTTTTTTAGGGAAAATTTATGACTTATAATTTAACACGTCCTCATTTTTATTTAATTTAAATAAAAATCAAATATAATTACTTATCTATTTCATTCTCTGATAAAATCTGATCCGTTAAATTAAAATGGAAACATACTATATAACTATCAAGTAAAATTCCTTGAGATAGCTGTCTTAATACTATAACCCTTATATTTCAGAAAATATCATGTACCAATAGAGTTACTATAGGCACCAAGTCACATCCATGGCATGAATCTAAGAAAGAGTTAAAGCAATCAAACCAATCAATAACTCCATTTCATTACTCGATATTGCTTCCACTAAGAAACCAGCATTTAGTGGATGGTGCTCGCTGATTAATGGGTGGGATATTACCGAAACATGTTGCCTAGGTCTTATCGACAAGTAAAAGTCAGCACATCGGACGTCGAATGGTTCGTGATCTTATATATATATTGGATCAGGCATCAGCTCTGCCTTCCTCCTGTGTAGTATTGTAACTTCGCCCCTTTAAGAGCCTATAACAACTCTTTAACTATACACATCAAACGAAACAGACTTCATCTATAGTTTTTTTTTTTAAGCTCTGTGCATGGTGCAATAGTTCAGTAATTGTTTGCTTAAGAGGAAGACAGGACAGCAGCCTTGTAGTCGTCCGTAACATGTCCCGTAGTTGCTCTCAGTGTGGCAACAACGGCCACAACTCTCGCACCTGCGGCGAAAATGGTGTTATGCTGTTTGGTGTTAGGTTAACTGAGGGGATTAAATCTTTTAGGAAAAGCGTTAGCATGAACAATCTGTCGCAGTATGATCAGTCTCACGACCACAACTCCGAGGTTGCGGCCGGTTATGTATCCGACGATGTTGTTCACGACTCCGGTAGAAGCCGCGAGCGCAAGAAAGGTGCTTTAAAGACTATCAGAAACTGCTTTCATATGGGTTTTGCTTGTTTTGTCTAATTTGGATAATTGTGCAGGAGTTCCGTGGACACAGGAAGAGCACAGGCTTTTCTTGTTGGGGTTACAGAAAGTAGGCAAAGGCGATTGGAGAGGAATTTCAAGGAACTTTGTGAAGACTCGCACACCTACACAAGTCGCTAGTCATGCTCAGAAGTATTTTCTCAGGCGAAGCAACCAGAATCGCCGGCGTCGTCGATCGAGTCTCTTTGATGTCACCACTGATACTGTAAGTGCCTTCAGATATCAATAAACTCAACCAAGGTTCTAACTATAGTTGGGAGTTGATATTATAATTACTACCATGTGATTGTGACTATAAAGGACCGCAAAAAATTTGGACAACAATAGCAACAACTCTTAAGGATTGCAATATCTTTTAATTCACCTTCTTCTCACTTTTAATAAAGTTGACAAGTCCACCGCTGGAGGAAGATCAAGTCCGTCAAGAACCTGCAATGACACCACTGCCGCAAAGAACGCCACAGTTTAACAACAATTTAGGAGGGTTCGCTATGTCATCCTCTCCTGGGACTTTAACTCCGGTTGGATCACCTGTTGCCAGCGAGAGCTGCATGGAGAAGCTTATGTTAGGACCGAGCTGCCAAGCGAAATCGCCGAGCAAGCCTATTCGTCCTATGCCAATGTTGCCGCTAGCGGTTCCTCCATCTTCCAGGATGGCTAATCTTAACTTGAATCAGACGATTACCAATGACCCTTCGCCTCTATCACTCAAGCTATCGACAGCGTCCTCGGACGAGCAGTCACCACAGGCGACGTACTCGTCATCTTTCCAAACCATGTCTAGTTCTGGGGATGGCATCATTAGTGTTGCTTGAAGGATGTATTGAGTAATCGTACGTTAAATTTCCAAGGTTGTAAGGCTATTTCGATCAATGATTACTGCTATAATCGCTGTTTAGGTGATTGCTTGTTTGTAAAGGATTAAGAAAGCGAGACTGAAGTGAAAAGACAAGAAAAAAAGGTGGAATGTGGTTGTCGTTTTAGTGGTGAAAATGGGAATCTTGAGTCTGTTTTCTCCGTTTCCTTTTTATGTTGAAATGATAGGGAGCCAAGTACTCTTCCCTACAATTTGGTCCCCAGTTGTTTTGAGACATCAACTAGAATATTTATGTCTGAACCAGAATCATTCTGTTTATATATTCCAATTGCTACTTTTAATGTATGCCTTTGCCTTTGCCTTTGCCTTTGCCTTTGTGCTTTTTCAATTTAGGGAAGGGGTATTCTGTTTATTTATATCTGAACCAGATTTATTCAGTTTATATACACCAGTTTGGTTACAACTTACAAGCTCGTCGTGTTGAGAAGTAGCAAATTGACAGTAGAAAAATGAGACTTAGGTTGAACCTGGAAACCCCTAAACTGACAAGTGCTTTTCTGCTTAAATAATAGAATGCGTGACTAGTCTCCTAGGGTAGTAACTCGAAGCGGTTCAACTGCTACTTCACTGAAATGCTGAAGTCACTAAATTATTCCACTAAGTTGGCAGGTGAAAGCCAAATAATATCATCTGTGGAACAACGTCATTAAAGCATAAGGAAGCCATTTGGACGATACTTGATGATCACCTAACCAATTAAAAAATACCACTTGTATTTTTTACAATATAATAGTGGTTTCCCTGCAACAAGTTTGTCATGTGATATAGTGAGACCTATTTTTAGATTATTGTTCATTATTAATTATTTAGGTTAATGTACTAAGTGAAATCTCTAATTATCCCTATCATATTTTAATCATTAGGGTCTTGATCAACATCTTCACTATTGTACTTTATCGACATCCCTGAACCAAACACCACAATCCACCGTTATAATTCACCCAACCACCTACATCACCCTGTCATAATCCTCCTTGTAGTGACTTATGCACCTCGCTTGTAAGTACGCATTCAATACAACAATAACAATAATAATACTCAGTGAGAGTCCTGCTAAAACGTGAGATTTGAGGAAGTTCAGTAGTACGTAACCTTACTTCTACCTAGTAGGAAGACTATTTTTGAGTAAGTACACATTCAGTACATTGAACCCAAATCTCATCATCACTATACTCAATAGAAATCTTCTCTCCTCGGGTTTGTACTTCCTTAAGTTATGAAGCTTAAGTGGGTAGATATATGTGATATGTGCTTAATTGATTATACATTTATTCCATAATACTTGGTGTTTAATGCTATGAATGCTTAAGACATTCACTTTAGTTCATATTTAGTTTTATGTACAATTCGGAAGAAAAAGAGGTAAAGTGAGTCGAAAGTACAATATTCGAGCTGACTTGCTGAGATTCACACTCACTTGTCTTCATGAAGCAAGAAGAAGAAGAATTAAAAGAATAAGAAGACAAGAAAATGTATAAAAAAAAAGGAGAGAAGAGTATATGCTGTAAAAATGGCTCACGATCATGCACCATATTTGTCATGGTCGTGACCATCTCTCACCACCATGACAAATATGCCATGGGCGTGATAACTTGAGTCACACCCATGACAATCCCTGTATGGTTGTGACTCATCTTTCACGGCCAAATAACAAAGTGTCATGATCGTGACACCTCAATGAGGCCAGTCACAACTGTGACACACCAAGTCACACCTGTGACTTTTGTGACCTGGCACAAAACCTAATTTTTTACTATAAATACAATGTGTTGTCATCAAAACAAGGTATGTTTCATTTGGGGAATCGCCTTTAGAGAGTGAAGTCTTAGCTTTTGAAGAAGAGAAAGGGAAAAGTTGCATTCCTTTAGAGACCTATAAGGGGTTGAGCTTCCTGACGCTGACTCAGAGATGATATTGACGTCGAAGAACTCGATTAAGCGTTCTTTCATTGTTTGTTGTTCTTTCTCTTTTAGGAATTGATTATGATATCCTATTTTTATTATTTGGGTGTTGTGTGAGAATGATTAAATGCTTTATTTGATTGTTTTTATATATGAATCTATTGCAAGAATCGACTACAATATGTAATCGTTGTGTTTCCGATTCATTTATGGAAACTAATAGTTTTTAATCATTATGGATAACATAACCTAGGTTAAATGACCTGAGCTTGTGTGAATGTTGCCTTGATTAATTTGTTTTCCTAACTCGTAATAAGTCTGTCCAATTAAATTTAGAGAGGTTGTTCTAGGTTGTTCGATAACTAGGTTTACTTAACAAGCTCTTCTTAATAAAACACGACCTAAGGGAAAATCAGGGTTAACAAAGTTTATTATTAACCTACGATTAATAATTTCTAGAAGAGTACGAAAATAACAATTTAGTAAAGTATGTTTAATTGTGTGTAGGCCGAGAATGAACCAATGACCAGGTCCCCAACGTGTTCATCACTTTTTATCATTTTTATGTTGTTTGATTTAATTTTCTTTTTTTAGTTTAGTTTTGTTTTTATTTTCTTATTTGAAACCAAACCAACCCCAACAAAAGCTAACCGAACACTCTCTGTAGGATCTATTTAGACTTACCACTAGCTATACTTTTAGGTTTAGTTATTTTGTGTAGTGTTTCGACATGCTACCACAATTTTGGCACCGTTGCCAGGGAACGTGGTGCTTTAGTTTTTGTTCTTAATTCTAATTGGTGTTTTTTTACATATTTGTTTATAACTAGTTTCTTTTAAGTTATTTTATGATCTTGTCACTATTTTTTTAGTGTTTGTGTGTTAAAAAAAATTCATGGACGAAAGTAATTTTTCTATAAGTCATATTCCCAATCTTATAACCAAGTTTGGAGTGATTATATGAACCTTAGTTATGGATGGGATAACTAGCAAAATTATTACCATAATAGTTTGCGGGGCGCACAACAATTTTCGTATAAACCAGAAGCTTCTTATTACGACTTAGGTCTATCTCTGAAAGAATTATTTAATGTTATGACTGCTAATAATATTCAAATTCAACAGAATACTCTATAATTCTAGCAGGATGGAAGGTAATTTTGACAGGATATAAGGACTAGCATCTAAGATTTGGAGAGCCAACAAAACTCAGGTACATCTCTGGAAGAATTGATTAATGTTATGACTATTAATACTTTGCAATGTCAACAGAGTGTACAACAGTTCTAGTAGGAAGTGATGCAGTTATACCAAGACACAATGTCGAGAATCCAGAACTTGACAAGCCAGATGGGGCAACTAGCGGAAGCTCTTGACCACATAACATCATAACGCGAAGAAATGCAACCATCTCAACTTGAGGAGTACCCAAGGGACGTTAGTGTAGAGACCTTACAGAGTGAAGAGGAGCTTGAGAATCTTGAGAGACTTTCTTAAGGAATTGCTTGTGAAGAAGAATAAGTGGAGAAAGAGCTCAAAGCAGAAAATGATGCATCATTTAGCTTGAAGGTAAGTACTGAGTCCATAATTATTGTTGAGACTAACTCTTAACCTTTACCTAGTAGGTTGGAGGAATTGGACAAGGAAGAAAAGAGTGAAGAGACATTCGAGATATTCTAAGAGTGCGGGGACTCAGCCGAGATTGAGATTCTAAAGATAGAGAAGACATTGAATATCAGAGGTCATCAACTAAGGCCCTATCCTGAACAACCTCAATTGGAGGAGGTTCAAACTATGATACCCGAAGATCATAATTTTGTCACGTGATGAGGAGAAAAAGGAGTCATGCCAGCAAAAATAAACATAGGCACTTCTTGAGAGGCAACCCAAGGGAAGTTTATTTCTTTTTCTTTACATTTTCGCATTTCTTTCTTATATGCATATGTGTTTTTAAGCTGGTTTGTTTCTTATGTGTTTTTAAGTTTTCAATAAAAACGAGAGAGAATCAAACAAACATTTTCTGTTTTCCTATTACTTCTAGGACTATATAGTCATGATTAGAGAGTGAATTGACTAAAAGAATCTATGGAAACTTAGCATATACTTTTGCTCTTGTGATTGGTCAATATACATTAGCTTTAGAATAGTAGTGAATAGTGGTAGACAAAAGTCAGTGAGATTTTGAGCCTTATTAGACTGACACATCTATATTAGTCTCATTGTCTTTTGTTTATGTGTGACCTTCATGACATGTACATCCTGACTTTATTTTGATTTTCTATTCAAAATCATATTTTTATCACATGCATTAATATGGAAATGATATAGGCATTCTTTGTTTCATAAGCTACATTAGACAAATAGCCTACCTATTGACATGAACTTTCCCTTATTAAGCTCCCTTGAGCTTTATTTGCCTCTTCTTTTTGGTGCTATCTACATTACATGCTTAAAACCTAACAAAATGTCCCACCTAAGCCTTAAAGCTAGTGGACATTTGTTGATTATTGAGTTTGTGGATGTACAAAATTATAAGTATAGGGGTGTGCATATTTGTTGGGATGGTTATAATCGTCAAAATGTCATTTTATGTCTTGTCAACGAATGCTAAGGTTGACGTAGCTTCTATCAATTTAAAAAAAGGAAAAAAGAAAGAAAAAAGAAAAGGAAAAAAAAAGAGAAAAAGAAAAGAAAGAAAGAAAAATATATGTTTAAATAAAAGTATCTAAGAGGAAATACATTTGTTTTGAAAAAGTTATTTATGATTAGTTTCTCGTCCTAAAGTTGTATTGAATGGGTGATTTGAATATGTTGCATATGAGGGAGATTTTATTTTGGAACGTTCACTTGTTATAGTTTCAATGTATTGTGATCATTCCCTTCTAAGTGATTTATGCTTTATGTGGTTTACGGTGTGAGAGCTTGAATTTGATATATGAAATATAGTTTTCACATTCATCATAGTTAATGTATACAATTGTGAGTGAATGTTGGTTTTTTTTTCGTTGGATGTTATATTAAATGTTTTTCTTGTTTCACTAGCTTTGATGACTTTATGCTACATTACCCAAGTACATCTCACCTTACCCTTGCCCACATTACAACCTAGAAAAGTCCTTTGATTCATGGTTATGTATGTAAATCTTAGTAGTGAAGAAATGAAATGATTTGCAAAGTTGAGGAATGTCATGATCATGAATGGTTTTTTAGTGTACCCATGAATTTATCTTATTTAAACACATTTTTTCAAGTCTACCTCTAGATTGCTCGATTTCTAAAGGTGATGAATGTTGATTGAGTAGAAGCGTTGAATGTTGATTTCTTGTTATAACTTTTGAAAATTGTTCCTCTTTACTTATGATTATCTATTCTTGGGAAATATGAAAAATGAGTAAGTGTTTTTAAGTTTATGACTTTAATTTTGATGCTTTGCCCGAGGACGGTCAAAATCTAAGTGTGGGGAAAATTGATATGTGCTTAATTGATTATATATTTATTCTATAACACTTAGTGTTTAATGCTATGAAATGCTTCAGACATTCAGTTTAGTTATATTTAGTTTTAGGTACAATTCGGAAGCAAAAGAGCAAAAGTAAGTCGAAAGTACAATATTTGAGCCGACTTGTTGAGATTTAGACTTACTTGTATTCATGGAGTAAGAAGAAGAAGGTTTAAAAGAAGAAGAGAAGAAATGCAAAAAAAGAAGAAGAAGAGTATATGCTGTAAAAATGGCTCACGGCCATGCACCATATTTGTTATGGCTATGACCATCTCTCGTGAATATGACAATATGTCATGGTTGTGACAACTTGAGTCACGCACATGACAATCCTCAAATGGCTGTGACTCACGGCCATGCAAGGAGGTATCATGAAGGCTAATCATGACCATAACACACCAAGTCACACTTGTAACTTTTGTGACCTAGCACGAAACCTAATTTTTCACTATAAATACAATGTGTTGTCATCAAAATGAGGTATGTTTCACTTGGGGAATCGTCTTTGGAGAGTGGAGTCTCGGGTTTGAAGAAGAAAAGGGGCAGAGCTCCATTCCTTTGGAGACCCATAGAGGGTTGAGCTTCCTGACATCGATTTGGAGGTGATACCGACACCGAACTTCATTGTTTGTTGTTCTTTTCTCTCTTAGGAATTGATTATGTTATCCTATATTTATTGTTTAAATGTTGTGTAAGAATGATTGAATGCTGTTGGACCCCGATTCCGGAGCCCAACGGACGGACACATGAACCTTGACCATAAACTTGACTTTGACCTTTATTGGTCCGAATGCCTAGATCCTTATTTAAACGTTAAATTAGATTCATTTTATTACCATTTGAAAGAAAATAGACCTAAATTAAAACTCTCATGAAAGTCCCAAAACCCTGATTTTTCTCTTGAAAAAGTCAAATGAACAGTAATTCCAGAGCCT
>JAOQMQ010000001.1:3257674-3273557 GCA_027563845.1 Erythroxylum subrotundum | reverse complement strand
TTATAGAAGGCCAAATGGTGCAGAAAATAGATATCATTTTCTTGCATCTTGTGTAAGACACAAGAAAAATAAAAATAGAAAGAAAGGATCTTTCTTACATATACACTCTTTTTCTCTCTAACTCTCACAAGAGTTCTTGTTTTTGCTAGCATAAAGAAAGAACTCTAGCCATCTCCTAGTGAGGCTTCATCCTTTTATCTTCGTGTGGACTTTTATTAAAGAAGGTTTATGTTGATCGTTGTGGTTTACGACAACCCAACGAAGAGAAGATTAAAGAACGAAGGAGATTATAGGAAATGTATGTAATCATATTACATTTCATGTTTTGTTTTCTATATCAATATACATGAGAAGATCTGGTTTTAGAGGTTCCATTTTATTTTTCGCTGTGTATATTTGATATATATTATGTATGAGATGCATGATCAAAACCTTACACATTGGATCGGCTCTATGGAAAATAGGAAAAGTACATCCTGCAACTGTTTTGTCCTTAGCACCACTGACATATCTTGGAGCTCGAAGAAACAGGCCACAGTGGCCTTATATTCAACATAAGCTAAGTATGTGGCAGCGTTGTTAGGCAGTATGGATGAGAAGGATTCTTAGTGACTTTGGGCAAGAGCATACCAAAGTTACCGGTATAAAATGCAATAACAAATCAGCAGTGATGTTAGCAAGGAATCAAGTGCACCACAGCATAACAAAACACATTGAAATCAAACATCATTTCATAAAGGAGCTGATTGCCAAAGAAGAAATTCAAATAGATAATTGTTGAACCGACGAATAGATTGCAGATTTATTGACCAAGAGTTTGCCGCAAGCAAAACATGAAGAGTTCAATGCTCAATTAGGAGTTTCAACATTTGAATGAAAGGGTAGTGTTGAAATTAAGGATAATTCTTATGTTTCTATTAGGATAGAAGTAGTCAAAGTAGTTGAGATTTTTTAGGAGATTTTTTAGGCTAAGAATTATCTTTTATCTCAAGTAGTTAAGATAATTCTTATCTTTTATTTTAAGTAGTTAAGATAAGAATTATCTTTTATCTCAAGTAGTTAAGATTCATACGTAGCTTGTACTACCTATTTAAAGGCTCTAAACTATTCCAATAATGCATCAATTTTGCTTCCAATTTTCTTTTTGGCTCTGTCAAAATCACCAACAAAAGTAACCTTACTCTCTTGCAACTCTTAAAGGTCAGTTTTGGGTCTTTAAAATGTTTCCGTTTTGAAATATAAAATGAATAAACCGAGGAATAAACACATATTCTAGCTCCACTTAAGACGATACAGTTATAGGAAAAGTGAAATATAAATTAGAAAAGCTAAGCTGGTTAATCACATCCTTTCGGCATTTAAGATTGCTCAGGGAGGTTCCTTCATTTCGTATTTGATGTTTGTCGATGATCTTCTTCTTATAGGGGAGGTGTCTCTTTAAAGCAGGTAGAGTGTATGTTTAATGTCCTTTCAGGGTATGGAAGCCGCTTCGGGAAAGAGAATTAACACGGGTGAAAGGTGGCATTAGATCCTTTGTACCACTTAGCCTATTTCAACTCTATTTCCACCTTAAAATGATGTCGTTTTAGGTTTTTTTACACATAAAACGATGTCACTTTGGGGCAAAAACAGAGTTGGAATAGGCTATGTGGTACAGAGGATCTAAACTCGATGAAAGGTGATGTTTGTGGCTTTGGACAAAAGCCACTAGAAAGTTAGCATTATTGAGGAAGGATTCAACGGGAAACTGGGATTGGGTTGATCGAATAGAAGCAAGGATGGTATTGATAAAGCTCTTTGTAAAAAGTCTACGAGTCTTTGGAGAATCATGGTTTTTAAACATTAATTCCAAATGTTACTAAAAATAAAGTTAGTATTAAAACACAAAATATCATTGAACATACGCTTAAATTAACATATGATTAATGCATTAAGGGAAAAATTTCCCAACTAAGCCCAATTTTAAGTATTAATTTACCACTAAATAATTGTTTGATGAAACTATAATAGCAGACCAATTAAAAATTGTCAAGGGTGTAGTGAGAAAGAAGAGTTATATCATTGAATTAAAAAGATAAAAAAAGGAAAATTGTTTTAGTGTATATCTAATATATTAGAAAAATTATCAGTCAAATAGGAACAATAATTAAAAAACCCAGCCGGTTCAATTGTAAAGATCTTGAATCGTGCAACTTTTCGATTCAGTTTTCAACTCTCTGATTTACTTTAATAACTCTTATTTTTAAAAACTAATTATTAAAAAAATCAACCAGTTAGACATGTTCAACCGTAAAAACCTTAAAATGTCTAACTTTTCGATTTAATTTACTTTAATAACTCTTGTTGTTAGAAATTGATAAATTTCTTAATTAATCGGTCAATTTTCGTAAATTAACAAATTAATTAATTAATTAATTTTTAGTTAATAATTTTTTAATTAAACTTCAAATCCGATAGATAAGAACAATTTCTTTCAATTATATTTAAAAAATTTAATTTTATTTAATGTTTAGTCGATTTTATGAAGGTCTAATTCTGGTTAAACCTTAAGTCTCTTGTTTTACCAGTTTAACTTCCAGTCTAATTTTTAAAACATTATTAAAAATTGACCAATTTATTAATTAATCGGTCAATTTTTATAAATTAATAAGTTCTTATAAACCAAAATAAATCAATTAATTTTTATTTAACAATTTTTTTAATTAAACTTCAAAATCTTCAATTAATAATAACAATTTCTTTCTATTATATTTAAATTCTCTAATTTTATTTAATCTTTAGTCGATTTTATGACAATCTAATATCAGTTTAACCTTTTAAACTTTAAATTTCTTCTCTTACTAGTTTAATTTTGGTATTTAAAACATTGGATAAGATTTTTCAAAAACTAATTGGACCAAGACATCAAATAAACACGCCTATGAGCGGTTTTCACATTTTAGAACATAATTTATTAATTTAGTGTTCTTTTTTTTTCATTACAGAGATTCCAAATGAAATTGCAACAGGAACATGAAACGAAAGTACCAACTCATTTTTTAATATAAAAATAAAATTTGTAACATTTGTTTGTTTTACAGAATTAAACAGAATGAGAATTCCAATTTTGGGCCCAATTGTAAATATTAGCCCAATCACAAATGGCCCATTACGTTAACAAAACAAGTAGGTAGTTATTTTCATTTATCAAAACAAACAAAAATGCATCGGAAATTGCCAGAGTTTCTTCTTCTGGTTTTCTTCCTCCTCGTCATCGCATCTTTTCCCGATTCCTCCGTAACCGCCTTGGATCAGGCCAGTAGGTGACCGCTAAATCTCTTCTTTAATTATATTTCTGTCTCTGGCATATTAGATTTTCAGATTCACGAAGTTGTTTACGCCGTTTTTGTGATTAAAGTTGTAATTTAATCGGTTTTGGACGCAGCAACGGTCCCCGGAGACTTCTACTCGGTTTCAAAGAGACGCCCCGCGGTACTAACCGTACTTACGATTGCTCTGTTTCCGGTCCTTGTGTTTCCTGTCAGTACTCTGAGAAGGTATAATAATTGGATTTATCGCGGGAATTGTGGATCTATTCATCTCACTTCGTCTCTTTTTCGTTCACTTTTGTGGATGTTGATTTTGATTTGATTTAGATGATCCTATGATTTGGTTCTTAGTGAAATAGAAAATAAGATTAAATTGGAAAGTAGGAATCAGATTATGTAAATCCTCTGAGGTAAGTATGATTAATCGAGTACTTTTTGTTGTTAATGTAAGTCTGGTTATTGGTCATAAAATTGAGCTTATGATACATTAGTTTATCAATAAAAGAAAAAAGAGGAAGAATCTGTAACCCGAGTTATAGTTAAGTTGTCTTATATCGTGTTATCATAGTATTTGACATTTCATAATCATTGTCTAGCTTCATGTATATTTTTGTTATACATGTATGACAAGTGCACGATCTGTTTGTGCTTGAAGCTTAAGTATATGGCACTTTTATTATTTAATGATCCTTAGTGTATTGTTTAGATTTGTATGTAGTTTTTCTAATAACATAAATTACTTTGTTAACTAGTGTTATGCTATTGATTTCAATTTCTTGCAGAATGATGATCAATATATGTGCAGCGAGACTGGTTATCGCATCCCTTTCAAATGTGTTGAAATTAAAGATGAGGTGAAGGCTGAAGATGGAAAGAAACATCAAGATGGCAGATCTGCTTTAGAGATTTCTTCTGACGACAATGCAAGTCCTCGTGTAACATTACATGAGACTGCAGTGAGAAAGCATAGGAATTTACTAAGTGATACACCAGCAACACAAGGTGGATCACAAACTTATATTACGTATAGAAGTTGTTTACCAACGGCTAATGAAGAGAAGTTATCAGTAATTGGTTTTGAGGTATGCTAGTTCCTTTTTATGGCCTCTTCACCGCATCTGAAAGTTGTGCTATTGATAATTCTAAATTTTTCATAGATCAGATACTAATACTAGAGAATTGCTGACTGATGGATGGGAGAGGGTGATGATAAGTTTCTGAATAATTTAAAAGAATAAAAGGAGTTTAACTTGGGAATCAGTAATTTCTGTGAAGATGCTGATTGGTACATAATAAGTTCAATGGATTGTTTAGAGCACCGTTTTTCATCTTGTAATACTTCTCAGAAAATGCTGATACTCTTCAGAGTTTATTTACCTCTCTTTCATTTAAGAGCAGCCTTTCTCATAACTAAATGTGAGCCATGATGCTAATCTGCGAATCCCCTGAACAGGGAATCGTTTTTTGTTTATTGATCATGAGTGGATCGGCCGTGTACGTTCGAAGAAAGCGAAGTGCTAACATGCCTGGAGTTGGAGCTGGGAGGTTTCAGACAAATTCCAGGTTTTAGATCGGAACATGCTGTTTTGCAGTCCTTTTTCTTTGATGATTTAATTGGCTTTATCTTTTATTTTGTAAAACATCTTAGTTGCCTTAAGAAAGCAGATGAAGCATTTGGTATGCCAGAAAAGAAAAGAAAAAACTCTATTTATTTAGTAATAGCCTTACTTTTGATTTGTCTGCTCTTGATGTCTTCTGACCCTGTCACCACAATGCCCAATCTCTGTTTGGTCGTCATTAAATGAAGATTCTAAAACTTTTCTCCTTCCACATTTTGCTTCTGAATTAATTAATTAATTTTTGTATAAGGCAAGGGTACAAGGATTTCGATTTTGAATATTCTGGTCCAGAATTTGATTGTTTACCTCTCAATTTTTATTTTTTTGGTTCTAGCAATTGATGTTTAGAGTTGATGAGTGGATAGTAATCATAAGTTCTTGTCAGGCATCCCTAGGTGAAGAACATTTTGCACGAAGTAAATATCATTTTAAGATACTAAGGTCAATCATTAATATAAAAATCGCGATTTTCAAAAAAAATGTTTGAATTTAAATTTGGTATATTAAACTTTAAATTTTATGAGTTCAATTTTTTGGAATTTAAATTTAATTACTCTTTCTATGAGTTCAATTTTTTAGAATTTAAATTTAATTACTCTTTATAATTTAACCTATAGTCTAAGCAACTCTTAGTTTAATAAAATTTAAAAACTTTGTTTATATCAGTTTGATTTGTATAGCAGATATGAACATAGAGTTTCATATTGTATATATGCATATTCAAGTTTATTATTTTTATTCTGTTTTAAGATATTCAAGTTTTTTATTTGAGAATACCATAATCAAAATTTTTAACTAATTTCCTTTATGATAGAGATTCAATATTTCGTAGACAATGTGCTTTAAAATCTCATTAACTTGTACTTTAAGAAAAGATAATGATTAAGTAACATTTTAGCATTAAATGCTTAAAATTTGTTAAACTTGAGTGGGATAACAAATTTTAAAGTACTTTTTTTTAGGTTTTTTCAATTCAGTATTTAACTTTTAAAAAATTTTAATTTAGTGACAGGTTTTAAAACTCATACAATCCAGATCAAATATTACCTTCGTTAGTTATTTGTTGATATTGCTAACAAAACACACTTTTAGTGAACACCGTGATTTTATTTAGGCTAAACCATAATTTTTTAATCCCAATTTTTTTTTATCACTCTACAAATTCATCCCCATTTCTCTCTTTTGTGTTTCTTATATGTAAGTAATCAGTCCACAATACTAATGATGTCTAAATAATTATGACAATAACCAGAAAATTAAAAATAATTACTTGAAAACTATTTAAAGTTCTCGTAAAGCTAATTGAAATGTACCATTCGTAGTATATATTTTTTACACATTTGATTCTCACAAATTGTTTGGTGTTTTTAATAAAAATCAATTCACTGCTTTTATCAAGAGCAAACTTGTGAAGTGCTTCTTTCAAATGATTAGAGTCATCAAAAGGGAGTTAAGTTCTTCATGGAGTAGTTGATGTCCACTTTTTGGTCTTTGTTCAAGTGGGGTGTTTGAAAGGACAGGTAGTGTTATTTCGTATGTGTCGTGTGTTGCTCGTCGTTGTGTTCTGTTTTTGGACATGTCGGGAAGGAGTGAAGATTAGTTTAAGTTCTTAGATCTCTTTCTTTTTTGAGATTAAAGCTCTGATCTTTTTGTGGAACTGGTTTTTAGTTTATCTCGGTTCCTTTTTATCCCTTTTTTTTTTTCGATTTCTTAATTTACTGTTGGTAGCTTATGATAATTTTGTATCTTTTGGTTATTTGGGCTTTAATTTATGGAGGCTAAATTTGAAAGTAAAGCTCACGATTTCTATGGGTATGTCGGATCTATGTGCGGTGGGGAAGAGTAGTTTAGAATGGGATGGAGATCTTTTTATTTTTAGACCTTTGAATCCAATGCCATCAACTAGTACAAGTCGGTCTTGGTACAGGAATTCCTGCTGCTGGAAGTTCCTCAAATAGCTCTTCCTCGTACTCTGATAAAAGTGGCTTTGGGAAATGAGGAAGGTAAAAGGAACTAGAGAATAGGAGAAGAGGAGTTGTCATTGAAGACGACGGTACTGGATCGTCTGTACCTAAAATCCTGTTCCAATCTTGTTCTGCGCTAAAAAACGGTGTCGTTTTATATTTGTTTATATCCAAAATGACGTCGTTTTTAGCGCAGAACAGGATTTGAATAGGGTGTTAGGTACAGAAGATCTGAACCGAAGATAACTTTCTGAATGATGAGGAAGTTGGTAGCCTTGGTTTAAAGCTTTCTTGTCTGAAAGTATAGCAGAGAGACGGAGATGGAGGGGGGAAAAAAAAAAGGGAAATGAATTTGAAGAGTGTCAAAAAAGTTTGGGTATATAAAAAATTAGATTTGAGTTGAATTAAAATTAGTTACATAGGCTGATAGGCTGACTGTGCTTTTTTAATCGAGACAACATTTTGACATTAAGTTGTACAAAATTTGAAAGTTATCATTGAATTAAAAATATTTGAAGATCTAATATTAAATTAAAAATTCTAAAAAATTAAATACATTTAAATTTATTATCTTCAGTTGAATAATAATAAGCTTTTTTTTCGATTAGAGGAAATTATAATTAAAGTTTACAACTTTAGCTAAATGTTATTAGAGGTTATATTTTCTAGTCTTATATCATATTTTGAATTCAACAATATCAATATATGAATATGAAAAGTAAATTTATAGAAGTAAGAATTTATTTTATGGTTTTAAATACTGTAATTATGAAACAAGGCCCCATTGCTGATGGGTTGGTGTCTTGAATTAGCTTTTCATAAGAACGAAAATTTTATGTTATATGCAAAGCATGATAATCTAAAATGAACATTTTAGAAAAACAACTGATCTCTGTCATCAAATTACTGAACATTAACATATTCAACATTATTACTGTGGCCTTGCATTCGAAAAGTTGCACAAGAAACATTGCCTTTCAGTCAGTTTTTCGTATAGTTGATATAAACAAAACAGCAGTTCATCCGCAGCGTCAAATAGACTCGAAAGTTAGAATAATGGTGTTGCTCTCAACTCAGCCTCGCTTTAAACATCGAAAACTCCTCTATATTTATATTTGCATAAGACACATCTACAGTGATGATACAGGCAGCAAACAACGATTACAAACAGCCTTGCAACATAAATATGAAAGTTACAAAAAATAATCAGGAGTCTTGCGGGTGGTGTCGGGTTCAATTTGCCGCGGAGCAGGGTCAAATTGTAGGAAATTCTGTTCCATATTCTCCCCAATCTCAAGAATTGCCGCCATATTCCCACACCGGTAGCAATAATTGGGAGCACTAAATACGGTAACCACATTTTTCTCCTGAAGGGTCAAAACAACAGAATTTAAGAAATGAAGTTAACCAATTTAAAAAATGTGGACGGCTAAAATAACGCCTGAGACTTTTGACTGTTGAAAAATGTTAATATATACAATATAACAAATATTAGGGATTATCCAAACTCAATTTCTGCTTATTGTTTGTTCGTATGTCAATAATTAGGTAAAAACATAGCGTGGCTAACTGACAGGTTCTGTTGTTCTTTTCTTTTTTCATCTTTATTAGTGTAATTCTCGAAAGAGATTACTTTGTTACAAGGTAAAATAAATAAAACCACCCTAATTTATATTTTCTATGTTAAATATATTTCACCAGTGAATTCAGTTTGAAGATAAGTATTGGAGTTAAGAGTTTGTGAGGATTGGTTCACCTGGCACCAATTGTAGCCCTCCATCACAAGCTGGTGAGCACGTGAAATAAGGTTGAGCCCGTTCGTATGGTTGAACTGAGTAGCTATATCCTGTCCAAACGTATACCCAGCACCACGGGGAGATATTCCCCACCCACAACGATCGTCTGGATCAGACCACAGTAGATCACACATTGGTCCTTCATGTGGGACCTACTTGCACAACCAAAAATGATCAAAGATGATGTTTTTTTTTTAACACAATTTAATTGGAAAGATTTAAGCATATCTTCAATGAAATGAATCACCAGATTATATCACAATTTCACTACCCATAAAGGTTAAAGCATACAATTCCTTGGCAAACTAGAGAGTGTAAGATAGGAGAAATGTGTTCTAATATGAATAAAAGAACTTATGATTACGATCTCAATCATGCAATGAAGCTCATACATGATGTTAGGAAGTGGATACCTCTTGGATACGGTCCAGAGCTCGGATGTTATCTAGTGTATCCAGAGATGGAGACAACCCTCCATGCAAACAGAAGATCTAAACAGAGAAGAGAAACAATTTACTACCCTGTTAAACAATTAAATCGAGCAAACCCCTTATATTCTGTAAGGTTTATGACTGATACCTGACTCTCAATGAGGGCTGTGAGAGGTAGATAATCGAAAAGGTCGGTGAAATACTTCCACACGTTGGCATTTCCATACTTTCTCAAGCACTCATCGTAAAATCCATACCTGCAATTGCAAGAAAGGTGATAACACTGTGAATGAATATATTAAGATAACAAAACAAGTAATGAGGAGACTCAAAACTTGCAAATGACAAGGGTGAAGACTCCAACTGTAATATCTATAGCTCCATCTTCTCGTTTCAGCTTGATTTTCCCCACTTTTGTTATCAAACAAATGAAAAATGAAAACACAGTAGGTCTCGGACTTCCAACTCCAATTTCCACCATAACAGATTCTTTCGGTGACAAGAGACTTACTAACACTTTTTGTTACTGAAAAGGAGTGCTCAGCAGGGTAAACAAGCGATCCTACAGTCAAGACTCATTTGCTACCTGAATTCTTTACAATTCACTCCCCTAGTCCCACTCTTGCATGATTGAGCATATCACCAACGTGTATGATAATTGGCATCACATAAATCACCAATAAGATACACAACACATGTTCAAAGAATATATGACACTGTCAGACAGTCATGTTGCAGAATACCGATATGTGTAACAGTTATCAAAATGACTTGAGCATACACCTCTGAGAGGTAAAAAGAACAACAGATGAAGGGGCAAAATGGTCAAGATATAAAGAACTGAAATTCATGAAGCATATTCCACAAGAAATGGGCTGAATAAGAATCAGTACCTCTTTTTCTCATTTTGTATAATACACGTTTGTGATTCCTTACAAGTCCAAATAATTTCCCGTTTTGTAACTTATCATTAGCCTTCAGAATAGATGTGCTTGTTTGACTTTGTTTATTCTATAACATGGACTAGGATTTTCAAAAGTGGAAGACAATGCTAGAAGTACAAAGTTGCAAGCAGGTACAAAACTTCCTCGTTTCCCGAAATAGTTCCAAAAGAAGATTCTAGAATTAGGAGTGAAAAATATAATAGTACAATTTAGATTGGTTGATGAAAATACTGAAAAATTGTCAACCTAAAAAAATAAATCCACCTCTTTTGTTCCCTGAACACTATCGCATTCACATACTTTTGTTAATAGCAAAACTGAAATCAGGTAAGACGCTTCATAATCTTACACTTGAGTGATCTGCCTGCTCTCGTGGTTTCCTCTTAAAATTGTAATTCTATCTCTGTAACGTACTTTCAACGCCACTAAGAGTGTGACTGTCTCTACCGAGTAGTAACCACGATCTGCATTAAATAAAACTGACAATATCACAAGATGATAGCAGGAATGTGTTGCTCCAAACTCCAAAGAAGCAGCAACAAAAATACACTCAGAACCAATAATAGTAACCGTCGGTGAATCAGAAAGACTAAAAACTGAACAACCACACAGGACAATTTGGACTAAAAATGAAAACTCAGCTCTTAATAAATAGATTAAAGCAGAAACAAAAGAATTATTCTCCAGAGCATCATCATCCCAGATTATCACCAGCTCTACAGATCTGAGAAACAAACTGGATGATGCAACTAACATTCTAATAGATCAAAGAGTACATCAGAAACAATAAACTACCAATTGCTTCACCACTAGCTACATCGGTTTTTGCTCCTAACATCCATTTCCTAATTGATTAAATTAGAACATCCAAGTGGAAGGCATAACCCGTCAAAAGTACTCAAAACGAAGAATCGAGGAATAAAACTGACCTACGTAGTCTCCCATGAAAAGATAATTAGTGTCAGGTGCATTTCCTCCTATCCTAAACAGCTCGATGAGATCGTAGAACTGGCCGTGAATATCGCCACAAACCGTCACCGGACACTTCACCGGCTGCACGTTCCACTCCTCCACCAGAATAGCTCTCGCCTGATCACACAGCGTCTTCACCTCCGCCTCCGCGAGCGGCTTACACTCCATCAAGTGGTCGATTTGACGGTCCAGATCTCCATGAGACGGCATCGTATCCGATCAACAAATGGTCGGATACGGTATTCAGAATCAGAAAATTACACCAAAAAAAGAAAGGAAGCGTTCCTAGTAGATCCGGTATACGGATTCGTCGAGGCACAAAAGAGCTAGGGTTCGGAACTCGTGGAGGCACGAAACGAGTCGTTCAGGAGATACGTCAGTCATTCATCGGCCTGTCTCTTGTCTTTCTAAACTTGGTTCTTCTGCGAGTAGAGAAAGAGCAAGTATGTGTATGTGCTTTATTTTTATTTTTATATTTTGATTAATTAAGGTTTCCAGAAACATTTGGGTGAAATGAAACTCTAAATGCAAATGAAATGGCTGCCAAATTGGACGCACGCTTGGTGTATTGATTGAAGGAGTCGGATTGGCTCCTGTGCGAACGAGAAATTTCTCTCCCTGGTGGCTCCGCCGAGTCAAGATTGGTGAGAATTCGCCACGTGTCAGTCTCAGCTCGTCATCTTTGAACGAACCAATCCCTTTAATATTATTAAATAAAGGTAATCTCAATTGAATTCTCAACGCATTCTAAATGAGAGTATGTTTGATATTGAGCAATTGTTATAGATGCATTTGTTGACTTAGGAATTTGTTAAGAACTTATATCATCCCTGTTGGACTTCTCCAATCCCTTTAGAAGGGCCTCATTTCAATGTTGCATTGGGCCTTTATCCAAAAGAGTCCTACTTACAATTACATATTTACCAAACCTTATTATTCTTATTTGATCTTTTTTCTCTTCTATTAACCCTACTTTTGACGTTAATGTATCTATAGTTGGCTAAGATATATACATTATATATTGGTGATAATATTTGGTTAAGATGCATACTATGCTTTAATTGAATGATTTCACATTTTGTCATGACAAACCCAAAGACTTACAACTAGAGATAAGATTAATTATTTAAGTTGTGCAAATTTTTTACAAACCAAATTGATTTTGAGACTCACCATTACATATTGTAATATGTTGTCCAAATTAAGAAGGATATCTCTAGGATTTATTATACAAAAGAGAGTATGATTTTTAAATTTTATATAGTTGCATCCTGAAGTAAATAATATTTAAGAAATATATTTTGATAAATTTTTATAATGATAGTTGAATTTATTTCTAAATGTTAGGTCCAGTTATGTTCTGATGTCTTATATAAGTGATAGACTAGTGAGTGTGTTGGTTGCCTAGTTGATGGATTAGAACATCGACAAGAAACTGTCAACAATAAATTTAGACAATTGTGGCATAAATGATGTTATAATTGACAAAGTTCAGAGAAAGTTATTAATTATAAGCTTGTTGATGGATGTGAAGATCTTTTATATGCATTGTTGCACACTTATAATGAATTTATCTTTTAAAGATGGGTTGGACATTATCAAACAAGGGATTGAAGCATTTTAGGATAAAATTAGTGTATTAGAGTGTAATACCTCACTTAGTTAGCAAAATTGAATAAACAACAAGCAATTATGCATTTGTTACATTAGGAATTTATGTATGGATTATACAATAAAGTGAAATTCAAATTCAAAATGTTTGATATTATAATTAAGTATATCAATGTGTTATTATGTTAAGACAACAAGATTATCTTCTCACTTATTTATTGAGAAATTTGCAATAAGAGTTAGCTAATTGAATTTATTAGAAATTAGAGGTTTAACATTGTTGTTGAGTAATTTTTGGTACAAAATATCCAACTTCTTATATTGCTTTTTCTAACGTATTTCAGATAAAAAAATATTATTTAAGTAAGTCTTCTCCAAATGAGATTATTCAAATAATGGAAAATATGATGATGAAGAAATTTGATGGTTATCATAATGTGATCCAGAGTACCATAATAATTACTTGTATTTTAGATTATAAATGAAAGATAAATTCAGTTGAATATTATGTTTTAAAGTTGTATTGTGATAAAGTTTTAGTATATGTTTATATCATTAAATACTTGGGTATGACTTTTTCATGATTACCAATTAAGAATGAGTAAAGAGTTTGATAACAACAATTTAGTGTGAGCTTTAACTTTTGTTTATCCATCTTCATCAAACAAGAAAGTTTTCGACTTGGACCTCGTTTAAAGGAATTCAAAAGGATAAATGGGTAAGGTTTCATATAATTGATCAAATTTCAATACTTATTCAAAATCTAATTTTTTCTAAACAACTTATGAGAATTTTGATATATTATTACGGAGGAAGTTGAATTGAGTTCAATATTTGTTTATGTAGACAATTGTGCAAGATTTGTTAGTTATCCCAATGTCTATGGTTGCTTTTTAGTTTGATTTTAGCATTAGTGGATGAATGATGAATCCTCATCATAATCGACTTTATTTGACTACTTTAGAGATCTTGATGTGTCAGAAGCTAGTCATATAATGAAAAGGATTAAGATAAACTCTATTCGAAATGCATAAAATTTTTACTGTATCTGAGTACCTTACTTTTATGGATTTGATAATCCTTTGTCATATGATCTTATACATTTTTTTTTAATATTATGACAGGCACAACATCCACAAGGATGAATATAGATAAGAATATGGATGGTTATAGACATGTACTCATGAACATGTTGACTAATAATGAAGCTATAGCCATTTGCACCTAAATATGCATTCATTTAATCAAATTGTTGCACTCACTTCTAAAAAACTCAAGACAATCTATGATTGCTTTCATATTTTTTTTTTGATGAAAAATGAGGGCAAAACCCTAGAGAAAAGCTAAATAGGACACATTCGCGGAAAAGAGACCCCGCAAATATCCTCCATACAAATGGTAGAACAACTCAATGGAGGCGTCGAGAAAAGATGTATCCCAGGATCCAACTGAAAAGCATGATTGGCCAGCCAATCAGCACAACGGTTACCCTCCCTATAGATGTGAACGAAGCGAACAACCAAAGGTCTGTCCAAGAATAATCGAATCGCAGATAAAAGCTGCTGATCCATGCCATCCCCAGAAGCCTTCCCTGTGAGAGCATTAACTGCTAATTTCGAGTCAGACTCCACCACCACGTTACGATAACCAGCATTCCAAACAAGTTGGAGGGCTTGGAAAATACCCCAAAGCTCAGCAGAAATGACCGAACATATCCCAATATTGTAGGCAAACCCATGGATCCAGTTGCCCACACAGTCTCTAACCACTCCGCCTGCTGTAGCTCGATTAATTGAAGATCGAAAAGCACCATCAGAATTGACTTTTACCCATCCTAATGGTGGGGGTATCCAAGTAACCAACCGCTCCTCCCTTGTTGGACGACCCTGAAGAGCTTGTTCGCTGAGAAGTGCATACTGGAATTCCCTGACACGCCGTAAAACAATCCATAAAGGATCATCAGAAGACAAAGATTCGGGATAAAAAATGAATGTATTACGCCACTGCCATAAAAGCCAACAAGTTGTGCCAAACCAGAGAGATCATGGAGATATTCGAAAAAACTCCAAATCACAACATAGATTCTGTTGAAGCCAATCCAAAAGATTAAGATGATAGAAGTCCGGTAGAAACCTGGAGGTGTGACATTTCTCCCATATTCGTCGAGCATAAGGACAATCTCTGAGAACATGCAATGCGGACTCAACTGTCGCACCACATCTAGCACAACTAGAGTCACTGGCAAGGTGACGAAAACATCGTTTCCAATTGGTAAGCAAAGCATCATGAGCCACTAGCCATATAAACGCACGAATCCTTTGAGGACCATGCCAGTGCCACACCGTAGACCATAAGGCATCCTGATTTGAAGATGATTTAGACATATGTAACCGCCTATAAGCTGAAGAGGAAGAGAACTTCCCATTACTTTCATGACCCCACACAATTTTATCCTTGCCAAGCTGAAGTGAAGGAGGATGAATCCCAGCAATGGTAAGACAGACCGATGGAGGGAGTAGATGATGAAATACATCCCAGCGCCAACCTCCTGACTCAGTTGCAAAAGCTGCAACAGGAGCGCCATGCATGTGCGCTGGAACCAGAGACACAGCAATGTCAAGCAATCGAACATCAACAACAAGCCAAGGATCAGTCCAGAATTTAACGGATAAACCATCTCCAATTTGCCATTTAATTCCTGAAATAACCGAAGACCATGTATCGCAAATTCCCTCCAAATGGCAGAACCATTTCGTCGTGGTAGAGACGGCGGCACAATAGATTGTTAAGTCAAAATGACTTTAATAATGATTTTGATGATGAACCAAAAGCAGACGAATGAAAAGCAGACGAATAAAAAGCAAACGAATAATAAGCAGACGAATGAAAAAAAAAAGAAGAATGGAAAAGCAGACGGATGATAGACGGAAGCTTAAAGGAAAAGCAGACGGAAGCTATTCAACAAAAAGCAGAAGGAAGCTTATAGCAAAAGTAGACGGAAGCTATGCGAAGCAAAAAGCAGACGGAAGCTATGCGAAGCAAAAAAGCAGACGGAAGCTTAAAGGAAAAGCAGACGGAAGCTATTCAACAAAAAGCAGACGGAAGCTAAGTGGAGCAAAAAGCAGACGGAAGCTATGCGAAGCAAAAAGCAGACGTAAGTGAAAAACAGACGGAAGTATCAGTTTGAGTTAGTTACAGAGCTCAACTGACTAACCGATTCTTTCAAGAATCAAGAAGC
>JAOQMQ010000001.1:3233918-3257574 GCA_027563845.1 Erythroxylum subrotundum | reverse complement strand
GAGGACTGGACGTAGCCCACGGTTTGGGGTGAATCAGTATAAAAATTACTGTGTCAAACTCTCTCAACTCTCTTGATTATATTACTGTGTTTTTAAGTTCGTACAATCGCATTTTTATAAAGGATCACTTACGAACGAAATTAATCGTAATTCTGAACAGAACAAGTTTTTATTCCAAAGAAGGAATTAACAAAAAAAATTTATACAATTCAACCCCTCCTTCTTGTGCTTTGATTATCATTGTACTAACGTGTGATTAACTTCATAGATAAGTCAAGATTGTACTTGTGACGGAGAACCTGCACCCACAGATCCTCATCCTTAGAAAGAAGAGCCCAGCCAAACTTCATAAGAAGAGCCTCATTACTAGAACTAGTATTCCTAATACCAAGACCACCCCGGCTTTTAGGCTCACAAACTGTATCCCATTTAACCAAAGAAACCTTCCTCGCGTCAGATGTGGACCCCCATATAAACTGACGACAATTACGTGAAGTATATTTTCAAGTTTCTATTTAAAGCGTGAATGCTTATTTACGTGGTCATTAGTATAATGGAAAGATAAAAATTAGGAGTTTAAGAGGGCAGTATGAATATTATTTACATATAGTCATTAATATAATAAAAGATAGGACTTAGGAGTCTAAGAAAGATAATAAGATAAAGGAAAATATTCATTTTTAGTATGATTTTAATTATTGGACAAAGTTAGAGTTGTAATATTAGAAAGCATGTGGCTAGATTTATTGATCTAGGTAGAAGTATGAAAGGATATAATACATTACATAAGATGGAAGCAAATGAAACTATATAAGTTGCTCTTTGTTGTTTTCAGTTAGCATTTTCGAGAAGATATTGATATTTATGCAATATTAACTAGATGAAAGGTTATCTAGAAGTGTTTTTGAATCCAATAAAATATTGTGATTTTATTATAAATGAAATCCTCTCATTTGTTATTTCTAAAGAAGGAATAATATGCAACCTATTTAATAATAAAACATGGCCTTTTTCTTTATATTTCATTAAAGTATTAATTGCTATTTGTTAACACCATGATCGATATCTTTTTAATTGTCTTTAAAAGTTAAATATTTTGGTTTGATCATATGACTTTAATGTACCAAAATTCATAAGGTAGGTTGGGTTTAAAACTAAAAACTAAAACTTGATCAAGTTGTAGACTTTTTAGGTAAACTCGAAGCCCGATCAAACTCAAACTTAAGTCTATTTCTTTTAAACTAGATCGAGCTATAGGTCGAGGCCTATCCATTTATTAAGGTCTAATCTAATCAATTTTCCTAATTCAAACTTATGTCATCTAAAAGGATAATAAAATGTTTAAAGCAATGTATCATATTAATCAAAAGTATATTCACTATAATTGAGGATACTAACTTTTGTAGTCATATGATAGTATTTAAACTAGTTAATAATCAAAATCAAATAATCCATATATGATAGGATATAGAATAAAAGACATCAATATCTAATTATTTTGTTAATTTCAGTAAAACTCATTGTCTCTTGAAAAATGTCATTGAGATCTTTTATGTTATATGAAAATATTGAAATTAGTCCCTCAAGTTTTACCATTAACTTTTGCTGACCTAATATCACACGTAACACTTGATGTAGACAACCATGTCATAAGAGGTTGATTGGGATAACAAATCAGATATAGTATGTGTTAAATAAATTGTTTTATTAATATATTATTACTTATATTAAAAAATTAAAATATAATTATTTGATTAAAAATTTTGTTATACTTACTAAATATTAATAATATTTATTTATTTAATATGATAGTAAATTCAATATTTCATTAATTTTTATTTATTATGTAATAATATTAATACATAAACAATTAATTTCTCATTTTATTTATAACCTATAATTTTTAAATAATTAATAATTAATGTGATTATTTTTACTGTTATAAATAAAATTGTAAAATTCTTATTATTTTGTTGATTTATCATATTTACATCTCATTGCTTATATAAAAAAAGCATAATATATTTATACATATTATAAATATATTTTTATTAATAATATATCAATATATTACATTATATTAATAATTAATAATTAATAATTAATAATACATTAATTAGTTTAAAATATAGTAAATTAAGTCTTTTTATTAACTTATATGATAATACTAATATAAAGATGATTAACATGTTTTAATAATTTATAATCAGGTAATAATATTTAATTATTATTTATTCTTATTTTCGTAATAATTAATTAGTTTACATATTTGTAAAGATAAATTAATAGATAGTTTATTAACATTAATAATTATTTAACCCTAGTTTTAAGTTTAGTGAATTAATTAGATATGAATACTTATATAGTACTTACATTGAGTATATCAAGGTTATTGAATTAAGGAAGGTCCCAATTGATGTTTTGATGATAACAAAATGTAATTACTACTAATTTGTTTATCATTTTGATAAAAGAAATATTTAAAAAAAATGATGCCATAAAATTAAGAAGATAGTGTATGAAATTAAGAGAAGTTGAAGTTTACAACTAACAAAATGAAAACCAAAGCAAGAACAAAAGAAGATCAAGGCTTATTGAGGTCAATTTGCATTTTGTATTATTATTTGTAATCTCACTAATTTGTAATCTCACCATGCATAAAAATTTTATTTAATTTAATTACATAATTTTTTACATTCATCAAGAGGCATCAAAGCTTTTGATTTTAATATAAAAGCCTTTTGATCTTCCAAATAATTTTTGGAGAACCTTTTGGAAATTATTTTAATCATATTTGGATTAAACAAATTAGTTTTGAGTATTTAAAGTTATCAAAATCATGTTTTTGAGGTGATTGATTAACCAATATGAGTTAGTGGTCAACCAATATAAAGTTGTTAAATTTGATGTATCGTGAGTTTGTGGTAACATTGGTTGATGTATTGGTTGACTAATGTGTTATTTTAGTTAACCAATATGTGTACTGGTCAACCAATATATATATACTATACTAAACTAATGTGTTGCATATAGTCATTGTATTAGTAATTTTTAGCTCCAACAACTATTTTAGGTCCCAAAACACTAAAAATATGTGTTTTCTCATTGGTTTTAACATCAAGAAGGTTTTGAGTATTATCGTTGTATTAGTAATTTTTAGCTCCAACAACTATTTTAGGTCTTAAAACACTATAAATATGTGTTTTCTCATTGGTTTTAACATCAAGAAGGTTTTGAGTATTATATACATATATTTCAAAGAGTTTTTCAATAATTTGAGCATCATTATATCATATTGTGTGAGTGAGCTATTTTGAAGTTATCAAGTGATAAATGATGTATTTTGAGTTGTAATATTTTGCTAGGGAAATATTGTATTTGGGGTGACAAAAGTGACATTAAGGTTCCACTTCGCCTTGTGAGAAGATTGTAAAAAGAGTTCTTTTTTAGCAAGAAAGATTGTACAAAGGTTATTCTTCACATTGAAAGGAGGATTATAGTGGAATTCCATGAAGAGTCCTAACAGTGGATGTAGGCAAGGTTATTTACCGAACCACTATGAAATGATTTTCATTCTCTCCTCCCTATCCTCTTTAAATTATTATTCAATTGTTTGATTAATTTATATTAATCAATTTTATCATACTTATTTATATTGATTGTTATTAACTGAGTATTATAGTTAGAAAATTTGTTGAATTTTGTAAACACTCAATTCACCCTTACCTCTTAGGTTTCACTAGGGACTGACAAAGCTAATATGAAAAGAAAAATAATTAGGATCAACAAAGCCGATATGATAAGAAAAAATAATTATCATTGGTACTAATTTTAACATGTATGTATTTATCTTGAGAGGGATGTTAGAGTGAGAAGCTCTTGCTTCTCAATATCTAAATTAATGTTGCCATTAATATGCTTACAACTTACCAGGTTTGGTGTATGATGTTGCATGGCTCTCTAACATTCTTCTTTCTCCTTTCTAGTCTTCAACTTCAACTCTAAGTTTTTGTCCTTCGCCCTCCCCTTCAAAACCCACTCTCCTTTCTCTTTCTGACCTTTTCCATTTCCTTGTTTAACCTCACCTTCCACTCCTTTCTGTCTTCTCTTCTGTGTTGTCTATCTTTGCTAGGGTCTTGGTTTTCTAGTTCAATTTTTGGCCTTCTTCTTTTCCTGTTTTGTTTTTTGCTTTGATTTTTTCCAAGATTTTTCCCTTTTTTCGCAATATTGTCCTTTCCCCCCTTTATTTTGAAAAATGCCAACTAGTGCACCCTTTTCATCATAATCCTTTTCCTTTGCTAACTTCTAATATTTCTAAGAATAGTTCTTATAACCCTATATTTTATCCTCAGGCCCCAACTATTTCCTCACCTCAAGTTAGTCTCTCTAATGAGCCTCCTGAAAAATCTCTTATCTAGAGAACTCGACTCCAAGTGATTGGAGTCTCCTCCCCTATTTTAAAGCTTCGATTTGTGTCCCCCTAAATTTGGAAAATGGCAATCCAATTATTGCACCTAATGTAAACATTTTAAGAGAAGGAGTTAGCAAATGGGAAGTTATGATTAACTTTTTCCTAAAAAAGAGACCTCTTTTCCCCCTAATGAATGCATTGGCTCAAAAATAGTGGAATAAATATGGCCTCAAGGAAGTTTTGGTAAATAAAGACAACCTTTTCCTCTTTAAATTGAATCTCTAAGTTAAGCTTAGAGAATTTTGGAATTAGGACTATGAAATTTTAGCAACAAGCTAGTTTTTCCATAAAAATGGAGGCTATGAGTCAAGCTGTAAAAACTTAAGCAAAGCTAGATAACATTCTTTTGAAGTATTGGACCCTAAAAGGATTGAGTTATCTTGCAAGCTTTATTGGGAAACCTATCTGTCTTTATAAAACAATAACTAGAATCAAAAGAATCCACTATGCTAGGATTTGTAGTTATAGTGGATATCAAACAATGTCTTCCTAATACCGTTCATTTGATAAGAATAGATGAGCATGATAACCTTTTCAGGGATGAAGTTTCAACTACCTATTCTTGGAGATTTGATCTAGCTCAACACAAGAAAGATTGGCACCCTCATAGTAGATCTTTTAAATTAGGAGAATATAAGGAACAAATGAAAATAAAGGATAGAAGTGATGATGGCGAGAAGGTAAGGAAGGGCACTGAAATGACTATAGAAAGGAACATCACTGATAAGATCAATGTAAGAGACTGTCTCAAAGGAGTCAATTGTATTGATGAGACAACTGAGGAGTGGAACCAAAATGAGATGACTAATGTTGAAATAGCTTGAAAAGAGTTAGTTGTGTAAAAGAAACAACTGAGGTTCACTATACTAAACCTTAATTTGATGATCACTCAGTGAACACTAATCAACGTATCTTTATAAACTAAACTCAAGCCTTTAATAAGTTGAACAACATGAAGATGATGAGGCAAATGGTGAGATCTATAACTAGGCTACTCTAGTTAATATTCCGAAAGCTACTATATTGGAGATAATCACTCCTATTGTTGAAAGCTTTACTTACTCCTCAAACGGAAAAATATTAGAGGAATTTGGGGCAAATAGGAAATTCAAAAGTATAACTAGAAGAAAGTTCAAGAGGAAGCAAAAGGGTAAGATAAACTCTCCTACCTAATGTTAATTCTTTCATATACCCTCAGAGGGATCAATACCCTCAACAAATAACAAGCACTATCAGATTTATTCAAGATGATAAAGCAATGCTTATTGGTATTTTGGAATCTAAACTCAAGAAGAATCATTGAAATAACTCGAGCTTAACGAAAAATCACTAGCCAATCATTACAAACCATCAATTTGATTGTAATGGTAGGATTATGGTCTCTTATGATCCTGCTAAATTAAAATCTCATTATACAATCATGATAGATCAAATGGTTCATTTATCTCTAAAGTTGAAGCAATAAAGTATTTAGTTTCAAGTTACTTGTATGTATGCTTTTAACCTTGCTTCTAGAGAATTTATTTATGGAATGAACTAAAGGAGATTGGGAAAAATATGATCGAACCTTGAATTATTCTAGGGGATTTTAATATCTTATTATTCCTCTCAGAAGTTGAAGCAAATGCTTTTCTGAGGAACTATTGCATGTATTTCAGGAATTGAACTACCTTTATTCAGATCTCTTATTTCAAAATGGAGGGCTAATTTTTCACTTAGAGCAGCAAGTAAAAGTCGTAATGTCTATTAGGAAAGAATATAAACAAGATTATGGTGAATGTAAAATAAATCTCCTCCGTCCCTAAGAGCAAAGCATCATTTAAAAATTCATTAGTTTCAAAGCATTCTCCCATTCTTAACAAAACTTACTTACTCATGAAAAGAGAAGCTTCCCCTTCAAATTCAATAACTTTTTGGTTGAGGTTAAAGGTTTTGAGGAAGCTATCTTGAAGGGGTTTAAAGATAAATAAAAAAGAGCTTAATCTTTTTAATAAGAAAAGATTAGCACCTTTTAAGCAGTAAATGAAGTGAGGAACACTCTTAACAACATCCAACATTCCCTTATATGCAACATAATGCTTTGTCTTTAAAGGATTAGGAAAAATCAACTTTATTCAATTATATATATCCAGGTTATAGATATAAATCTTTCATTCTTGAAAGATTAATAAATTAATAGCTTAAGGTAGGAATTCTTCCTTTTCTCATAACTCAATGCTAACATGGAAAAATTATAATATGATTGCTTCCATCGTGAGGGAAGATGGCATAGTAGTTAGCTTACAGTTTGAGATTTAGTAAGAAGTTTTCAACTATTTTCTAACACTTTTGGCTCCCCTATTAATAGCCTTTCTTTCACTTAGCTATTACAATATTTCGTCAAAGAAAGGATTTCATCTTAAGCTGCAAACTAACTCTGAAGACCTTTCAATTGAAATGACATTGAAGTTGCTTTATTTTCTCTCAATCTAAACAAAGCTCTAAGCCCTGATGGACTGAATGGATACCATTTTTTTTCATCATAAAACCTAGCCATAGACTAATACCATAGCCACAAAACCAGTGCTTGAACTCTTTTAAATGGAAAAATGTTAAGGGAATTAAACCAAAACTTCATTATCTTTATCCCTAAGGTACTTTCTCCAACTTCTTTAAAGGATTTTAGTTATATTTCATGTTGCAATATAGTGTATAACATTATTTAAAAGTTGTTAGTTGACCTGCTCAAAGATTCCCTAGCATGTCTTATTGACTCCTCTCAAGGAGCCTTTAAAAAAGGAAGGCACATTGGAGATAACACTTTGCTAGCTTAAGAGTTTTTAACAAACTATAACAAAAGAAACACAATTTAGGATTATGCCATTAATGTGAATTTTCGTAAGAATTTTAATTATATTAACGAGAGCTTCATTTTAAAAACTTTAAAAGAATTTGGCTTTCCTAATTTATTTATGGCTTGAATTAAACAATGGATAACTTCTATTTCTTATTGCATTTTGGTGAATCTAGAACTACAAAGGTAATTAAAGGTTTTAGATGTTTGAGACAAGGAAACCTTCTATCTCCTTATCTTTTTTTTACCTTAAATATAGAAGTGTTTACTAGACTGATTAATATGGTTATCTCTTAAGATCATAATTTCAAATTCCATTCCAAATAAAAATCCTTGAGAATCTGCAACTTAAGCTTTACTGATGATCTCATATTATTCTCCAAATTAGATGCTAACCCCATTTGTTCACTCATATTAGCCTTGATCTTATTTAAAGTGATATTAGGATAATCTATCAATAAAAGAAAAAGGCATTTGTACATTGCACCTAATGCTCAACATAATGCTTTATGATTTTCTAGCCTGAGAAGTTTAAAGTATATGAAACCACCCCTAGCATATCTAGGAATCCCAATTTCCTCCAAAGGGTCTACACAAGTAGAGTTCTTCTATTTGAAAAGATATAGAAGAAACTATCAAATTGGTGCAACAAGAACCTTACTATAGTAGGTAGGCTACAATTAATCAACTCAGTAGTCAATAGCCTTCACATTTAATGGTCATCTCATGTTATGATTCCCCTTAATATTGTCAAAATAATTAAGAAAATAATGAAAAACTTCCATTGGTTTGTGAGGAATTTAAGGAAGATATTAGCTAAAGTTAAGTGGAAGGAACTTTGTATACCTAAAGAAGAGGGAGGATTGGGTATTTTATCAATTAGAGGTGACAAATAAAAGGCTTATGATTAAGAAGATACGAAGAAAGCTGACTAATAAAAGGCTTTAGAGGTAAGTTGGATCTATGCTTACTATTTTGGAAGCAATAATTTATCATTAATGGAGCCTAAATACAACTCTTCATGGACTATGGTTAATATTCTCAAATTAAGGAAAGTTGTTAGGTTACAGTTTCATTACCATATTGGCAATAGATTCTATACATGATTTTTGGACAATAATTAAACCTCATTTGGCCCTCTTGTTAGAGCTAATGAACTAAAAACATTTAAAGGGATCAAACACAAGCTAACATCAATTAAAGGGGCTCTCAAATTGATTTCTAGTCATATACAACTCTTGCCCTAGTTCCCATATTACAAACAAATCCTTAGAATCCTTCAAAATCTGAACATCAAGGATACCATCACTTAAAGTAGACATTCCTCGGGTAATTTCTTAAATAGATCCTGAGAACTCTGAAGGGACCAAAGACTAGAAAATGGAATGGCATAAGCTGGTTTAATTTAAACAAGCTTGGCTTAAGCTTCATTATTCTCTAATTAGCACTTAAAGGTAAATTTAAGTACATTGAACAAATTATCAAAATTCCTAAAGTTATTTAATTTTTATGTCTTTTTCCATCAAGAAAAGGAATCACTAGAACATCTTTTTTTTAAATGCAACTTCATTTTAGTCAATTGGGACAGGGTACAATTCTTGTGTAACATTTCCTCTTCTTCATCAAAATGACAAGAATTGATCCAAAAAGCTTACTAGAGACAAATTTCAAGTAAAGGAGACTTTATTATATGTAAGGTTACCTTAAGCAGTATTATTTATCATCTATGTATGGAAAGAAATATGAGAATGTTCCAACATAAATACTAGTAGATGTTTGCACTTTAAAGAGACTTATTTAATTCAATTAGGCATCATCTTACTTTCCATTGCGCTAGTCTCAAACTAAATAGGCAAACAACATTGAATTGGAAATTACATGAAAGTCTTACTATATATAGTGTGATAGTGCTAGTTAGTAATCAAACAAAACATAAAGCTAACTCTAGGAAGTGAACAAGCAATCCCGTTGCTTCCCATCAATTGATCATTATGCATTATGCATTAGAGGAAATTAGTAAAATCTACTAGTATAAAACACTACTTGGGCTCATTTTGATTATTTTTCGGATACTTTTGTGAAATTTAATCAGCATTATCCTCGAGTCCTATAGAATAATATAATGAAAAATAATCACCATTGACATTGAATATAAGGTTTAATAAGATAAAAATAAAAATAATTATTGATTAACAATAGAAATTAAAAAACTAACTTTTACATTTTTAAAAAGATTGTTATTAAAAATATAAAAATTAATCATCTTACTTAATAGTATTATTAGATAATAAACAAAAGTTAATAACAAGTAACTTATTTTCATATAAAACTACTAAATACATTATTCTATATCAATAAAATATGATAAATAATATTTATTATTTTTAATAAAATAAAAGAAAATAACATTACATATTACATTTTAAATATTATAATATTAAATATATTAATAATATTATTAATTATTAAAATATTAATGCTTAATTTATATATTGAAAATTTCTATTTGTTAAATATAAAATCAATCAAGTAAATTATGAGTTATTTATAAGATAATGGATTATAAATAAAAATAGAAAATTTTCAGTATAGTTATTAGTTATAAAAATTTAAGAGTTACTTTCCTATAAATGTATAAACTTGTTCTACGCTGGTATCACATGCTGGAAACCAAAGCAATCTTTTCAGTTCTCTTATCTCTCTCTTTATTTTGTTTTCGTTTTTCCGTATTGGTGATTGGGCCAGTTTGAATCTACAGTAACTTTAGATGCAGTCCCCTCCTTGCTGCTCAATCAAAATGAAAACAATAATAAAAAAAGAAAAGAAGAGGAAAAGGTAAAGAGTTGGAATAAAAAGATAAGCAGAGAGCCATCTTTTAAATGCTACTTTGAAGAGAATGGAGACCATATGTTTTTATTCCTTTACTGTGTGCTCATATGGCCCTTTTCTTGTTCTTTGATTGTAATGAGACTAACAGAATCTCAGGCATTCCTCGAATCTTTGAATTGGACCAAGGACCAAAACAGTCCCACAACACAGAAAACCCCCACAAAAGAATCAACAGAAAAGGACTAACACGAGATGCAAGCAATCCACCTTTATTTTGTTTCCATTGACGACCACCTTTAAATGGTGGATTCACTTTAGTTTTGGGGAACTAATGCCCAACTTTTCAATTATATATAGCTATAACACATTGAAGAAAGAAAATTATCTTACCATGCCTTAGCATATTAATAAAAAGTTGGAACAAATCAAAGCCAAACCAAAGGTGATCGATTTGATAGATAGAGATTGGTACATGAACTCCTCCCAGACATGCATGGCTGCTAGAGATTCCTTTTCTTCTTTTTGTTCCATTTGCTTCTCCTTATATAATGTTATAATATATAAATATTATGAAACTTATTTGGTTCTTCACAAAGCAAAGATTGATTTTTTATATGATGAGAACACATATCTATCTTCTTCTATTTTGCACTCGAAACGGGAAAAAATTACAAGCAAACATATTAAAGAAACACTAGTTTTTGCAAAGGCTTCCTAATAAATTAATAATCTATTTTCATCTGGAATCTTTTGAGCTCAGTTTGTTTCTTACAAGCTTCCTTTTCTTTAAGCCTCTCCCCAACATACATCTCCCTCACTACAGCTTGTGTAAGTAAAAGAAGTTTCACGCTAGCTGGAATTCTTTGGTCAGATCAGGAGCCGTAGTCCCAGTTCTAAAGAATACAACAAAAGTGGAGGACATCATTAATCGTCTTTTTCACTTCTGCAGGTGTCCAGAACCTGTGAAGCTATCATAACTATGCTCTTCCAGGAGGTCGTTTAGAGTTTCCAGATCTCCTGAAATTGATTATAAAGGAAACAAAGAACGATGAAGTTTAAGCACAACTTTCATTTTATAAGTCAATGAAAACTGCAGCTAGCTAGCGTGTTCTAGCCCAAATTCTTTCTTTTATATGTTATCTTAATGAGTTCTGATCGATTATATTGATATTTTAACTTTGCGTGACAGTGGCTATATACTATTACCCTGATGATAAGTATGCAGATTATTGAATTACGTCCTGTAAAGAAAGTGAACAGAAGAAGAAAAAGAAAAGGCACCAAGAAAAGGCCCCTCATAAATGTGGAATATAAATAAGAAAATGCTACATAGCTTTGAATAAACTTGTTTGAGGGTGACGGATGGAATAAAGTGACGAGACAGACTTTATTTCACTTTGGAGTTTAAAACATTTTTTTAGGTTATGTTACCATGCTCATCCTAAGCAATGACTTCGGAACAAGGACTCAATGTAACAGTTAAAGCACGAAACCCTGACAATAGGTGCTTTTCCTTTTTTCGTATCTGATCCCTCGACAATAATCCACTCTTTATTGGCTTTCTAGGATAATTTGAATATTTTGATTATATTAAGAATTTAATTGTCTGAAAACCCACTTCCTGAATTTTACTACAATTAAGGAGTAGGAGGTGTATATTTTGCTGACTTTCGGAAAAGGATAAAAATGAAAAAGGATACAAAGTGATTCAAACTCAAAATCGCACATATCATTTAAGTTTTGGTAGCGTTTTCATAAGAATTTATGTGTTGTAAAATAAGTTATATTTAAGTTCCTTTCATGCAGATATAATTTTCACATAGCATGTAATTTATACTTAATGGGACGATAATACATGAGAATGATAACATGACATTTATTGAACAATTGCAAGCAAGTTAGATGAATAAATAAGGATAGGTTAATAATGAATCAAAGTTAATAAAATTCACAACGACGCAGTTGATCTATAAGTAGGCTAAGATCAAAGATGCTAAATGTTATTATATATGGTGAAAACAAGAAAATGGAATCATGCATATATGTACCTGTTGTGAATAGGATCTGGTCCATTAGGAACCTTCCTTTTGTTCATCATGTAACTAAGATCCCGCTCTGGAGCACTTACAAGCTTATCTTTGCCAATCATCTGCTCATTTTCAACATCTCCTGACGATTGGATCGTAACAGCCATATTTTTCCCTGCTTCGCTTTGCAGAGTTCCAACTAACAAAAGCCACACAAATCCTGCCATCGCAATCGTCCCAAGTAAAAACTTGGAACTAGCCATTACTTGCCCTTTTCTCTACCCTATATTTAAAATCTTCTGACGATGATGATGGTGTATAGACGAATATGGACAAAGACACCTTGTGATATATAGATGGAAAGGAATTTGTATACCAGAGTATCAGACTAATATTACTGCCTTCATATGGGTCTGTAAAGTGTGCAGCTTATGATCATATAAAGAGAAGGAAGCTAAAAGGAAAGGAGAAGAGGATGAGTTAAGACAGGGATTTTGTTGTCCAGTTTTCCTGTTCTAAGTGTTAAGAGTGGTTGGTATCCTTTATAGGTTGGAGTGATTCTGTTACACTTTCTCGAACCTTGAGGGGACAGAGATAGAGGGCTTAGCTGGTTTCGAACATCGCAAGGAGGGAACCACTTCTTTGCTTTATACCGATAAGGTCCCAAATACAGTAGTACTATACTAGTACTTTTTTGCTTTGATTCGAGTATTTTCATGCAGCTATATATACGACAATAAAAGTCTCGGGCTCTGCCTATAGCTAACTTATCCCTTACGTACGAAAGAGTGAAAGTGCATTAATTTATTGGAAAACTATCCACATTTACATGAAGTTGTTGAGATGTTGGGATGACATTAACGATATTAATATTGGATTAAACTTACCTTGTGTCCAAACTAGTCATCATATTTTTAACATGTTTGTATTTGTTCATCATTCAACTGATGAAAGGACATTCTTTAGGACTACCCTATTTTCTATTTTTGAGGGCAGAAAACATTTGTAAACTCGGATTGCGAGGACAAACTGGCTAAAACCCACTCGTGTATATGGAGTTTCCCTCATTCATTCGTTATGGCCTACATTCTTAGCATATGCCGAGTGGGGGGTTTGACCTTAAAACCATATCTGGTGTGGAAAGCCTAACTCATTAAAATTGTCGGAAAATGGATTCTCACGAGAATATGTTAGTTATCATCCAATGATTGAAATCAGAGGCTGCCCTTTTAGAATCAGATAGTTTGTTGCGTTTTATATGGTCAGCAAAGCGAATGAATATATTCGAATAACCAAAATTTCTTGCACGAGTGATGCAGAGACATTGTAGTATCTACACATCCGATTGAATACTTAGATAGATACAAAAACTGACCAACAAAAGAAACTGATTAAATCTACGAGATTCCACACAAATCCCTACATCCGTCAATTCATATCAAACCATCTTGCATTGAAGTATGAAAAAGAAAACTTATAATTCGTCTCAATGCTTCTTTTATGTCCTTATAATACCAACTTTTCTTCAGTTTCCAACTTGTAATTGAGCTCATTTCATATTCACCTTTGATTCAAAGAAAATTTGAACCACTGATTAAGATCAAATTGGAACAAATACACCATATATATTCATGGGAAATAGAAGCATGACAAAGACAAAAAAACGTCATATACTAAGTATGATATACATCGTACTGTACTGTTTCTACAAATGTAAGGATTCCGTACTGTCAATGGCTGCGCATCACACAATTACTTTACAATTCCGGCCGCTATGGTCCACGTATATATGCCAAAATCATTTGAACCACTCTTAGTTGGCAAAGCTAATTTTGATATGTATCAGTAACTTCTTTCAAGGAATGAGGATATATGATCTAAGGGAATATATAAAAATTAGGTAATGTAGATTTACGTGAATATATTTCGGATAGAATAGACTGATCATGGAACTAGTTCCATGGCAAGACCATGCTTTGATAAGAGGGAATATATTGGAAGCTTACTGCAATGTCCAATACATATGCTAACGCATATGGCACATTTGTCGTATCCAAGCCCTATGAATCCCAGTAGAAACACTAAAGTTTAGGTGTTGGAAGAATCCAATGCTTCTCAGTGTAATGGCTTGTTAGTGAAGGTACATATACGCGAGTGATCTATTGCTCAATTTGTAATCTAAAGATTGAGATGCTGCCTTAAGTGCACATATTATGGTTCCTTAATATGAGTTGTTGGACAACTTTTTCATGGACTAAAGGTGGAAGCAGTGATTGGAGAAATTAAAGGTTAGACATTTGATTTTGATAGGTTTTACACTTTTCTTCTACTTCTTAACGCAACTTGAATTTCTTAATTCTATAGATTTGCTCTTTTCTAAAGGCTAGCATGATTTGAAAAATGAGGCATGATTGAGCACACATACTGGATACGGAGAACTTTATGCTAGGGCACATGTGCTAAAGATAGGTTTCAAATTCAAGCATCATTGGGCAAACTCAGTCAGGTTTCAGGTTGAGTTTAGACTGTATCCTAAGAGGGTCAATTCGAACCAGGCCGATCGATAATGAACCTAGTTTGACCACATCGATTGTCATCTCTATTAATCATATCTTTTTTTTAATGTTTCCATTTGACCTACCATCACCTAAGCATTCGAGCCAAAAAGTTAATAAATTTTTTTATGTTAGAAAATTAACCAAAATCATAACATTGGTGCATTAAAATAGCTTTTACAATTGTTTGATAAATCACTTTAATAGATTAAATTGAAACAATAATTATAAAATAAAAGAGTTAAAGATAAACATGATTCAAATTCTTCTACAATTTTTTTTTTCTTGAGGCAAAAGTCAATCAAAAAGTTATTTAATTATCCATTACAAAACGAAAAGGAACTTTAACATTTTAAGAGAGGTCTAGAAATAGAGTATTAGCTCCCTTATTGTTTTTCTTTTATATAAAGAAAGATAGAGATGTAATACAATCAAATTCTTAATCGTAATTAAAGTCTAATTCTAATTATATATTTATAATTTAACTTTAATACATTTAAATATCTTATATTTGATTTCTAAAGTTTCTTAAACTTCACAATTAAATTTAACTTAATTCAAATTAATTTTTAATTGCTTCATATGTATGATCTACTACGTTCCTAATATGTTGCTAATAACTATAAATTATAATTAGAATTAGATCAATCAAAATTCTTTTTATTTATATTTAATTCTAAAATTTATAATTATAAATCAAGATTATCATCTAATAACATATCGTAACTATCTAAATATTAGGGATATAAAAATAGTTTGACTTAAAATATTCGTTCACAGTTATTAATAACTTTCAAATCTCAATTTACTTTGGTAAAAAAATTCTTAAATTATTACTAAAAATATTATGATCTTCCCTTTAATTATTTTAGGGTGACTAAACTTTTATTATCTTCTTTAACTATCTATATATAGTTCATATTATATCCAAGTACAATCGATTGAACTACCCTAAACAGAATATGTCATAATTAATATCAAAATAAACATATAAGATACTTTATTATCCTCAAGGCTAAGTATCGATTATGCAATCATCATAACAAGGTTATCTACAAATGCACAAATAATGTTCCATTCATAATCTTTAACGTCCGGTCACTTTAGTGAACTTATTTTCCAATAAATACTTGATCATTATTTAAATATCACTACATTATAGCTTATGATATTAACTACTTTCTTCATTAAGAAAGAAACTTAATGTGTACTAATTTTACCGTTCTATCAATATATCATCTTAATAAAATCATAACTAGGTATAATACTTAAAATTCAGTTTGAATCTCATAATTATCATAACATCGTAATTTTAATTACATAGTAATTATTTTAGGATTTTATTTTTACTATTAAGTATTAAATATAATTGATAAAAATATATGCATATAAAGAATATCTTTGTCGAAATATTAATAATATCATGCATAAATTAAAACTAACCGATTGGATGCAGAGGCATAAATTAACAACCTCTCATATATATTAAAGTCAATAACTTATCTATTTAATGTCAAATCCATCTATATATTGATCTTTTTTTTTGTTGAGAAAATGGTTTAGAGAGAGCATTTACAAGATTCTCTTTAGTGGACACTCGCTCTAAAGTAATATCTTTATATTCCACTATCTCTTTAATAAAGCAAAACTTCTTTAGTACATATTTGGAGACCTTGGTTCTTTTGCCTATGAATTTGTGCCATTATTTTTAATAATTCTAAAAATTACTCTAAGTTTAGTGATGAACTATTTAATCTAAAAAGGTTCCTTTGACACCTCAGGCATTAAACTATACTCAGCCTCAATCATAGATTTTGAAATAGTTAGTTGTTTACAACTCTTTCAACCTTTTACACCACTGTTTAAAGTAAATATGCATACTGATTGTGATCTTTATTGATATGATGTGTGCATTTGAGCCAAAATAATATTAAAAATCAACTAAGCAAGTACATATATTATTCTTATAATATAGTCCAATGAATACGAGTATTGATACCACAAGAATTGCAAGTACTAGTACTAACAATCTTTTTCTTATTTAATCTAATAAAATAAAAAACTGAATTAAAAGAAAACATTAATGAAACTAAATTACCAATCTAAGATAGTAAACCAAAGCAATAGATAACAATGAACCAATTGGTTGACAATCAAAATCTAGATGAAGAATCCCCGTAAACTTTATATTCCTAAATTTATTTCAATTCTATTATTAACCCTAGTTTCTTAGACAAATAAAATTTCCAAAGTTGCAATCACATTTTTTCTTAAGAAATATAGTCTGTAACACCCTAATACCCCCTAAGATGATATAAGGATGCCACACAAATCAAACCTAGAACATATCAAGATATTCTAGCAAATCCTAAAAATAAGGCAACATACTTCACATTTCATTCGAATATTGAGTTATAAACAGAACATAATTTACACATTGTATTTATCAAATACATGCCTTAATTCAAATCCATCCTGTATTATAGTTATTACAAACCATTTACACAAAATACAAATATGTCTCATAATTTTAAATACAACTCAAAAACTTATACAAAACATCTTCCAAAACATAACACATTCTTCTTTGGCCATTGCGGTTGTCCCAGCCTTAATCCTTTTTATCGAGACCTACATGGAGGCAAAACCACCGTGCTAAGCATTTAGCTTAGTGGGGAATAACTAAACATGATACAAGATGACGACTGCTTCTAACAGTCGTCTAGCATTTATAAGCAAATGAATTATGACTTATCGCAAGCAATCTTTAATTATTCAAATCAGAGAGTAATCAAACTATTAATTGCATCAGAATAGAACATAAATGCATCAGAATAGAATATAATTAAATCATAATATAATATAAAAGCATCAAAATAGGACATGATTGTTTCAGAGAAGAACTAATATCAAAACATATACATAATTGCCTGCTAATCCTTTTTACAAAAGTGGGTAACGGGAACAAAACAGAAGATATCTATGATTGGATAGATAGGTATCTATAGAAACAGAAGAGACTTGAGTCTCTAAAATAGAAGATATTGTAGTGTCTAAGAACTTAAGACACCGTAATGTTTAAGTATAGAAGCAGCTGCAGACCCTTCTAGAAATGCCTATTAGCCACAACTAGGACTTGACGGGTTTAAAGCAACATATATCACATTTCAGAATCACATGTAAGAGAAATAATGCATAACGTAAGAATTTATTTCCTTATGCTCAAATTGAATACATTCTTTCACAGCCGAACAAACTTAATATGCCTTATGAATTTAAGCATTTATAACAATGCATCAATAATAACATTAAGTAATTACACGTCATATATGTTCACACAAATTCCCAATTCTCAAACATTCATAACTAAATCACGTTACTTAAATCCTTTGGATCACATTTGTGTTTATAAGAATACCTTCATCCCTTGAACAATTTAATTATTCTAAAATTGGATACATTGATATCAAACATTCCATTCCTAAGTTATCTCCTCAATTAACATTCCAAAGCTTATTCAACCTTTAAACAATTAATCCAACATCAAACTAGGTTCATTTCAAACCTTAATCAAGTTTAATTATACTATTGTAAAGTGTCTTAACCTTATGTGGTTCAACAATTGCATAAAACCAAAATTTTCTCATTTCAAAGCATTTCCCACAACTATGGGAAGGAGCTAATGTAGCTCCCACTATCCAATTGCCTTTAATTTGTTTTCAAATTTTAACACCTTCATACTCAATTTAATACACCTTCATCATAATCCATTAATTACACCTTAATTATACCTTAATTATGCTTCAATTCCTTATCAAATTCACATCCAATTCCAATTCAAAATCATTCATTTGGTAGCTTGCAAACCATTGTCTTTCATGCTATAAAAACCAAAACATAATCTATCATATAAACATCATTTTCAAGAACTAATTTTATCATAAACACAACACATATTCTATCCCAATTCAAACGTCATAGAATTTGTATTACCACATGCCATCAAGTTTAGAATTCCACTTACATGTTTAACTTAAACTCCTAATTCAATGATCAAGCGAATCTAGCCTTCCATGCAACAAGCACAATTCCATGATCAAGGTGGAAGTAGGATGATCTTAACACTAAGAAGACAACATCATAGAAGATAGTATGATGTAGCTTTCTTGATGCAGTATTTGGATGTGGTAATTCATAAAAACTCAAGCAAAACACAAGGTTGTAAGATAGAGATAAACTTTCGGTGGTGAGAGTTGAAGATGGTGAAGAATAAACAATAGAATAACTTCTACATTAGCTGAGTTCATTTGGTGCTAGGTGTCACAATTGTGTAATGGCAGTTGTCACCAATGTATGCAGCCCACTTGCCCTCTATATAAGTTAACAAATGTTACAATTCTATCAGACTATTTGTCACTTAATCTCCTATGCCAAATGTCACTCATTTATCTATGCCAAATGTCACTCAATTTATAGGCTTAGTAATCTACACTTTCCATGTATCAACTTGTCTTGCCACTTGATATTTTTCCTAATCTAAATGTATATTTTAATTTATCAATTTTCTAATGGTAACAATTAAATTCCAAGTTACTAATTATAATCCATTAAACCAAAATTCACAACTTAAGCAATACACAATCAAATCATAATCATTAATTCCTATCACATATACTTTTATGGACATGTAACGTTCCTACTAGTGTGTAATTTGGGGCCTCACATAGTCCCTATCCTTAAGTCAATTGATTGAAATTTGTTTATATTAAAACTCCTAAGAACACTTTAACTTGTTCTATAAATTCCCTTGATTTATTTGACTCTATCCTATAAGATTTACGGTCCTATCTCTAAGATTTCATATAACTCTTATTATTTGGTCACAATCTATTCATATATATGATTTCTTAATCCCTAAATATGAAATCTGAAATTGAATTAAGATGCTAGCATATTTCATAAGATATAATTATGAAAAATTAATAAGAAAACTGGGGTCTTTCATTAAATCAAATAATAGATCTAAACTTATAGTTCTAGGATTTATCACATCTAAATCTAATCTCAATTTAGTTTATGCTAAGGTGAAAAATCTAATAATAATTAAGAAAGAAAATAAGATGGAAGAAGCCATTCTTAATAAATTATTGAAATTCTAAAGTTCTTTAGTTGAGTCTTGATGTAATGCCTTCTTTGTCTATAAATTTACTCCTTTGTTATCCTTTTTAAATATATAAAATCTTAATTTTCGTAAAATTACTGCCAATACAAGATCATAACTTCATATTGTTTATATATTAGCTTAGTAACTTGATAATTAAACCTTAAATCACAAATTTGAGAGTTTATCTTTAGAACATAAGTCTAAGGATATAAACACGGGTCTAAAGACATTAAAAAGGTCTTTTTTTAGAGCATGCTTTTTTATGTGGTAAATTCTCAAATAAACAAATCGTTAGCCTACATAGGTAGAACATGAGATTGTATTTAACCCATGTTGACCTACACAAGTAGAATATAGGTTTATGTTTAACTTGTGTTCTAAAACCTTCCTCTATGATCATGTCAAATCACTCCAACTTGACTCAAACCTACCTAAATTCATTTCTTCTTCATTTAGGAATTTTAAAAAAAATATGAAACACAATACAACCTATATTGAATATCAAGACCTATAAAAACAATCAAATTTTAAGTAAAAAAACTCTCAGTATCATGCTAAGAACATTGTCTAATTAGTACTTATCAACTATCACCTTGATCAGACTGAGAACTAACATTGTATAATCTTGAACTTTTAGTTTAACTCCTTCATACAAGAAAATTTCTTAAATTCTTCTCAATTACTTCAAATGTTGTTCATATCCATTTGGTGATCGTCATCATGATATCTTCTTGTTGTACTTAAAACATAAGAAACAATTAGTCTTAAACATAACATTATATACAAGAGCTTATAGAAAACAATCTATTTTGTCTCTCCATTTATGACTTTGGATACATATTATTCAAGAGAGAAATCCTAGTAATATTGGAATAATCTCATCTTAGAATTCTTTATGTTAAACCTCTTTAATACTTTTTCTATGTACACAGATTGGAATAGACCAAGCAACCTCTTCACGATCTATCTCTATAAATACTTATTCCTAAAATATAAGCTTATTCTTTTATGAAAATTTTCTTCATTAACAAAAGATTTACATATTGGAGCATCAATAATGCTTCTAATTAGCAATATTGCATCCATATATAACACAAGAAAGATGACTACATTCTTAATAACCTCCTTATAGACATAATATTCTTCCATAATTTTAATAAATCAACCTTTTTGATATCTTATCAAAAGGATTTTCGAACATATTAAGAATTCTCTGGATACATAATTAAAAAATTCTTTGGACTCAAAAGCTTTAAGTTATATTATATACCTATCCTTAAGCAAATTACAATTAAGGAGCTTTACTTTGACTTATATTTTCCATATTTAATAATCATGGTATGTCACAAATTTAAGCATTACTATTAGAAATTTTTTAATTAAAATTGACTCCTTATTTTTGTATGTAAATTTTAGCCACTACTTTTACTTTTTATATGTCTACATTACCATATATGTCTATTTTTCTCCCAAAAATACACTTTTATATGATTAATTTAATCCTATTTGTTGCGTCCACCAAAGTTTATAATTGGTTAGTATACTTGGATCCCATTTTAGATCTTATATCTTCACTCCATTTTAAAAAATCAATGGCATATATTACTCTTTTAGAAGCAGTAAGTTCATCATCTATGAAAGATACAACTTCTTTCCCCTTTTCAATTTGTAGATCAAATTTAGTTGGGGCACAATAGATCTTACTAGTGCATCAAGGATTATGTATCTCTTAAGTCCTCAATTGTATATCATATAGATCAAATTGAGATTTTTGTTCTATTTGGATATGAATTTATGGTTTTTAAACTTCTTAAAGTTCTACCTCACACCTACAACTTTCCTCAAGAATTAATTCTCTTTTTAAAGATGTAGCCTATATTAAGAAAAACACCTCTTTTCTTAAGATGGAGGAAAAAATAATATTTGATAATTTATTTCAGATCCCAATAAATTTGTATTCTTCTAATTTAAATTAAAACTTGTTAGATATTACATGCTTTAGATAAGCATTAAATCCTCAAATCTTTAGGTATGACAACTTGGTTTATTATGACTTCACATCCCATATGGTGTCTTTATTAGCTGATTTGGATGGTACAATATTTAGAATGTAAGTAGCAATTTGAAGGACATATCTCTAAAAGGAAATAGAAATATTTATATAAATCATCATATAACATATAATATTTAATATATTTAGGTTTCTCCTATGACACTTCATTATGTTGCGGAGGTATAGGTGGAATTCATTATGAAAGAATCTTATTCTCTTGTAAGCAACCAAGACACTAATAGTCTTAGGCTATGTTTGATTAGACGTAAAGTTTTTTATGGAATAAAATAGAATGTAATAGTTTATAATGGAATGGAATGTAAATAGATGTGATATTAGAAATTTGTTGTTTAGGAGGGATGGAAGTGTTCATAATGTAATTTGCCAAAAAAAAAGTGTTCATAATGTAATATAGTGAAATGTTGTTTGGAATATAGATGGAATGGAATAGAATGTATGTATAATAATAATGAATGACTATTATACCCTTGATAGAACAAAACATATGTTAATTGTACACCGAAATAAATTGGTATTTAAGACTAATGTCATTAAAACCACAGAACAGTGAATAATAATTTTTTATGACATCAAATTAATGATGTATGACACTTTTTCGGTGGTCACAAGAAATTGTAGAAGCGGATGTTTAAAAACTAGTACAAGAGTGGCATTTTTGTAAATAATGGACAAGGAGGCTTATATAAGAAGCTAAGTTAGAAAGAAGACAAAACATTGTCTTCTTCCTTCTCTCTAACCCACGAAAATCTCCATGGGAGTTCTCTCTCAAGCTTTTCAACCCTTGTAACAAGGATGGGAAGGAGAATCAAGCCTTTCGGTTGGTACAAAAAGGTAAGCCTCAATCCTGACACCTAGTTCTATCGATTTAAGCTTAGTTTTTCTCTTCTTTGGTGAAACCCACTTGATGGAATGTATGGGTTTGATGTTTTGGATGATGGGTTTTTGTTCTTTGATGTCTAATGACACATTAACATGAAGAAATTTCGTTTTTATGGTGATTTGGGGGCTAAATCAAAACCTAGGATTTTGGAGTTCAAGCTGTCAACGGAGACAGATTCGTAAGTCCTCTTTGTACTTTTTTTAAGCTGTTTGACGTGTGAATTTGGAGAACCTCAAAACATAGAAGTTGTAGATACAAATGTGTACTGTCTCCCTGAATTGTTTCACAATTTTAGGGTGAGCCAAATAAATGAAAAAGGCCCCGAATTGACACTGGTTCAGAATACCAGCAGGATTGAAACGAGAAATGAAAGTTAATTGTTTGAAGACCTTAGAGTTAGAATTGGATGATGAGTTCTTCTTATGAAATGCTCAAAAATGAGTCATCTAAGTTCTGTATAACGGAAATTTTAATTGGATATGTATTCTGTGAGATATGGCCGAATAATTGAAGGGTGTTACTAACCTTAGTGACACAGAAGAGAACAGAAACAAGACAGCATTATAAAAATCACAATAAATCCAAATTACATAATTTTTGAGCCATATTTGGATATGTGATATCCATATGAGTCTATTGAAATGAAGCTTTGAATAACCTTAATTGGATGAGAAATGAATAAGTTATAAGATTTTGAGACAAGAAGGGTCCAACTCATGACTGAATATTAAGGCTGATTGTAAATAGGAGATTTGGATTCCTTAATGACCGAATTAGAACATGGTCATAAAAGAAGAAATGTGAATTTATGTGTTAAATAGAG
>JAOQMQ010000001.1:3190574-3220748 GCA_027563845.1 Erythroxylum subrotundum | reverse complement strand
TATTCACACGATCTTGGTACTGGAGAAACCACTCATAAACAACCTTCTCCATATCTGGAAATTTTGCTGGTTTGTGCTGCTTGATATCCCTTCTTTTTTCTAGGTTGGCCGAAAGATATTCAGCTGATCGTTTGAGTATGTTTGAGATTGTACCTTGACTAACTTTCAAATGAAACTTTTCTTCAAGCCACAACTGTAAATCTTTTTAAGTGCATGTCGAATGATCTCTCTTGTACTCACATAATTCTTTGCGTATTTGATTCGTCATTGTTGATTTCGTGACACCTTTTAGATGAAGACCCATTGTTGGGTGTGGTTTCAAGAAATTTTCTATCTTTTTTATAAAGTTTTTTCTATCTCCATCATACATACATGTGTACATTGAATGTTTTTAGTAAAAATACAATGAATAATACTTAATTATTAAGAAACAATGAACATTATTTATTAGTTTTCATTAATATTATGTACAATGAATCTATGTTTTAGATTCATTCAATTAATATGAAATATGAATTTTTCTAAGATACAATGCTTTTTTATATAATCAAAACTTAACTTCAATCAATTACAAAAATCTCTTTAAATTAATAAACATTAATTTATCGGTTAATTAATATCTTTATAAAATAATAAATATCATGATCCCAACAATATTAATTTATAGAGGTTTTACTGTAATTACTAATTAGTAAGAATGAACATGATTGAATTTAAATATAATTAGGACAATAATTTGACATTATGTGTCTAATTGAAATATTAGATGATGAAATAATTGTATTATACATTATAGTCATACATAGGTAGATTAGGTCAAACTACTTTGATATTCATAATATTTGGATGGTCATGATATGTTGCTAGATGTCAATCTAGATCTATGATTATAAATTATTTAATTGAAGAATTAAAGATAAATTAAAAGGAGTTTTAATTTATCTTATCTAAATTATGAATTAAAATTATAACTTATAATCATTATCAATATATTAGAAATCTAATAAGTAACACATAAAGAGTAATTAAAGAGCAAGAATTAATTTAAATTACACTGGACTTAATTAGTAAAATTTAAGAAATTTTTGGGCTCAAATATGAGATGTTTAATTTTATTAAGATTAAATTATAATTATAATTATAATTATAATTAGAGTTAGACTTTAATTATAGTTAAGCATTAATTTAAATTAAGTATTCAAGAAACCCTAATCTTTCTCTATAAAAGGAAAGGACAAAAGATAGCTATTAATCTCTCTCAAGAGTTGGAGTTCTATTTTTTCTACTCTATTGATATTATTAGACATTGAACAATTGAACAACTTGTTATTGACAACTTCATCGAAGAAGGACAACATAAGGTGGTTAAGAAATACTTTTAGACTCTTCACCAATCAATCTTGTTATCAAGTGTTTAGGAACTTGTCAACCAAATACATTGGCGGAAGCTGGTATGGTGTAAGCAAACTCCTCTTAAACTATCCTTTATCATGTAGCTCACTATCAAGAATAGGTTGACTACTCTTAACAGAATCAGGAGTCCTTTTAGCTTGAATTCAATACGCAAACTCTGCAGCACTGAACCTGAATCAAGAGATCGTCTAATTTTTAAATGTAACTACTCCGAAGGGTTATAGATGAGAATCCAAGATATGAGCAATCATTATTACAATGATAATGACTGGGAGCATAAATTTTTATAGGAATCTAAAAGACAACATCTAGAAAAAGAAGAATACAAACTATTCAAAATAGAAGTAAACTCTGGAACATATGCTATTTAGATGTGAAGGGATGAAAGAATTTTTAACAACAAACATTAATATTAGCCAAGTAACAACAAGCATATTAAGGAGATGGACAGGTAGATGATGCTAGCAAGATTCTGCACCAGTCCTAGATTTCTGTTCTGGAAGCTGAAATTTCCCTCGAGATGATGTTGTACTGAATAGAAATAGTTGCTACTACTATAAAATATACTGGTCTCGAGGCTCTAAATGAAGCGAATGATTTTCCTCCAAGTCATTGGTATAAAGTCCTCATTTCTAAACAGGAGAAGAAGAGAATTTCACAAGTTCAATTCTAGACCAGAATGAAGTTGGTTTTACAAAGTTCTTTACTATATAAAAGAACTAATATATTTTTGTAATTGAGTTGAATAAGAGGTGTTTCTTGTATCACATATAACTTTTTAAGAGTTTTTCTTATCAACATAATTTTTTTAATTTCTTAAAAAAGAATATTATTAGAGAAGAAAAATAAACTTCATTCCAATTCATGTTGCAGGTATTAATATATTAAAGTAATCCGTTAGAAAAACTACAAATTATGTTTGTGATTTCATCTCGATTAGTTTTTCAGCAATAAACACAGTCAATATATACGTCCATTTATACGAATAAGACTTTATTCGTTATTAAGAACTCAACGGGGTGCCCCTCCGTTTTGTTTTAGCCAAGGTTACTGAATATTTATGATGTGATTTTGAGTTCCACCATGCAATTATGCGATACTTCTTCCCTTTTGAGATCAGCCTGACTTTTACTGAGCCGACAAAACTAAATGTGGGAACTTTCAGTAACTACAGGGGTTGCCTTTCTCTTATATGAAGCATAATCTTGTTAAGAAAAATCACTTTCTTTATGGATTCGTGCAATACAGCTTAGCGTGATGTTCCCAGAATATCGGTATTACTACAGACAAAAAAGACCCACGGTAAGGATGATTCCATTCCATGAGCCAACAGAGAATTAATAATTCAATATAGCATTGAGCTTTTCCACTTAACACTTTCCTTCTACGTTACTAAAAAGCTATACACTACGCAACAATAAACAAAGATATGAAATCTCTTACAAGACTTTCTACGTTACTAAAAAGCTATAAACTATGCAACAATAAACAAAGAAATGAAATCTCTTACAAGACTTTCTACCTTTATATATACCATCCATTGTAAAAGGAACACACCATGCAAATAATTTGCGAATGAAGAATTGGCATGTGCCGGAATCTTGTCTAGTCGAAGACATCAAGTCAAATGGAATCGACGATTTTAAACTAATTTACGAAGAGGGTCATAGTTGCATTATTTTTTAAAAATATTATTATAGTTATTGCAACTTAGAAGAGTTTTAAATACCAATGATTTAAAAACTCAACCATTTCAACTATAAAAATCTTGAACCATCTAACTTTTCGATTCGATTTTTAACTTTTTTGTTTGATTTACTTTAATAACTTTTGTTGTTAAAAACTGGACAATTTATTAATTAATCAATTAATCTTCATTAACTAATAAGTTCTTATAAACTAAAATAAATCAATTCGTTTTTAATTAATTATTATTTTTAATTAAACTTCAAATTCTTCAATGAGTGAGAACATATTTTCTTAATCATATTTCAAATTTCATAATTTTAATCAATCTTTAGCCGATTTTATAACGGTCTAATACTAGTTAAACCTTTAAACCTTAAATATTTTGTCTTACCGATTTTACTTTTATTTTTAAAACATTGTTAAATACGGTTTATTTGTATTATTATTTTTCTGAATAGCTGGCAGAAGACGTAATAACTAAATTAAAGGCAAAGGAAGAAGTAGCGTCATATTTCTTATGTTTGCTTAGAACTGGCTACTGTTTTAATGGTGCTCAATTTATCAGATGACTAACAATTATAAAATTTGGATACAATTATCGCCAAACTGGTGCATTGTGTTGTGTGTTGTATTGATAATCAATACGGCTATGAAGAAATTAAGTGAGAACTTGTTTTCATAGGTGTTGAAGCAAAATTGAATGTGTTACAGTTCATTCGCTACAAAATTTATCAAAGAGAAAATAACAAACTCTTATACTTTACTGAAATTTTCTGTAGTTAATTGAAACTAAGGAAATCAAGCAACTAACAGAGAAAATAATGCTCTGTTTTTACTAGATCTTTTGCTAAAACCAAAGGGAGAATTGCTTTATGCACTGAAAATTAGAATGTCAAAACCTCAACACTGCTTGGCATTTTGGTGACAAATACCAATCTTTTGTTTGGTGACAACATTGCTTGGCAAAAGGTAGGTGTTTGCCTAATCTTTTGATGAACAATGAATAAATAACATTTCATTATCTTGTTGAAATTCTTTAATAAAGTGTGTGTGTGTGTGTGTGTGTACCCTGATTTGCACCTCCTCAAAATTTTATAGTTACTTTATGCATAAAATTTCACAAAGGTTAACAGTGTTAAATTCATCTCTGAAAGTTGTTGCTACCATCCTTATATCGAGACAGGATTTGAGTTCCTTAAAATTGAAACACGACAAGTAATCCTTTAAGCTTTCTTCTAACCTTTGGGTTATAAATATTAAGTAGAATGAGTCTCTAAGACTACTTAAAGTTGGCTATGTCTAGTGCTATGGAAGTGTCATGTTGTATAAGGTGGAAGAGAAGATGTTAAGCTATATGTTATATATCTCATTATTTAGTTTTGACATTTTTGATAATTGGATCTCCAAGATAATGTAGTTTCAAATTCAATCAAGATAAGATAGAAGATACATTGGATTTGATTGGGTAAAGCTAGCTGGACTATGGGTTAAGAATTGTTGTTTTGGTGTAATTAAATAATAATTCTTGTTTAACTTAGATAAAGACTTAATCTTGTAAAAGAAGTGGATGTGTATCACATGATCAAATAGTGGTGCTGAATGAAGAATTCTATAATGTGGAGACTTTTTGCATGATGAGATAATCTTATTCTTAGATGTGCCTACGGTGGTGTACTGTTACTGTTCCTTCTTGTCAATTGCCGAAAACTTATGTGATGGGCTCACTTCCATTTCAGTTCTTGATGATACCTGGGTCTTATTCTTGAAAGGGGTCATCCCATGTTGGCCACAGTGATGACTGGTAAGAGATTAAGTTGATTTGTAGTGGGTGGTGTGTTTCTTCTTTATGGTTTTCTTGTTGATGATCAGGAAATTGATTGGTGCCGATTTCAATTGGAGCTTCAAGCAATCTGGGCAGTGGATTAAAGCTTTTCAATTGGTGAACATTTTTCAAATCCATCTTAGAAGGAGTTAAACTATAGGAAAGTTGTTTCGTTATATCTCAAGTGCTTTTGTTTTTGTTCCAATTTATTTTAACCACTTGAGTTGTTTATTTTGTTCATTATCATTAAACATTGTTTAAGAAAATCCTCTGTTGAGGTTAGTACAAGGTAGTCGTACTATTGTGTGTGAAATACTTTCATAGGTTGTGAGGATGAGGGATAGTGTCAAAGGTTGAGTGGTGTCGGCTTAGTAAAGTCTTGTATAAAACCATTGTCGTTAGTGAAAGTATTAAGCTGGGTGAAAGCCCCGCAGACGTAAGCAAGGTGTGTCGAACTGTGTTACCAAATCTCGAGTGTTGATCTGTTTAATTTCGTATTTATTTTTTCTATTTTTGTTTGTGATGAAAAATTAACAGTTACTGATACAGTTGCTTTATATCTAGTAACCAATAGATACAGTTACAAGCAACTGCGTTAGAACCAAGTTTTTTTGAAACTACGTCATTCGGGATTTTCAGAAGATGTTGAATTTGATAACATCATATGCAACATACAGATTCGTGAATTTCCTATATTAATGCACATGAACGACATGGTCGTGTATACTATCATAACTATCTAATGTTAGTACCTTAATTCCAAGTGATAATGGTTGTGAGGTGTAAGCCAATTGTCTTTCATGTATCTATTATCTTTCTTCCAAAAATTATTTAACTTATGGTCATAACATCTAAAATTTAGCAATATAGTTCTTGAGCTAATTATTGGTTAAAGTAGTTTTAAATGCGTTGGTTTTTCTAATAAGGTTAGCAAATGGATCATTTTTTAAGCGTTTGTTGATTTTACTTAGGATGGGGATAACTCATTTGAAATTTCCTTAAGAATATTAGAAGATTTTAAAACAATTTTCTTACAAATGACGCCAAATGATATAAGCTGAACTTGTAGTAGCTAAGTTAATTTCATCTCATATCTACAAATCTTCAAAAAAAAAAAACTTCTTAGTGTTAGCAAAGTTAAGACACTCTAAAACTCAAGTTAGTGAGAGTTAAGCATGCTAAGTATGTAGAGAAATCTATAATTGCATTTAATGATTGTAGCTATGAAAACTTACCTTAATAATGTTTCCCTTTTATAGGAAATCTTTAAAGAAGTGTAGCTAGACTTCAATTATCCTAGTGAATTTTGGACCTAAGTCTATAAAGAAGATTAATTATCCTTTGATTAGGACTATAATTCCATATGTGGATGAGTCCTTTCTTAATAGATTTCATTTGTTAAGTACCCTTAAATATGCAAGTGGCCTCAAAATGACCATTGTACAAGTAGTCTTTTCGGCTTTAGGCCTAATCAAGAAGAATGGGCTTTCATGAGTAATCCAAAGTCATATCACTCTTTTTATTAATATACATCTAAAAGTTAATGTTAGTTTTATATATTATTCAAAATCAACAATCCCACAACATACAATTTATGGATGAGTTCCCTAATCATCAATGATAAAATATAAACAAATTATAGAAAATAACCTAAATAAGCATATCATATCACAATCAATTGTTAATCAATACTAGTAATAATATAATTGTGATTAAGTGTCCCCTTGGTTAGCTTGCTACTACCCACCAGTCTGAGAAGGAAGTTGTCCACTGTCCACACTACCACCGCTCTAATATTATTCTCCTCTTGATTATGATAACTTATAATTTTCTTAAAGAGATGCTAGATTTTCCTTTGAACTTTAGATATCTTGGTTTAAAGGACGATTTTAAATTTCTAGGATCAATATGTCTATAGTTCCTTTTATTTGAATATGTAAAGCTACCAACTTGTGAATGCATCAATGATTAGCATTTTGCAGTTGGGAATAATATAAATAATGGATATAAATAGTTAATTACACATCAAACACACAATTATGTTTTGTTGACTAGGTGTACATCTCTTACTAACTAATGCTCTATTGTCAATGATAGTTCGATGAAAAATATTATGTATACTTATTATTTATTAAGCAACATACTTCATAGACAATAAAGGTCAAAATATGTATGTACCTATCCCTATTGATGGTTTTGACCTTATTGATGGTTTTGACCTCCAAATTTCCCTACAATTGCTACTATCTGACATGAATATAATACGTATCATATTTACATTTATTTTCATGTCATAACTAAATCTAATTTATTGTTAAACTTAAAATTACTTATATTGGTATGTTGTCCAACATGATTTTTTTTATTTTCTTTCATGCACCTTAGATTGTAGTGTTTAGAAGCTCCATTTTTCTTACATTTATAGACTTAGCTCTTTTATGACATCTTATTAGCATTTGTACTTTCTTTGGCATATTTTTGTTTCTCCTACTTAAGTTTTTTGGCCTCATTAGTATCACCATCTTCATTAGTATGTATATATATATTCATACTCATTATATGTGTAGAGCTAGCAACTTATGAATGTATCACTTATTATATTTTTATGGATGATTACAATATAGACAATGGATATAAGTAGGTAAGTGCATATCAAACTCACATTTATTCTTTGTTGACTATGTATACATTCCTTATTAGTTAATGCTCTTTCGTCAATGTCAATTTGTTAAGTATGGTGTGCTTAATGTTAATGTAAGCAACATATTTTATAGACAAAAAAATTCATAATATGTGCATACTTGTAAATATCTCTTTTATTGGTAATGGCCCTCCAGATTGGCCTAAAATTGTTATTATTGAGGCATAAATAGAATATGGATCATATTTACATTGTATATGCATATGTCACACTAAATATAATTTATTGCCAAACATAAAATTACTTATATTAGCAGGTCATTCAATAGGATTTATTGGATTTTCTTTTGTTCACCTTGAACTATTGTGTCTACGAGCTCCACATTTCCTAAACTTCTACACTTAGCTCTTTAGTGACATCTTTTTTATATTTGACACCTTTTTTGCTTGTTTTGTTTCTTCATCTTACCTTTTTGGACCTCCTTGGCATCATCCTCTTTGCATGTGGTTATATTTGCTCATACTTATTGGCTGGCTATAAGATTACTCCTTAACATTTTATCATACACTCATAAATCTACTCTTCTTATAGAAATTATTTTAAAATTCCTTAACTTTTTTGGAACAATAGATAACAATAACATCATGTTTACATGTGTAACCATATAGGTCTCATGCTCTATAGCTACAAGAATGGTCCCTTTTTAGTCTAATAGTATGCTTTCCATCCCTTAGTAAACTCACATGCTACATCTCCATCACACAATATTCCATTGCATTGCATATTTATTTCTTTTTTAGTTTTTTGACAATTGCAAGTGGAATATTTGTCTTCCACACATATACATATAGAATTTCCTTTTAGAATGTCTACTCAAGTTCATATTCCTTATAGTTTCTAGCATACTAATAACGAAGATGTACTTGGGTAATAAAATTTGTCCATTGAAATTTTTGATCATGTTATTATCAACAAATGGACAGTTGAAATCAAATGAATGGTATGGCCTAGGTCAATTCTCATTTAGATATTCAAGCAAACCTAAAGCACACCAAAGTTTAATTATAGTGAGTATATTGAACTACTTATTCAAGTCATCAACATATGTAGACTATGCATATTCCTATAATTTCCTTCTTAAGTTTTTTTCACTCCAAATCTATACCAATTATGATAAATATGTCAAGAATATATTCTGTAAATTACATTTGGTAATATAACTTCAATAGCTCTTGTTAATCTCTAAAGACATAAAATTCAATACTATATAATTCAGAAATTAAGTAACACAAGATAATATTACACCAAATGATACTAAATTTTATATTAACCAACCTCATACGTATCAATGATACTACGAGTCCATCTCTATTTTCTAATTCCAAGTCAATTAATAAGAGTGATATAGATCAACTTCATGATTTAGTATTTTTCCACTTCCAATATAGCCTATGTTGTAGGATAAAGCCCTTTATCTTCATCATTTTCAATTGCACTAATTATTCACCTTTTTTAAAAAGCAACCATTCATCCTAAATATGGGTCTCAAATGTTTCTATTATGCTTTTCATGACTGAAAAACAAATTTATAACCTCTTGAATTTCAGTAATGAGGTTTATTGATTCTTTGAGACTACTTTCTATAATAGATCTTGGATTACTTGATTTCATCATAGATATGACCTCGAAACTTACAATATTCAAAGGCATAATTTAATTTTCTCTTCTTCCTTAACTTCCTCTTAGCATCTTTGCATATATTAGAATCCATAAATATGTTAAAAAAATGTCTACATTCTTTAACCATCATAGTGGTAGTAGTACGCTAGACTTATCCAATACTTTGTAGTTCCTAATCAAGAACTTGGCTAATACCATTTTAGCCTTATTAGATATGAAACATGTAAGCTTGGGTATATATGTCTTGATTTTGAAACACTAGTTATTATTTTCATATAATTTCAACCACACGTGCATCTTTCTATCCTAGTCTATTCTACTTAGAGTCACTTTCTCCTACCTAACATTAAATAATTAGTAATAACATATCCACCTCCATCTGAATTTTCACCACTACTTTAATGATTATGTTCATTTGTCTTATTATCGTTATCATTATTTTTAACTTGCTCTTTTCTTTATAATGATTATCTGCATCGTCAGCATATATATCTTAAAAATATTCTCTATACTACTTTGTTGATGACTTTTACAATTTTCCCTAAGACTATATTTACTTTATTAGGAAGCCCATCATCACCATACAAATCAATCCTAATATCATCTTAATATTCAAAACTTTTGAAACAAAAATTAAAGTGTGTAGTTTATATGTAACATGCACATCAATTTTCTCGTATGTTTTTAATAAGTTTATTAACCAAATGCAACTATTATTTGATTCAATGAGTTTTAAAGACTCACTGAACATGAAACACACCACTTTATAATAAGCGTTGTCAACTTGTTGGTATATGAGATCATTCCACCTTTCACAAATTTGCCTGTATCTCACAAAATCAAGTTTAACTTTATCAAAAGTGTTTGATTTCCTACTCATAACTCAACTTAATATTTGACTTAAAGTGTCCACCATAAAATAATCTCAAATTTTAATAGTTAGTCATTACAACAACAACAACTACTACTACTACAACCCAGTAGAAACCTTACTAACATGCGGGATCCGGAAAGATCTAGTAGTACGCCACCTTATCCCTAATTAGTATAGAGGTTATTTTTGGATAACCCATATGAAAAAATGAAATAATAATAATAATATTATTATTATTATTAATATTATTATTATTATTATTATTATTATTATTATTATTATTATTATTAATAACTACTACTACTACTACTTCTACTACTACTACTAAATCAAGCTAGGTAGGAAAAAAAAAGGCTTAGACTAAATCCCTAAAAGGTAAGTACTGCCTATTTACAAGTTTAGGCTAACTACAAGAGGAAAAAGGTAAAAGACTTATAAGAGCTATAAGGATCTCTTTACGAGGGATCTTTTATATGTATCTTAGTATGCTAAAGTTTTCTAATGCGATTCATGTCCTCAGTAAGTTCTAACATTGTCACATATAGTTAGTCATTATAACCCCAAAATAACAGTATGTTTAATCAAATATAATACAAATCAAATTAAATAAAAGAATAACCAAATAGTATAGTAAATAAACAAAAATTATAAAGGCTTGCATATGTCAAATTGAATGAAAGTTTGAAAATTAATATTTAGGCCTAAGTATAGTCTTTACATGTAAAATGTTTTATTGTAAATTTCGTATCCTAGATCCTAAGGTCCAAGTCATCCATGACATACCTAAATTTTTATAAACTATATAAAACCTTTTGTTAGCAATTAAAGCCTCCCTTACCCAAAGATCTAAAGGCATCAAGACCCAACATCTCAAAACCTATATCAATCTAAAGGTATGACCTTTCTCTTTCAATGCCTAAACCACATGTTTTTATGTCCTATACTGTTCAATAATTTCCATGCACAAGCATTCATTATCCAAGTCTTATCTTCATCTTCTGAAAGCCATACAAAATTCAAATCTAAACAATTAACAGATAGAGTTTTTGTTAAAATTAATTACCTAATCTAAATAAGTACATCCATTTAAGTCCACACCCTCCATATAATATGTTTTAAACATACATCTATTCACACATTGAAATAAAAGGAAAAGAGTTAGTTGACTAATTTATTATACATGGTGATCCAATTAGAAAAAATTCAACTAAAAAAACAAAATAATAAAAATATGAAACCTTAATTACCTTGACCATGAGAACTCGCTAATAAAATATATTAAAACAAGAGTATAATCAGAACATATGGGGCGCAAAAAGGCAAAAGAAACAGTATACTAATATAAACATGAGGACATATGATGAAATACATACCATATAGACATTGTTGTAAAATAATAAAATAAATTTATAAGGATACCTATAATAAATTTTGGGATCACATGCAAGAAAAATATATAAAGGAGACCTACCTATAAAACACCATTCTATCTCTTTCCTCCACAATGTACAAATCAACCAAGGATGGCATTGTCTCTTATGCATTAGACAACAATGAATGATTAACTAAAAAGGGACCAAAATAGACATTTAGTCAGGAGAAAGAAAATAGTGAATTACAAGAAAATAGTGAATTACTTATCAAATTGACTTACCTAACTATTTCTTACTCTTTAGACAATGTGAGACAAAAGATAAATCATAGAGATTAAAAAAAAAACCTTCAAACGATCTGATTTAGGGGCAACATTAAGGATTTCATCCTTAAATCAAAAAAGGATGGTCCAAACCAAGTAGATCCTACATCATGAATTAGGATGCCTAAATACAATGACGGGCCCATATTTAATACAAAAAAGCCAAATATGTTTGTTAGACATATTTCAAATGGAAGTTTACGGTTATGTCAACTTAAGGTTCAAAAATAATAGTTTTATAATATTATAGTTCTTATTTAATGCTACTAAATATTATGGTTAAATTTAAATTCAGATAAAAATATTAGGGTCAAAAATTGCACCTTTAGCCTTTACCTTAACTTAAAACTTTGTTTGTTCTAAAATCTCTTTCAATATTAACTTGTAAATGTTATTATTATTTTAGAGGTTAATAATATACTATATATATGGAGATGAAATATATGATTATTAATTATGATAGCTTACCCAAAGCCCTTAAATTTCTTCCAAACCCAAGAACTAAAACCTCCATATCAAACTTATTTTGTATTTTAACTTGTAAGAAAAGTTTATAGAAAGTGATCCTTTAGTAAGAATTATATGTATGATATAAGAAGTTTCAAAACTTATCTTGGTTGGAAAATAATTGATGAACTATTATATCAAAGATCTTAACATGTGTAAACCAAATTATTGAAAAGAAAGCACGTTAACTAGGTTTTGAAATTCTAGTTAAGCACAAAGTACCTTCAGCATATCTAGAACTTGAAAGAGCCGTAAGGTTTTTATCAAACAATATAGGTTACATTTTAGATATTCTCACTTCTGAGCTTAGCCCAAAGGCTCCAAATTTCTTATGCCACGATCGCCAATTTATACATCTTATTATAACTAGAGCATAAATGATGGTACTAATTTATTTGGGGCATGTTTATTTTGTTGTATTTTTTATACAATAATACAAGTTAAATAGAGAAAAAGGGGTCTGTGGTGATGAGAAAGAGAGTTGTGGTGTAGGAGCTGAAGGAGTGAAAAAAGATAAAGAAAAACAATATTGCCATGATTCTAAGTAAAATATCATAAATAAAATGTTGTGGTTGTAGATTATTCAATTTGTAACAAAAGTATACAACTACCAATTTTTTGTTGGCTCATTTTTTTAATTTCTAATGACTATGAAAAAGTTGTTGATGGTTGTTAATAATAGATTTTAATTTAGTTAAATTTTCTCTCTTCTCTTTTTATTTCTCTTCTTTTTCTTTACATATTCCCTCAAATTTTATGTTTAAATTGATTGAAATTAGTTTTGATTATGATTGAATCAAATTAGTATTAGAGTAATAAATTATGTTAACTTATGGAGATTTGAGATGGTATAAGGAACCAAATAACAAGAGTAAAGAACATTTAAAGAAATTATTGAGTTGCAAATTAAAGATCTGGAGGTAAAATAGGAGAGATAATTGAATGGATTGGAACTGATGATGCAATAACTTCCACAAATGTGCTTACAATAACAAACGAGTAATGTAGCTGAAAGGTTACAAACCAACCAATCTTAATCATCTTCGCATCTAGATTATATGGTTCTAACTAGGTTGACAAAGTTGTAGATTCCTTATTTTGACAACAAAAAAGTTTAAAAAAAATGGAGTCATTTTCTTTTTGATCTTCCAAATCTTAAGGTGAAGATTATGGTAATATAACTAAATTAAGAAGTTTTACTATGGCATTAATTCTATATTAAGAAAAGATTGACCCGGTTTTAAGCTTAGGGGAATATATCTTGCCCTTAGAGCAATGTTTTAGAGAAACAATTATATTGATCAGGTTAGAGACTTGAAGGAACTAGTTCAAACAATTCGTTGAAAGAATATTATGTCAAATTTGATGTTTTTCTTATAATTTGATTATTCATAAACCTTATTTGGTAAGTGTACTCTTGAAAAGGTTTACAAACAATATTGAATGAGCTATGAAGTTACTAAATCCATAGAACCTATAATAATGAATAAATTTGCTAGAGTCCAACAATTAACACCTTTGTAAGACAACTATGAGAAGTCATCAGGGACGTGTATCTTATGTTAATAAGTATTTATTAGTAATTTTACATACCCAATCCCATCAAGTTAAATAACTTAAACTATTGGCCTAAAATTAACTAACACTAGCAGAGATCAGGATGAATGGAGGCTAAAAGACTATACTTTTAGTGTGATGAAAAGTATGTTCCTAGGCATAAGTTTAAAAAGAAATTTTTCATATGTATATTGTTCAAAATGTGGGAGAAGAAAGACAAAAAGCTAAAGTAAGGGAATGCACAGTAAATAATGTTGATTTGTTAAACCAAAATATGTTTTTGCAAGTAATGAAATGAGTTATTAATGAAGGTTTTAGGCAAATGGAGGTAGTATGGTACTTTAGAAATAAGCCAATGCACTTTTTGATAATATAGTGGCAATACTCATAATTTTATATTGCATTAGAGTGGTTAACAAGGAAGAAGATTATTTCTTAGAGGAAATCGAGCTTGTGAGGGTTTAAATGGTGGAGGAATGTAGTAAATAAGTTATCATCTTTGTAAAGGTTTTAAGTGTACAATGGAAGGGCATCAATTATGTAGAGACGCTCTAATGTTAGCTATTGGAGGCAATCATATAGTATTAGAGTTCAATGTATAGCTTCTCTTAATGAATCCGTTTGCAAAATTTTTTAAGGGGACTATGAAACTTAAGTGGAATTAGTAAAGGGTTCAACTACAAAATGTTATTAGTGATTAGAAATTCACTCTAATTTAAGATAAAAATCTATAGAAATGATTTCAATCTACGTGAGCTACTAGTCAATTACATATTTTACATTTAGATTAGAAAAAAATGGTTTAATCCAATTATTTGAATGAACGATGATAACAAATAAAGGAGTAATGGTGGCTCTTAAGGAATAGACAAAGCTAGCATAATAATAAAGTTGCTATAAAGGTTTCAAGATGTATCCATAGATCCGAAGAAGTTACCTTCTAAAAGGGCACATGATCACACAATTTCATTAAATAAAGGCAACCACCCATTTGTGACCTTACAGACATTGTAGAGCTTAGAAAGATGCCATTGAGGAATCTATACGAAATGTTGAAGTAAGGGATCATCTAATGCATCATAAGTTCATTTTCTTCTTCAATATTTTTGGTTAAAATTAAATATGGAACTTGGATATTATACATAGATTATAAGGCTCTTTATGAACATATATATAAAGATAAATTTCATATACAACTTACTGGAGTTGTTAGATGAATTGCATGGTTTTAAGTAGTTTATAAAATTATATTTGCTTATGGTCATCATCAAATTAGGATGAATAAGGATGATATCCAAAAAATGCTTTTAAAACTCATGAAAGATATTGTGAGTTTTTTATCATACGTTTTGGACTTACTAATGTCTTTCGAATCTTAACGAATATTATTTTAATCTTTATCTAAGGAAATTTGTTTTGGTATCTTACAATGACATGCTTTTACATAGTCTTGTGTGAGCACTTGGTTCATTTGGAAAAGGTGTTGTTAGTGTTGAGAAAGCTTATGTTATATACTAACGAGAGTAAATGCACTTTTGACGCTAAATATATTGAGTAGTTAAGATATATCATCTTTTTTTAACGATAAAAAAAATTGAGACAATTTTAGCAACAAATATCTAACAATTTAAGAATTTTCTTAGGATGACTACATATTATAGAACATTTATAAAGGAGTATAGACAAATTAATAAGTTATTGATTGCACTCTTGAAGAACATATAAAGCTTTTTAAAAATATTGCGATGATAGGTCTAATATTGGCATTACCTAACATTAGTAAGACTCAAGCAAGGAAGGCATTGGAGTAGTGTTGATGAAGGATAGGCATCCAATTGACTATATTAATAAAGCTTTATCTCCAAGTATAGTCATTTGGTTGTTTATGAGAAGGATATGTTAGTTTTAATTATGGAAATTTAGCATTGTTAATATGTCAGTTTTGGTTCTAACAATTTAACATTGGTCTCACCACCTGATCGAAAAAAGATTTATGTTATAAACTAACCACAAAAGTCTTAAATATATGATCACAACTCTATTTCAACAAAGATGGTTATCAAAATTGTTGGATATAACTATAAGATTATCTATAAGAATGGAATGGAAAACCATTCTTCCTATGCTCTTTCGAGGTTTCTTAGTTCTAAACTATATCTACACATATAATGCCAAATGTAAATTCTAACTTAAAGTAATTAGAGATATTTAGAATGAAGATCATGTCTTATAGAAATTGATTCATAACTTAGGAGGCAAATGGAAGCGGTAATTCAATATATGCTTGGTCACACTCATATGGGTTATTCAAATGGAGGGGGCAATTAGTGGCGGGAGCTAACATTACTTTTGAGGAATAAATATAAAACATTCCAACTCTAGATTTGTTCAACCTTGATGAATTATTAAGTAGTATTGGGTAAATATCTCACTTGATTTTATAAGGAGTTTCATGTTTTTGAAGGAAAATCAGTACTTATATGGTAGTTGTTGAGAGATTAAGCAAATTTAGTCATTTCATTCTACTTTCCCATCCATATTTAGCAGAAGTATAATTCAAGTGTTTATTTGATCATATTTTCCAATGAAATGCCTCCAACTATAACTGGTGATAAAGACTCAATTTTCGCTAAAAAGTTCTTCAAAATTTAGGGAGTGACTTTGCAACTATCTTTTGTATATAGTCTTCGACGGGATAGTCAGACTTGAGGTTTTGAATCACACGTTAGAGACTTATACTATATTTCATTCTGCCATTAATTCACCATTTGAAGTACTTTATAACTTACCAAGGTTCCATTCAAAACAACCAAGGTTTCAGTCAAAACAGCATTCCAATAAAGTTCATAAACTTCAAAAAATCACAAAATTTTAACAACATAAATTTAACTCAAATTTAACCTACTCATACCCCATCTAGGTCAAAAAACTTAAGATCTAGTTTAGAAACCCTAGAATCAATTGGGTTCACCTAACTCATCCTCTTCCAACACAAACCTTTCATTCTCTACACAAACTCCTTTCTTTCTCTAACTCCTTCATCCTTAACACAACCCATTACTTTAATAAAGCAAGAAAAAGAGATGATTAACCCACCTTAACAAAGTTGATTTCTCTTCTTTTCTTATTTCACCGAAAACTTCTCTCCTTCTCTCTTATTTTCGACACTCTCCTCCCTTCTTCTAATTCAAGATAACTTATATGGGCTTTCTTCCCATTTTACCCTCTATTAGTAAGTCTCTTCCAAGTTTGCCTCTTCTTTCATTTATTTTAAGTCTACTAACTCTCTTAACCCATTAAACACCATATTAATTCCAACTTAATTCTAGCACTTCATTCTAACTTCTACCTTCTAATTTATATTCATACTTGCTACTTTGATGACTCAGCTCTAAAAATAATGAAACAAATAAATCACTAATAAATAAAACAATTTTAAGGTCCAACAAAAACCTCCATATCAGACTTATTTTATATTTTAACTTGTAAGAAAAGTTTGTAGAAAGTGATCCTTTAGTAAGAATTATATGTATTATATAAGAAGTTTCAAAACTTATCTTGGTTGGAAAATAATTGATGAACTATTATATCAAAGATCTTAACATGTGTAAACCAAATTATTGAAAAGAAAGCAGGTTAATTAGGTTTTGAAATTTTAGTTAAGCACAAAGTGGTAAGGTTAATTTGATGGTTTGTAAAAAATGATGGATTGATAAAAGTTGTAATTCAAAAAGAGTGTCTTCTGATATTTAAATGAGATATAACCATATGGTTTTCAACCATATGCCTACTTACAAGGACTACACAAGCTTTTCATCAAGAATTAAGAGTGTAATCATGAACCAAAAGTATGTATGAAGGGAATCAAATCACTCCAAATCTTAAGGAAAGAAAAGTATGATCAATTAACTTGATCATGGTCTATTTAGCTCTACGTAGGCATCAAATTTGAAAGTTAGGTAAATGAGAAATGAATTAGAAGTGGTACTGAAAAGAGGATTATATTATAAAAGCTAATGTAAAAAGGATTGAGGTAAAGTATTGATCGTACCTTCAGCATATCTAGAACTTGAAAGAGCCATGAAGTTTTTATCAAACAATATAGGTTACATTTTAGATATTCTCACTTCTGAGCTTAGCCCAAAGGCTCCAAATTACTTATGCCACGATTACCAATTTATACATCCTATTATAACTGGAGCACAAATGATGGTACTAATTTATTTAGGGCTTGTTTGTTTTGTTGTATTTTTTATATAATAATACAAGTTAATATAGAGAAAAAGGGATCTATGGTGGTGAGAAAGAGAGTTGTGGTGTAGGAGCTGAAGGAGTGAAAAAGATAAAGAAAAAAAATGTTGTCATGATTCTAAGGAAAATATCATAAATAAAATGTTGTGGTTGTAGATTATTCAATTTGTATCAAAAGTACAGTATAACCTCTTTAAATTGATATTCGGTAAATTAATAAACTCTCTAAGATAATATTTTTCCGGTCCCGACGTGAGTCAATTGAAAATTTAACAAATTTCAATAAGATAATAAGATAATATATTTTTAAAATACCCCTATATAAATATAGGGTCCCATTAATATCATAAATTAATAATGATATAAACTTATGCAAATATAACTAAGACAATTTATTGAAATATGATTATAGTGTTGTTTGTTTTTTCTTAAAATTTAAGTCTAGTTGGAGCTCATCTCTAGCTTTTCTTATTGCATAATACTTAATTATTAAGAAACAATGAACATTATTTATTAGTTTTCATTAATATTAGATTTATTCAATTAATATGAAACATGAATTTTTCTAAGATACAACGTTTTTTTATGTAATCAAAATTTAACTTCAATCAATTACAAAAATCTCTTTAAATTAATAAATATTAATTTATCGGTCAATTAATATCTCTATAAAATAATAAATATCATGATCCCAATAATATTAATTTATAGAGGTTTTACTGTATACAACTACCAATTTTTTGTTGGCTCATTTTTTAATTTCTAATGACTATGAAAAAGTTGTTGATGGTTGTTAATAATATATTTTAATTTCGTTAAATTTTCTCTCTTCTCTTTTTTTTTCTCTTCTTTTTCTTTACATATTCCCTCAAATTTTATGTTTTAAATTGATTGAAATTAGTTTTGATTATGGTTGAATCAAATTAGAGTAATAAATTATGTTAACTTGTGGAGATTTGAGATGATAGACAGAACCCAATCACAAGACTAAAGAACATTTAAAAAAATTATTGAGTTACAGATTAAAGAGCTAGAGGTAAAATAGGACAGAGAATTGAATGAATTGGAATTGATGATGCAATAACTTCCACAAATGTGCTTACAATAACAAATGAGTAATGTAGAGGAAAGGTTACAAACCAACCAATCTTAATCATCTTCGCATCTAGATTATATGGTTCTAACTAGGTTGACAAAGTTGTAGTTTCCTTATTTTGACGCCAAGAAAGTTAAAAAAAATGGATTCATTTTCTTTTTGATCCTTCATCTCTTAAGGTGAAGATCATGGTAATATAACTTAATTAAGAAGTTCTACTATGGCATTAATTATATATTAAGACAAGATTAACCTGGTTTTAAGCTTAAGGGAATATATCTTGCCCTTAGAGCAATGTTTTAGAGAAACAATTATATTGATCAGGTTGGAGACTTGAAGGAACTAGTTCAAACAATTCGTTGAAAGAATATTATGCCAAATTTGATGTTTTTCTTATAATTTTATTATCCATAAGCCTTATTTGGTAAGTGTACTCTTGAAAAGGCTTACAAATAATATTGAACGAGCTATGAAGTTATTAAATCCATAGAACTTATAATAATCAATAAATTTGCTAGAGTCCAATAATTAACAACTCTATAAGACAACTATGAGAAGTCATCAGGGAGGTATATCTAATGTTAATAGGTATTTATTAGTAATTTTACATACCCAATCCCATCAAGTTAAATAACTTAGACTATTGGCCTAAAATTAACTAACACTAGCAAAGATCAGGATGAATGGAGGCTAAAAGACTGTACTTTTAGTGTGATGAAAAGTATGTTCCTAGGCATAAGTTTAAAAAGAAATTTTTCATATGTATATTGTTCAAAATGTGGGAGAAGAAAGACAAGAAGCTAAAGTAAGGGAATGCACAGTAAATAATGTTGATTTGTTAAACCAAAATATGTTTTTGCAATTAATGAAATGAGTTATTAATGAAGGTTTTAGGCAAACGGAGGTAGTATGGTACTTTAGAAATAAGCCAATGCACTTTTTGATAATACAATGGAAGGGCATCAATTGTTTCTTTATATAAGTTAGGCACTATATTTTATACTCATAATTTTATATTGCATTAGAGTGGTTAACGAGGAAGAAGATTATTTCTTAGAGGAAATCGAGCTTGTGAGGGTTTAAATGGTGGAGGAGTGTAGTAAATAAGTTATCATCTTTGTAAAGGTTTTAAGCGTACAATGGAAGGGCATCAATTGTGTAGAGACGCTCTAATATGAGCTATTGGAGGCAATTATATAGTATTAGAGTGCAATGTATAACTTCTCTTAATGAATCCGTTTGCAAATTTTTTAAGGGGACTATGAAACTCAAGTGGAATTAGTAAAGGGTTCAACTACAAAATGTTATTAGTGAATAGTACTTCGCTCTAATTTAAGATAAAAATCTATAGAAATGGTTTCAATCTACGTGAGCTACTAGTCAATTACATATTTTACATTCAGATTAGAAAAAAAAATGGTTTAATCCAGTTATTTGAATGAACGATGTTAACAAATAAAGGAGTAATGGTGGCTCTTAAGGAATGGACATGGCTAGCATAATAGTATCAAGATGTATCTATAGATCCTAAGAAGTTACCTTCTAAAAGGGCACATGATCACACAATTTCATTAAATAAAGGTGGAACAACCACCGATTTGTGACCTTACAGACATTGTAGAGCTTAGAAAGATGCCATTGAGGAGCTTGTATACGGAATGTTGAAGTAAGGGATCATCTAATGCATCATAAGTTCATTTTCTTCTTCAATATTTTTGGTTAAAATTAAATATGGAACTTGGATATTATACATAGATTATAAGGCTCTTTATGAACATATATATAAAGATAAATTTCATATACAACTTACTGGAGTTGTTACATGAATTGCATGGTTTTAAGTAGTTTTTAAAGTTAGATTTGCTTATGGTCATCATCAAATTAGGACAAATAAGGATTATATCCATAAAATACTTTTAAAACTCATGAAAGATATTGTGAGTTTTTTGTCATGCATTTTGGACTCACTAATGCCTTTTGAATCTTAACGAATATTATTTTAATCTTTATCTAAGGAAATTTGTTTTGGTATCTTACGATGACATGCTTTTACATAGTCTTGTGTGAGCACTTGGTTCATTTGGAAAAGGTGTTGTTAGTGTTGAGAAAGCTTATGTTATATACTAACGAGAGTAAATGCACTTTTGACGCTAAATATATTGTGTACTTAAGATATATCATCCTTTTTTTACGATGATAAAAAAATTGAGACAATTTTAGCAACAATTATCTAGCAATTTAAGAATTTTCTTAGGATGACTAGATACTATAGAACATTTATAAAGGAGTATAGACAAATTATAAGTTATTGATTGCACTCTTGAAGAACATATAAAGCTTTTTAAGATTATTGCGATGATAGGTCTAATATTGGCATTGCCTAACATTAGTAAGACTCAAGTAAGCAAGGCATTAGAGTAGAGTTGATGAAGGATAGGCATCCAATTGACTATATTAATAAAGCTTTATCTCCAAGTATAGTCATTTGGTTGTTTATGAGAAGGATATGTTAGTTTTAATTATGGAAATTTAGCATTGTTAATATGTTAGTTTTGGTTATAACAATTTAACATTGGTCTCACCACCTGATCGGGAAAAAGATTTGTGTTATAAACTAACCACAAAAGTCTTAAATATATGATCACAACTCTATTTCAACGAAGATGGTTATCAAAATTGTTGGATATGACTATAAGATTATCTATAAGATTGGAATGGAAAACCATTCTTCCTATGCTCTTTGGAGGGTTCTTAGTTCTAAACTATATATACACATACAATGCCAAATGTAAATTCTAACTTAAAGTAATTAAAGATATTTAGAATGAAGATCATGTCTTATAGAAATTGATTCATAACTTAGGAGGCAAATGGAAGCGGTAATTCAATATATGCTTGGTCACACTCATATGGGTTATTCAAATGGAGGGGGCAATTAGTGGCGGGAGCTAACATTACTTTTGAGGAATAAATATAAAACATTCCAACTCTAGATTTGTTCAACCTTGATGAATTATTAAGTAGTATTGGGTAAATATCTCACTTGAGTTTATAAGGAGTTTCATGTTTTTGAAGGAAAATCAGTTGTTATATGGTAGTTGTTGAGAGATTAAGCAAATTTAGTCATTTCATTCTACTTTCCCGTCCATATTCAGAAGAAGTATAATTCAAGTGTTTATTTGATCATATTTTCCAATGAAATGCCTCCAACTATAACCGGTGATAAAGACTCAATTTTCGCTAAAAAGTTCTTCAAAGTTAGGGAGTGACTTTGCAACTATCTTTTGCATATAGTCTTCCAAGGGATAGTCAGACTTGAGGTTTTGAATCACACGTTAGAGACTTATACTATATTTCATTCTGCCATTAATTCACCATTTGAAGTACTTTATAACTTACCTCCTCCTGATACATTCCCTATTTAACTGGAGACTAGGAACTCCCTCGGTCGATCAAGCTTTAACAAATGAAGAAAATATTCTTAGAATAGTTGGGTTCCATATGGAACGAATTCAATATTGGATAAAGCAGCTGATGGATAAACATAGAAATAATAGAGAGTTCAACCAAGGTAATTTTGGTTTTTGTCAAACTCCACCATATCATCAATGTTGACGTATAACATAGATATTCTCACAATTTAACTCATCTATTTTATCGTGCTCAAAAAATAGAAAAGTGATCTACTAATTAGAATTGTCTCTAATGTTTCTCAATTAAAGAAATATGTTCCCAACTCAACAAGGTTGCGACTACTTTTCTTAATTTACAAGGTTCAATTGTGTAGATTCCTATAGCAATCCTGGAAAAAGATTGGCAAACGGAATAATCAAATTGCTGTCTAGGTGATAGTCGAATGAGCAGATCAACTACACTCTAAAAAGCTATAAATAAAATGATGTTATACACTATTCAATTTGTAAGTGAAGAGTAAATCTGCCTAATATTTATTGGCTCTACTTGTGTTTAACGACTATGAAAAAGCTGTTTGATAGTTATTAATACAGAGTTTCAGTTTGGCAATGAATACTCCTTTCTTCTCTTCCAACATCACTTCCTGATTCTTTAACTATTTCCCAAATTCCGATTCTAAATCGATCAAAAACCCTAGTTTTTGTTCCACCGTATCAACTCCAATAAATATATTAGTCATTAGTTCAGTCATGTAAAATTTGGCATCATATGAAGGAACAAAATGGCATCCTTGCGAACATCATAAACTGAAATCAGCATGCACTACCAAAATGCCCATTTCAATTGGTTAGCTGTACAGTAGTAATGACCCTAATAACCATTTAAGTTTCTCCATGGATATATATTGGAGAAGCAACAATTACACACACCACAAAAAAGAAAAGAGATCCTGTTGAACAAAACAAGCAAAAATACGACTATATTTACAAATTCTCTACTTAAACTAAATCAAGGCGTGGATTTTTTGAAAAAATAGAAGACCTTTTGTACAAAGTTACCTTAAGGGCTTAATTCTTTTTGGGTATCTTTGGCCGCGACCTCGCACTGGCTCTCCTTGCGACATCCCATGCCTTCTGTGGGGCATAGATACCTAGCTGTGCAGCAAAAAATGACTCGTATCCAGGTGAATCAAAAGCAAAGCCTGTATGTTTAGATAATTCTCGTGGAAGTTGAGCTACAGCGTAGCTCCTTTCCTCTTGGGGTGTTAGCCGGTTCTCAATCTCAAGCAGTCCAGCTCTTGAATTGTCATCAGGCTCATGTCTGTGAATTTCCTGAACAATCTGATAATCGTAGGGAAAGAACCATCTTTGAACCCTGCTCCAAAACACATAAAAATTAAGGATACAAATGAACGAATATACAACAGAAAAAATCAAAGGTTAAAAAAAAATAAGAGATAATAAAGAGTATATGGAAACCATTTTGTTCTTAAGATCTGGCTCTGAACAATTGATACATGTTTATTTGATGAACAAACTTTACAATGTTACAACCTAAGTATTCAAGTAATATTCCTTCAGCAAACTTTTAAACTAAAAACCAGCATTGCTTGATAAAGGAGGGTTTCTAGACTTTAAGGGAGTTTTCTTCTCCATGCAGCTCAACCTAAATCAGCTTTGGGAATCAGTTTAGGGATACAAGACGCATTTCGGATTCAATGGAAACTAATTTGGTCTAATGATTAGCGTGAACAAAATGTGTTTGCTAATGATAAAAGATGCTGATCATGTATTAAAAAATTGCCATCAGGTGTTTCAAAATAAATTCCTAAACCTTACCCTTGGTAAATGAAGTCACCGAGGAGTGCAACAATGGGAACAAGAATAAGTGCGACGTAGAAATAGAATGTACTCATCAAGACATAAATCACGAAATAAACATTCTCCTGCGTTAATGTCAAAATACATATCAGTATGTCATTAGTCATGAGCAGGTCTAGCAATTTCAGATAACCCCCAAATCTTTTTGTAAATTGAAAAAGAAGAGATCCAAATGACTTACCCGTAGAAGTGAATATACAAAAATGAATAAGAACCAAGCCAAAATGCTTCCTCCAACACTAATGTAATGCCATCTTGTAATTGAATTACAGATCATCAGAAGGCGCAGGTTAACTGTGATTACAATACATGTGAAGGCCATTGTGCTAACATCCCATTGTCCAAACATCTTGCCTGATGGATTTTTACCACAATCACTTGACACGGTCACAAAGGAGTAGAAAACTAAAGATTGCAACACTGAAAAGCAAGCCCAAGTAGCCACCACTCTCCACTTGAAAAATACATTCTTTATCCCTTCTTTGTACAGTTGAGGATACTTCTTGGACAGTGAAGCACCAACATCCTAGCAAAACACACATTAATGTCACCAAGGAAGTCAAAGATTCAAGCTTACTGCAAATCCTTGTACTTCTAGGATGGAACACTATAAACAATTGTAAACTAAAGGGGTTTTGGAACGTATAATAACCTTGTCAAAAAGCCCAACCATGATAACCGGTAAGGCTGTAAATATGACATTATACAGGGACTGGAACCAATCATCATAGAATCTTTGACCAGAAAACCCGGTATGAAAGGTGAACCAAAATTGGGTCAAGGTGAATGTAAGATTCTTGTAAAAGAAATACGTGATAACCTTCAGAAGCAATAAAAACATCGTCAATTTAAAAGGGACATATGTCATTGTTGTAACAGAATCAACTAAGTGGAAGATTAAGGATTTCAGGATCATAAACTCATACCTTGCATATTCTAAGATAGGACCAACGTCCATGCACAAGAAGCAAATCCGTTAAATAACGAAATTGGGCAATTGCAAAATCACTAGCCATTACTGCCTGCATCCCTTCCAACCCACTAATTCCAACACCAATATGAGCAGCTTGAATCATGCTAACATCATTAGCACCATCTCCAATACTAAGTGTTATCTTACGTGCACCTTTCTTGACAAGACTTGTTACCTAAACATAAATACAAATTTCTCAAAAAGAAAGGCCTCGAATACTCGAGATATGCATTTAACACCAAGAATATCTATTTTAAGAAAAATATATGCAACTGTAGCTTTTAAATATGCTCCTCCAAATATACCTAAGCAGTCATATTCTCAAACATATACATGAATTTTATCAAGTTTTCTGTAAAAGTTTATGCATAAGAATGTGACTAATAATCTGTTACCAAAACAAAATGGACTTTCAGTTTAGCACAGTAATGTTAAAAAGTCATAGTCTTTCCGTTAAATACTTCCAACAAGATAAAAAGAAGAAAATTTGATATTTCCATGCTTTATGCTGTCCACTTATTGGTCAAACACTTGGTTTTTAGATGTATGGTAAATACATGACAAATAATGAGAAGGGTAATCACCTGTGCTTTCTGTAAAGGAGAAACTCGGCAACAAACAACTGAACTACAATTCAAGCTCAGATTCAGTAGCATTACTCGTAAACTTGGGTCTAATGCATACATTAGGCACTTGCCATCTATAATAAGTGCTAATTTTGGTCCAGATATGGTGTGCATATGGTGCTGTGCTTCCTCAAGGCAATTTTTTAGCTCTTTTTTGACCTCTTCCTTCATAAAGCGAGCAATTTCTATTTGGTCACCCTGCAACAAAAATTATCATTTGATGGAGGCAATGAATAATGTCTACTAAAATTGAACAGTCCCCAAATTCCTAGCATCAGACCATAGTAAACTCTTACCCTGTTTTCCACTTCTCTAATTGCATCTGTTTCAGAGCTAATAATAAACTGCTTCATGTCATTGTTAATCAAGTTGCAAGCTGCAGCGAATGATAAACAAAAGAAATTTTTTAAATTGCACAAGCATACAAGATGGCACATAACTCAAGACAACACTTACAGAAGGGCAAGATAACAATAAGTAACAACTCACCGTATGCTATGTTTATTGCTGTTTCCATCTTATCTCCTGTTAGTACCCAGATCTTAATTCCAGCTCTAGAAAGAGTCTCTATACAAGTTGGTACTCCTTCTTGAAGTTTGTCTTCTATAGCAGTACACCCAATTAAAATAAGATCCTTTTCTATTAGTTCTGCAACCTGCATTAGATTTAGTTTGTAGAAGAAGATAACTAGAATATACACTTGTAGAAGAAAAGGTATGTCAATCCACTAAAGAACAATAAGAACTTACTTTGTTTGAAAAACAAATACGTGTTCCAATTAACCTTTTGAGAACAACTTGTAATGGACTGTAGTAATATTTACAGTGCAAAATTTTCCTACTAAAAGATCTGTTTATTCCTAAGGTTTTAAATGCAAACCAGCCATTCCAAGTATTTAGCCGTCTTCATCATTCGCTAAATCACACTAACAGAAAAGTACAATAAAAATACTGCTTTTAGTCATTGTTAAATAATAAGTTAGAAACAGTATCAGGAACAGTATGCTTAGAAAAAACTAACTCCTAAAATCATCTAATTTCAGAACATGATCCATTACTTCTACTATCAGAAGATTTCTAATAAGCAATGGGTACAACAACCGCGAAAAAAATGTTTTAAACGTGAAAGATAAGTCGATAATGAATAAACACATTTTGTGATGTTTCTTTAAAATCTACTCACTAAATGATTTAGCAAGTAACAATAGCATAATTGATAAAATCTTTCAACAAAACATAGCAAGGGTTGAATAAATCTAATGGAAAAGACATTTTCTCAGGCAGTATATACCTCATCTAGCTTCTTCTCACGATCCCTCAGAGAAGATTTTGCTTGGATGAACTTCTCATTCCAGCTTTCATACACTTCAGGATTCAAGTCCCTATAGGCTAGGCAAAGAGTACGTAGTCCAGCAGATCCAAAGTGTTCCAAGTGTTCCCTGGTTACTTTTTTAATGCCATCATCTCCACCAGCCAGTCTTTCGTAAATCACAGTATCAGCACCCTAAACAAAGGTTTCCTGAAAAGTGTTATTTCCAAGCCAACAAAAGCATCAACTCAAAAAGAACCAGAGGACCCAGCAGTTCAGGCTCTCCAAACCAGAACAAGGTCTCAGGTTTGAATCACATCCTCCTCCCTTGAGGGCTAAGCACCTTCCCCAGGGCCAACCAAACATATAGAATCAACAATCCTTAAGAAAAATGATACCTTGCAGTACAAGACAAGTCTACCATCAGAATAACGACAAACAACAGACTGACGCTTTCTCGTGCTATAACATCAAAGACAAAAAAGATGTCAGTATTATTCAGAATGAGATGATAAATGAGAATGTTGGACAAATAAAAGTTTGTGCTTACCTATTGAACTCCAAAACATTAAGAATTTCATACGCTACATCCTGAACTTTACCCATCTTCTCAACATGAGATTCACGAACATATATCATGGTAGGTGTACGTCTAATGGAAAAAAGAACTAGTTCTTAGACTCAAGATATGCAGAATTTTTAAAACGTAACTGGTATCAAATCAAAGTTGTTTTGGTAGATATAGAAGTCCTTTAAAAGGGAAGAATTAAAAATGGCAAGCACAAGATGGTATAACAAGATCACAAACCGGTAGAAAAAGAATCCAAAGTTCTTTGCAGCAGTAACTAAAGCAGCTTCGTCAGGAGATGCAGCTTGGTAAGTGATTTTATCAGGGGACTCGTCGCCTTCAGTGAGCACGGTATGACATATAGCAAGGCATCTGAAAAATTCCTGTATAATGGCAGAAATAAAATTTAACGCACCAGAAATTACAGAACATAATACACAATAAAAGTATGCCAGAAGGACACTCAAGACCATACGCTTTTTATTTAACACATTCTGAACAAAAGCAAAGAATTTTCATAGGAAAGTAAAAATTGGTGCTTAAAATGTTCGTTCTACTTGGCGGCAGTAATTCACTTGCACCACTATATTAATGTATCAAATTCAAATGAAAAGGGGAGAACCTTGACACTCATCATAGAATTAGTGAAGTTTCAATGAGAAATGAATGCCATAACCAAAACAAATCGTAAGTCTAAGCATCAGCAAGGATTGAATCAACGAGAAGTATCTTTTACCATCAATGTTCAGTTTCATGGCATACAAACTTATGCAGAAAAGTGTAAGTCTCCAACCGAGACATAACTACAATCACAAACTCCCATGCAGAACAATAGAAATAGACAACTACAACCACAAAACACATTGGGAAAAAAAAATATTGACCGTGATTGTAATTTTCCTAGATCATTTAATCAAATCACAAAATATCCACATACACACTGAAAAAGTAACATGTAATACTTCCATCAGCAATTATAAATTCTAATCGGAGTAAACTATCATAACCTTGGCTTCTACAAATGCTTTTCTGAAGGGCCCAAATATCAAAAGTACAAAATAGTCCTCGAAAAAATATAATACCTTGCAGAGATCAGGATTAGCTTCATTTCTCCAACCTCCTCGCATAAGCCTAGGATCATCAAAATTAAAACCCTTCTCATGAATTGCATTGGCTGATCTAGGCACCTGCAAGAAGACCAAGAAAATCTTATTAAGAGCAAGTCTAATAAAGGTAATGATGCCAGTATAGTATCTTTATCCATACACATAAACTTGTTCTGTTCAATGTTATATAAATGACAGGAATCATACTTCCTGGATAGTCAAGCCGCTCCTTTGAGCCCCTCCCCGCTCAATTTCTGTGATACCAGTTCCATAAATTTCACCTCCAATAGAACACTTAAAGAACTCCATCAAATTTCTTGTTAAAGTTCCTGTTTTATCAGAAAAGATATATTCCACCTGAAAAAAACACCAATTAAAATTACCAGACGAGTGGATGATGAAGTACAACCAATTTAAAGCAATTCAAACAGCCATATTCATCATCTCCAACATAATGGACACATCACATCCAGCCAAAAAAAATGCTACATGACCATAAATAGTAACATCAAAGGTTGTTTGACATTAACTCACCTGTCCAAGTTCCTCATTCAAATTTGAAGTCCTTGCCAATGCAGGTGTATTGGTATCAGCATGGAACATATGCAAGTCCTTGTTGATAAATTGAGTGCATTGAATAAATTTGATCATCTGGACATGATATTGAAATTGATCAACAAAAAATGGCACATTCCAAAACAGGTAATCTACAATGTCATCGCAAACTGCATGAAACTGGCCTGGAGACTGACCTCAATGGAAACATATAACGAGATGGGGATTATTGTAGAGTATAGTGTGATCAGGGTAAACATGGTCAGAGCAGCAACCTAGAATATATAGAACATAAAGTTCAAAAAAAGGCTGGAAAGAGAATCAAAAATTTACAAATGTAGGCAGACAGCATGTATTACCCCAAATCGATTGCTAGGGTCAAATGCCAGTTCCACACCTTTCTCAAGTCCTAGGTAGAAATACTTTCGACTAATGAATACACCACTGCATAATATTGTGAAGCATAAAACATTATCATGCAAGAAATCTAACAAAGGCAAGAGGTAGCAAGTTTGGGG
>JAOQMQ010000001.1:3158624-3187630 GCA_027563845.1 Erythroxylum subrotundum | reverse complement strand
AGAAGTTGTACTTTGTAGTTGATATAGAATTGCCCTGAAACAATTAATCTCCAGCAATTAAAAGAAATCAATGCAATGAGGTAGAAACTATAAAAACAAATTCAGAATTGGAAACGTAACCACATTTTTTCCCATACACCAAAAAAAATCTTCAAAATATATTAGCAGCAAAATGTCCAAATTCAACTAATACAGAATAAATGGAAAGCGGCAGCTTTCATAAAGAAGCTTCAAGGTGAAACAATCATAATTAGGATTTTACATAACAAAGCTACTTGGTTCCCAACTTCAAGAGAGGAAATCAATGTTCTTGGCTACGTCCTTTATATTGTGTCAGTAGAATAACCAGTTGACAGGCTTAAATGATGCATGTGTTTCGGAAATATGAATTGCCACTACAGTTTTTTCAATTAACTCCTAGAAGATGGCCTGACATGGGCAAAATGTGTTACAAGCAAATGGCTTCCCATCAAATGTAGAAGGATGTCCAACATTTTCAATACTTCTCATGTATCAAGGATAAATTAATGGCCCAAAAATATGAACAAGATAAAATTGCATTCAAAGCATTTCAACTTGGTACATGACAGGTCAATTTCTAGAGATATATAACATAAAGAATGTTTTCACACAGACTATAAGATAGTGAAGTAATCCAGGAAGGAATGAGTCTCAGGCAGGTTGGAAAGTAAATAAATAGTAAGTTCTTATAGTGTTTGGTTGAAGCACTTCCTTCTCATCCTCAAGCACATTAAACTTTTAAAACAAATTGTAAATGCTATAGAACATGCACCTATCTATATATAACAACTTTTTCTTTGCTATCTAATTAAACTTTGATCTGAACATCTATCAGGAACAAAACAGACAAGATACCGAAGCCGCAAGCTTTCATTTAAAAATCAAGTATGGACACTTACAATTTTGCACCATCAAGCAAAAAGGTTTCAACCAATGCCTTTACTGAATAATAGAAAAAACCTCGGTTTCGCATCCGATTAAAGCCTAACTAGTCAGTAGCACCAAGTCAACTGAATTTTCACCAGTAACTTAAAAAAACTTTTTTTTCTCAACAAACAAAATGATCAAATTCAAAAGAATGAAAGTTTATAATAAAAATACCCTGAATCTAACAGGAAGATTGGCCTCGCGATCATTGCAGTAAATGGTTCGGTGACCGGGGGCTTGAGGCTGGACTCGGCCGAGTCGAACCGTCCGTGTCGTCGTACGACCGGTCAAACTCACATCACGATTCAACACCGATCTCGAGGACCGAACCCTTTCCCATCCGCCGCCACTCATCCTCTTGTCTCCACCAAACATAACAAAGAACTAAAAAACCGATCCGAACTCAAAAATGGATCCAATCTTAGGGCGAACAATGTTCGATTCGATATCAATCAGCAAATATATTTCTCTTCGATTTCTCGGAGTTTTCTCCTCTTGATATCAACGATGAAACAGAGAGGAAAATGCGAATCCTCTCATCTGCTTCGATTTTTCTCCTTTCCTTTTTTTTTTTCTTTTCTATCTCTTTTTAAATTATTTTCCTCTCATTGGCTTTGAGAATAAAATACACAGTTGAATTTAAAAGCGCGTTATAGTCTTCCATCTTAATTAGCAGCAAAGAATGAGAAGCTTATGTTGATACAGTAAACGTGTCTATTTTGAAATTCGAACCCACGCTCAGTTTTTGGCGCGTTAGTCTAGACCCTTGAAAGTGGGGGGAGTGGGTTTTCTTGGGAAAATGTACACGCGCGCGTCTGTGAGAGTTTCCAAAAGCGACCAGGACCACTTCAACTAAGGCGTGGAAGATGGTTGACGATGTCGTTTAATAAACTAGAAAGGACGTTGAATTTCATAGCGCTGACGTGTGAGTGACGGGCCGCCCAAAAAGATGGGAGCTTCGATGAAGAGGGAACTGGATCATTAATGTCAACGGGCCCTCGGTAGAAAACGTATTTCATTGGTTTTAAATAAATATTTTTAATCATTGAATATTAATTTCCAGCAAATGGGTTGTCTTGTCTGTGGCCGTTTGAGTTTAACAGGCAGAGTAGAATGAAATGAGGACAGGTAAAGTACAGGGGCGAGAGAAAATGTTTCATAGTCCTAGCCATTCTCATTTCGGAGTTTTCCAAGTTAACTATCCATGCTTATTTGTTGAACAAGCTGCAGCTTCTCAACAATCATAAGTTAATGACAGGACTCATTGAAGATGTTAAACAAACATTGGCAACTTTTGGACAAACAGTTTTCTTCTACAAGAATAATACCTAATTCTGAGAGATCAGTTCAGTATTAGTACAGAGAAGTAAGTCATATGTGAAGTAAAAAGAATCATTTTCCAACACGAACAAATGGAGATGTTTCAGAAAGTAGAATCAGCGGTCTTTTTAGACAGCAACTACAGCTCCATGCCTGATGTTGAAGTGTTGTAACAGGTTTATCTTTGATGAACATGCTGGCGTATATAATTTGACAGCCATTTGATAATTTTATTATTAATTGCTCAGGAGACTCGATTATTACGATCTCTCAAAACCACCACCAACCTGCATATGCAGCCACTCCGGTGATGCACCACGACTGTATTCCCTCGCAGGTTGTGAGACAAATGCCATGCCAGCAGTATCAAACGTTGGTTGGCCAAACTGAAATTGTAAAAGAAATTGCTGTTATTCAAGAGGCAAAGGAAAAAGACACCTCAACAATTCTCCTACCCTCTCCATAACCAAGTTCAGCTCTTCCGGAGATCAAGCTTTCATCCATCCTACACCTCATTAAGTTCTCCTTTTTACCATAAAAGAAGAATGCAGAGATGTTGTAGCAAAATGAATTGCTTCCCTCAACAGTTTCATTAAGAGCAGGTCAACTAATATGAGTGAACTGCCAATTCTAGCAGATTGATGTATTGGATGATGTATTTACTAATATGCTGAATTAGTTCTTACACAGCAATAGATGATTGATGAAATTCCGTCAACTGTTAGAATCATGCCATCAATCAATGTTGATCTTGACAACCATAGTGAGACATTTTTATTTGGCATCGCAGAAAGACACATCAGTCATGTACTCACTATTCTCAAAAGACCTCATTCTGGACCATAAACCAAAGCTTGATCAATGTTCATCACAGCTTGGTCAAATTTCTTGGAAAAAATAGTAGTGAAGGTGTCTTTGTCCCTCTTTCCCACGTTAGTATTTTTCAGCCAGGACCAAACATTCATCAAACAGCTACTTTTTATGAAAATTTTAAATTTTACATGAAGCAACCAATTAAAACAATGATCACCCACAAAGCATATAAGAAATACGCTGACATACTGATGCCAACGCTAGCAATCAAATCCACATGAAATCAAAAGAGGGTCAATGGTGAATTGAAGTATTGCAACTCACATCTTTCGCATGAAACACTTCAATCCCAGGAGTCATTCTCGAATTCACTGCTTCAAGTTTCATAGACAAAAACTACAATTTCCAATTAAAAGTAAGACTTAATTTCAACATAAGAAGGGACAAAAGGAGAAAAATCAGTATGCTCATTCCACAAGAAATAAGGATCATTACCTCGACTTGACGTTGTAGTGACTGAACGTAATTTATAATCTCGTCAAGTACTAGTGCTTTGCCTATAACCTGCATCAGAGAACCTACTTTAGCAAACAGGACTTTAGGCCAAAGTACAACGAGAATGAATGCAAATCACCAATATATCCTTTCAAAACACCACCAGCAAGGTAGCAGAATTGAACATTCTTGTTGACCAAACTTATATCCTTGTTTGTAATTTAATACGATATAGGTATTAAAATATCCATCAAAGAACTCCTCAAATTATCTAGCCAGACTATTAGGAACGGACTAGCACGACTAAGAAAAGCTCAAGAAGTAGAAATACCATACCTTATTACAGCCAGGTACTAGATCCTGGAGAATTTTCATCCTTTCACTAATCTTTTCTCGTCTAGCCTGTCCACACAATAGTTATTATCAATCTCACCAAGTACCTTGATTATAATAGGACATCTTTCAAGTGTAAATAAACACAGAAATCCCAGGAGGCTTCCCAATATAATTCCATCAAATAAAAGTCAGATTAAGAGGATTAAAGAAAATTACTCTTTCTGCTAGACTGTGGCTATCAGTAGCTTGTCCTCTTCTTGCTCTTACGTGGATGTAATCTTGTTTAGGTGGCTCAGTTGGTTTAGCATTCTGTTCCACATGCTTGCCTGAACCGGGTTCGGTTTCAGCTTTAGAATCATAATGCTCATCTCTACTTCCCGGTGTTTTAAGCCGTTTTGGATCACAATCACTCTGCAATTCACATCACAAGCTGGTCAACAACTACTCTCCACTAGCTTTTCAAATTCACAGTTTTGGGTACTAACGGTTCCACAATTCCCACATACAGACAGAAAATACCTCGTTTAATTAGTTAATCAACTTGGAATTGAACGAGTCAACTTAATTGACCATCATAGCCAAGTTAGATCAGCAGTTCAATGGAACAACAAAGACTTAAAAAAGCTTCTGAAAATAACCACCACCAAGTCAAAAGCCGAGAGGAAGCTCTTACTTAACCAACATTAAACTTTGTCTTCATTAAAAACAGGAAAAGGAAAAGGAGATAGATTTGGGAACAAGAAGTTAGATCAGCCCACATTGATTGAAATAAACAAACGAATCCAAATACCGTTCCATTTTCATTGCCATTGCTTGTAGAAACACCCTTTGCCGAATCATCCTTTGCCGAATCATCGTCCAAATCACGCCGTTTTCTCAGACCATTATGACGTCCTATCTGCTCCGAACTCACCGGATCATCACCGGAAATGTCTCGACTTGAATCCTCATACTGACCCAAGCTCCGCCCAAACTGACTCCGGCCGCCACCATTCAACGGAAACTGCCAGATCTCCGCCAGATTATACGACCCATCATTCATCATTACAGGTGGATCCATAATATCCACGAACTCGATACTACCCAATTCGTATTCTGACGCGAACTCGTCAAAGTCTGAAGTCTTTTTCAAGTTCTAGACACGACAGGCTTTGATCTGAAGCTGATGTTCAGTTTGCACTCACTTGGGTTGGGCTTTGCTTCGTCTTGGTAAAAACCAAAAAGCGTGCAAAGTGAAGAGAGCGCTTTATTGGATACTGTTATCTAAGTAGCTTCGAAAGGAAACGAAATTGAGACTCATTGCCTGTGCGTGCGTGATCTCCTTAGACAATGGAGGTTGGTGCGCTCAGTGCCACCACTCACTCACTAACCGGAAGAGAGAGAAAGAGAGAGTGTGTGTGTTATGTGTGTGAGAGAGACCTCGGGAGTTGAAAAGAAGTCACTTCCAGTATGAGGTTTTCTCGGAGAGTCCCACCCTCCCAGCTTTTTATTTATCTCTCTCTGTCTAAAGTGGTCACTTCTACTGTAGATTATACTCCTCTAATTTCAGGGTTAGTATTTCCGACTCATCAACGGTGACGCGATAATGTGCTCTCTAGAGAGCCGTTGGAGGCGTTTAATGGGTAGTGCTTATCTTTCCTTTTCATTTTCGCACTGGTGTACCAGTCTTCTCGGTTTGTAAAAACATGGCAAAGTTATTAATATACTTGATCTTTAATTTTTTATAAAAATATTATTCTTATAATTTGACAAGCAACTTTTACCATTGCTCTAATACTCTCTTTCTTAAACGAAGTCAACCATCAACCAAACTTACTTAACTTATAACAAAATTTAGTTTAGCCAAACATGTTTATGCTAATTAAGGCATGGTAAAGGTTATTTGTTAATGCCTAATTATTGTAGATGATTGTTGAATTTTCTTTTCTTGAAACCTATATATCTACTTACTCAAAAGTTGTGGACAATTATGGTTAGAAATTTAGAGTTTCAAATTAGAACGGTGTGGTCTTAGATCTACTACGGCAGAACAATACATAAAGTTTGAGATACCAAAAGAGTTGATCTCTAATTTGACAAGTAACTTTTACCGATTGCTCTAATACTCTCCTTCTTAAACGAAGTCAACCATCAACCAAACTTACTTAACTAATAACAAATTTTAGTTTAGCGAAACATGTTTATGCTAATTAAAGCATGGTAAACGTTATTTGTTAACGTCTAATTATTGTTAGATGATTGTTGAATTTTCTTTTCTTAAAACCTATATATCTATTTACTCAAAAGTTGTGGACAACTATGATTAGTTAATTTAGAGTTTCAGATTGGAACGGTGTAGTCTTAGATCTACTATAGTAGAAAAATAGATAAAGTTTGAGATACCAAAGGAGTTGATCTCTAAAAGCATCATTGTTACAAAAGAGATTGAATTTTTGAGTATGCATTTCAAAGATGAATTCTACCAGTCTGGTCCCCAAAAGGCCTTGTGGAGGAAAAGCATACCAAATCACTTATACAACCACCACGCTCCATTTGCGCAACTCTGACACAATAGTACTATGAGTCTCATTCCCAAATTGTATGACTGGGATTCGAACTCGTGAGGTGGGGCTACCCTAAGTTTGCAAAATATTAAAAAAAATTCCCCCTTTATTTTCTACTACTTCAAAAACTGTTACAGACCTTTTCCCCCTAAAAGGCCTTGTGAATGGTTAGTCTACCAAATCACTTAAACAACCACCACGCTCCACTTGCGCAACTCTGACACAATGATACTACAAGTCCCATTCCCAAATTGCATGACTGGGATTCGAACTCGCGACGTGGGGCTACCCAGGCCGAAACCTGGTGGTTCTGATACCACTGAGCCCCTAAAAGGCCCATAAGTGATAATGAGTCAAGATTTGAGACATTTGTACACACCATTTAGAAAGGGGTTGAAACCATTTTAAGAAAGTCCACAGCAGCACAGAACAAAGCCCTTAGAAATTTTGATCAATCAGTAGACTCATACTACTCAACATAAAGTCGACGTCGTCCTAAGCAGATCCAACAACTATACCACTCATACAAAGCTCAGATCCATCGACTTCACAGTCAGGTTCTCACATAGATGGGTCAACATCCCATATAAAGTATCCACGATGATGGCTTACATAGACTGGATCTCCATTAGATTTAAAATAATGGATAGGAGGACCAGAACCAATGAGCCCCCTAAAAGGCCTTATGAAGGGAAAGCATGCCAAATCACTTATACAACCACCATGCTCCACTTGCGCAACTCTGACGCAATGGTACTACGAGTCCCATTCCCAAATTGCATGACTAGGAATCAAACTCGCGATGTGGGGCAACCCAAGCCGAAACCTGATGGCTCTGATACCACTGAGCCCCCTAAAAGGCCTTGTGAAGGGAAAGCATACCAAATCACTTATACAACTAGAGAACACAACCATACACATCTACATGTCGGAACTGTACGCCTTTTTCTCACACTTCATAGAAGAAAGGGAATACCTGCTACAGCCAGGATATCTCTTCTAGACACTGCCTACACAGCATACCAAAATGTCTTGATTGGTACTCTGCTGACTACTCTCAACAATGGAAGTGTCATTCTGACAATAGCTTCAGAACAAGCTTCTGAATTATCTGATTGGGTAGAGGAATCAGGTCTACTATATCATGTATAGAGAATCATCTTATAAAGAGATAGAAGATTTAAAGGATGCACAACAACTCTCAGCTTTCCTCTTTGGAACCTTACACTCTCATAACTCTTTTCTCCTTTTGAAACAATAGTCGCAACAGTACCTACACTCTTTCCCCGTTAAACTCTAATCTCACATTGGAATTGTTTTATGCAGTTATAGATTGTCTTAGACTTTCTGATACACAAGATTCTCAGAAGAGGCGAGTGCAGAGCATACTTGTCTCTATATAATGACAGATAATAACATTACTTAAGATTTAAGCTTTCAGCAGAGGGAGAACTTAAAGAAAATGGAAATCACCCAAACAATCTTGAGGAATTGTTGTATCTGTTTCACAGTGAGATATTCATCAAAAAAGTGTAACAACTCTTGTGCAATATGTGGACCAGGCTGGTAGAATCTATTTTTGAAATGCATACCCAGAAATTCAATCTCCTTTGTACCAATGATGCTTTTAGAGGCTGAAAGCATGATTCCATATTGTTGAGTAAGATCCAAGAATTACTGGAGCAAGGCCTGATGTTCCTCATGGGTCTTTGAGAACAGGAGAATGCCATCAATGTAAATGATTGTACTGTTGAGGATAGGTTCATAAATCTTTGAAACAGTGATGGGGCAACTTTAAGCCCAAATGGAATAACAGTCCACTAGTATTGTGCATTGGGAATGCAGAAGGCAATTTTGCACCGCTCAGTTTGGTTGATACCCAATTGCCAAAATCCTGCCTTAAGATCAAACTTGGAAAAGACAACAGCATCTTTTAAAAATAGTACCTGCTTTATGATCTTGGGAAGAGGAAACTTGTCTTCTTGCAGGAATGGATTCAGAGGCTTGTAATTAATCACCAATCTCTTTTTACCACGCTTTTACTCTGAACATTTGTTCACATAGAAAGCCTTACAAGCCCAATATGACTTTGCGGGCTCAATTAATCCTTGCTTCAGAAGGATAGCATACTCATCTTGTACGAGCTTGAGGTCATCAGGGCTCATCCCTGGATGTGTAGCTTTTGTAGTATTGATATCCTCATTCTTTTTTAAAGAAAGACTTATGAAAAAGTTAGCATTTTTTCAAAGAGGATATGGATGATAAAACTGTGCATGTGATTCAGGACAATAGTTTAACAGTTTTTCTCGCAATGAGGTATATGGTGTAGGGACTTGAGAAAGTTCAAACACATTTTTCACTTCAGTGTAGGGATTGTAAAATGATCAATACCTGAGGCTTGTGAGTAGGATCTATAAAGGCGAGACTTTGATGTATACATCCATACCAATGAGAATATCTGGGCTAGGTAGATTGCTGCCAAACACTTTAGTCTAAACTGTACACTGTGGAAAGAATCGTATCCCGATCTTTCTCTTTGTAATAAGCCTAATCTTGAATGAATTTTCATCTGCAATAGTAAAGTACTCATCATGTGAGGTCCATGCTTCAGATTGCAAAATGTTGGGCTTCATAATCATACCACTGGGTCCAATATCCATAAATCCAATAGCTTTGATGGGTCGATCGTATTTGTCTTGTTTGAAGAGCCGGATTTGGACATATGATCTTTGTACTGGAGTATGATTTATCTTTATGCAGGTTTGCTGTAGCATGTATAGAGAATCATCTTCTAAAGAGATAGAAGATTCAGAGGATTTATCATCAGAGGTCGTAACAGAAACAACAAATTGAGTGTCTTCATCTTCAGTGGATTGTTCCTCAATAAAATCTTCAAAGTTATTAGAAGAATGAATAGGCAAAATTGATTGCATGTGCTTCAATAACTTGACATCTTTTTTGTTTTTGTGAGGACAAGTTCGTGCAAAGTGTCCTGGTTGTCCATAGAGAAAACATTGATCATCTTTCTGAGAATGATAGGATTTCTTCTTGAAGAATCGAACAACCTTTCATTTTGTTCCATCTTTTCTCACATAAGTTTTCCTTAAAGGCTTGTATCCTTCCATTTGTCTGTGGAACTTTCGTTGATGATAGACATGATTGTGATGAGATTTTTTCTTGTTGCTACAATCACAGTTCTTTTTGTCTTTTCACTTGATCTGAAGATAAGGCTTCTTGCAATCTTGTTTGAGAAGTGGACCACCTTTAATGATATTATTGAATAAGGCATATTGATCACACAACTTATCAAGAGAAGCTAAAGCAAGCTGGTAGATTTCTCCAAGAGATATATTAGCAATATCCTTTGTAAAGAAACAATAGTCCGTTGTAGCTTCGATTGCAATTGATCTGGAAGGGATGATATAAAAGTATATCAAAGATTAACATCATGCCATCCATTTAAAAGATAATACCTTTCCGTTATACGTTTAAAATGTTTCTGTAGATCACATTTGTCAAGTGAACAGCATTTCATTACAAAATACTCCTGACGGATCTGCTTATCTATAAGTTGAAAGTCACCAATAAATTCTTTGTGAATGATTCCAAGAAGAGCTCCAGCTGTAATGAATTGGATATACTGAAGTCTTCGATATTTGCCAATACTTTGCTACCATTCTTGCAAAGTACCATCGAAACGAGAAGTAAACTCATAAAAATCCTATAAAGGATTATTCAGTTGAGTCATTTGAGGATCTATCCATGCACCGAATTCATGCAAGTGATCTCTCCATTTCTTTGGGGGAAGATCGTCAAAAGTAAACCAAGGTCCTGAAGTAGGCTTGGTCTGTGCAGCTGGTTGAGCTAGTACTGCTTGTGGTGCTGGTGCAGATCTGAAAGGTTTAGTACCTGTATATTTTGCTTCACTTATATCTGATTAAGCTTCAGTAGGTTCAGGCATAGTCATCAGAACTTATGCTAAGCCTGATAGATCAACTAGCTATGCTGAGGAATCAGAAGTCGATTCAAAAATCTGTTCAGATGATGACTTAGAAATTGTTACAGAGATTTCAGATGTTGGGACAGAGGCTTCAGAACAAGCTTCTGAATTATCTGATTGAGCAGAGGAATCTTCTGCAACAGATGTAGGTACAAGAGTTGCTATGAACTCTGTCAAAGGTGCTTTATCCTTCCCAGTAGAGGTGGAAGGTTGAGACTTTGGTGGAGAACTAGGAGGTGTATCAATCTGTAACGATTTACTCCACTGGTTAACTGGTTTAGGTTTAGTATATAAAGGTGACGGCGCAGGAACTTATTCAGGCTCTGGTTTTGACTTTGGCTTTTTAGGTTTTGCTTGAGTTGCCTGAGGATGTATCTACTGTCTAATCAAAGGATAATTGAACTTGAAAACCTTTGAATAGTCAGCTTCTTCTGGATATGTTTGATATAGAGGAGGAGTGTATACTGGTTGTATATTTGGAAATACTAAAGAGGATAAACCATATATAGTCTTAGACTATGCATATTGCATATCAGCTTCCATTTATTGCACAATTCCTTGTATCTTCTTGAGTTCTCTAGTTTTGACATCGAAGTCAGGTCCAAAATACTGTGTATTAATGTAATGTCGAAGATCAACATCAAGTTGATGGATCTGAGATTTGTCTAAGTGGTACAGTTGTTGGATCTGCTTAGAGATGTCGTTAACTTTATGTTGAGTAGCATGAGTCTGTTGATTGATTCCATATAGCTTGGAATAAATTCTTCTAAGGACTTTGTTCTATGATACTGTATTTGATGTCTGCCAGTTAAGAACTTCATCATAAGGATTTGAAACAAGTGTTCCTTATGAAGTGATTCCTGTTTCTCGAATATAAGAGTTAGAGGTAACCTTAGTTGTTTCATTTGTACTCCTGTGTAGAGAAGGAAACTCTTCTTCATATGGCTTAACCATTATACAAGGTAAAGGATTAGGAGTAGGAGTAATAACAGCAATTGCTGGCTTAGGCTAACAGGTAGAAGATTTCAACATCTCACGAAGAGATCTAGGCTTGAATCTTTTTGTGGATAGACCACTAGATTTGCTGGAATCATCTGGATCTGAATCATCCTGATGTGGATGATACTGTTGAGAAGGCATACAACAAGGTTTAGACCTTTTCTTCCTCCTTCTTCATCTGGCATACTGCTCATCATCATCATCATTGTCTAACTCAGGGTTAAGACAGACTTCACAGTCAGGTTCGCACATAAATGGGTCAACATCCCATACAAAGTATGCACGATGATGACTTACATAGACAGATCTCCATTAGATTTAAAATAATGAATAGGAGGGCCATATTTACCTTCTGCATGAGAAAATACGGGCTGGATCAGAAAGATAGCCCCGAATGTAGAAGCTCCAGATGGATCTTTATTGGGCATTACATAGATGGACTTCACCGTTCCATCTTTTAATGTTTTCATAATTGGAGGAGTGAGTGTATGAAAAGAGTATCGATGAGGCGCATGGAACACCTTCTGGTAATTGGTGATCCATTCAATAGGCATCAACTTTTCAAGCTCCACAGTTGGTAAATGCTTCGGGATCTGGATGATAATAGTTTGATCATTGGAACTATTAGCAACCATATAAAGAGCTTCCAAAGTAGAATTTGGAAAGTTGAGGTCCAAAGCATGATTCTGTAGACATAGATCATCTGGTGATGTAAAGTAGCCATGATGGCTATAGGATCTTGATTTGCTCCAGTGATCTAAATCTGAACTTGCAGTCGTTCAGACAAAGTAGGATCACATAACCTGAAGTTGAAATCAGGTGCTATTGTCAGAATGACACTTCCATTGTTTAGAGTAGTCAGCAGAGTACCAATTAAGGCATTTTGGTACGTTATGTAGGCAGTGTCTAGAAGAGATATCCTGGCTATAGCAGGTATTCCCTTTCTTCCATGAAGTGTGAGAACAAGGCGTATAGCTCTAACATGTAAATGTGTATGGTTGTGTTCTCTTCAGAGAGAGATCAGCTCCTTTAGTATCTCAAGCTTTACGTATTGTTCTGCTGTAGTAGATCTAAAACCACACTATTCCAATCTGGAACTCTGAATTATTTCTTTAACTTTTGGTCTAGATGTAGACAAAATAGTACGTATACTTCTTGTCCAAGAACAATCACAAGAATAAATACTGTAAGGACTCAACAAAGGGAAAGAAGACTCACAAACATGATTTTCTACAAAAACATGGGTAACTTTATCTAGATTTTCTATACGATTAGACAAAACACGCTTAATACTAGAAGGTAGACCAGACAGAGACAAAGTTGAAGACAGATGAATAGGGTCATTTGGTAATGTTTCCATAACTATTGAGCCCTCTCCTTACTCACTCTTATCAAGAGACAATGTTACCGCCAGCTAAGACACGAAAGATGACTCTGATTTTCACCATTAAGTGGCCCAGATTTTCACTTAACTTTTGCCATAATTCTTCTTTGGCCCACTATTTGGTGACCTGTGACATAAAATTTTGCCTATTACAATTACCTACAACTCTTTTATCAATTGTCCTCAGCTAACAAGCTCTTCTCTCCATTAATTTGTTGTCTCTTCATCCTAACTCTTTTTTTAATCATCTCCTCATTGTACCTCTCCAGTCTTCTTTCCATCATCTCCCCCTAGCTATTTTTCCTCCTCACCTCTATGTTTCCTCTTTGTTGTCCTCTTATCACAAGCTCTTTTCGTCGGATGTCTCCTCACTACCAGCTTTTTAACTCAACACTTGCCACTCGCCACTCGCCACTCGCCACTTACCACTAGCCGATCGCCGTTAGGTTATTGTCATCAACTCCTCTTCTCAAACACCTTTCTAAGATGTCCACATGCTCATCAATAGATTAGCTATAGATAAGGATGTCATAAAAATAAACCACAATAAATTTACCTATGAAAGGTTGTAGCACTTGGTTCATTAGGCACATGAAGTTACTTAATGCATTGGTCAATTCGAATGATAAAACTAAGCATTCATATAATCCATCTTTTATCTTAAATGCAACTTTTTATTCATCTCATGCCTTATCCTTATTTGGTGATAACTGCTTATAACATACAATTTAACTTTGGGCAGAATACTTGTACCGATAGTAATTTTTTTGATTGCCTTAATATCAACAAACATCCTCCAATTACGATATTTCTTTGGAATAGGTAAAGTAGCAACATCACATGGACTTATGCTCTCTATAACATGACCTTCTTTAATTAATTCTTATACTTTCTTCTCTAATATCTCATTTTGTTTTGGACTTATATGGTTGTAAGGTAGGTTGGGTAAATTAGTTCTAAGAACAAGGTCAATGTGGTGTTGAATATCATGGATAAATAGCAATTTATTAGGTAAATTATCAGGAAGTACATTCCCAAACTCCTCTAAAATGTGGATTTCCAAGAGAATTTCATCTTTTTTTTTCTCACCTATTTCCTTTTACAATTAATAAATGCATCTCCCTCATTTTGTTTATCTCACTCGTAAATTTTATTTTATTATTTTTTACTTGAAATTAATATTTTTTTTACTCTCTATATTAGGTCTCACACTCCTTTTCTTACCTATAAATACTAAGATATGTTTCATCCCATCTTTCATAAATTGTTAAATTTCTTTTTATGTAAATGTATTACATCAACATAATATTACCATGGTTTACACAAAATAATTTTTTAGCCTAAATGCATTGCATCAATTTGGCTACCTCTATTAATAATCAACTCACATAAGTTTTCTTAAACTATATACTTTATATGAAAAATTGTATATCTTTGCAAATCATCTTGCTCCTTGTGAGATATCATCAAACTTTTAATCACTCCCACAAAAGCATCATCTTCTTGTTCCTCTTGCTTCTCCCAATCATCTCCTTTGATTGCACATAGTTTCTCCTCATTATAATATTGCTCTACCATATTTACTATTTTCCTCTTTGGGCATTCATTAGATTTATTGTCTAGTTCATCGCATGTATAACACTTATGAAGGGTTGTATAAGGATTTGTGGATTTAGAGGTTGTTGGAGCTACCTTGATTGAATTTTTACTATTAGTGTTGCCTTTTCCATTACCACTATGTGTAGAGGCTACATTCACCACCTCTTTTCCTTTCTCAAAGAAAGTATTTTCATTTCCATATCGTTTAAACTCCCTTAACTTCTTATTAAGCATAGACTCTGCCTTTATAGCCAAATTCCTAGCATCTTAAACTGTTAGCACCATCTAGATCTCAATCTTATCTCTTATACTTGGCTTCAATCCTCTTAAGTACCTTACAACTTATTGAGGTTGGGTTTTAGACAATTAATTGCAAGCTTCCAACCTTAAAAACTCTATAGTATATTTATGAATACTCTTATTTCTTTGATGGCATTAATGGAAAGCATCAAAGATATATTATTCATAATCTAGTGGTAGAAATATCCCCCTCAGTAATTGTTTCATCCTCATCCGAGCACAACCCTTGTGTTTAGTTGTCACTGTTGAGTTTGGAACCCTGAGCAGACTGTCGGTGATAAGCCGGAGGAAGGTGAGGATCCTCAGTTCGGATTATAGGCTGCAACTTGCCTACATGAAGTCGGAATCACTAGTAATCGCCAGTTAACCATACATTGATGAATTCATTTCTGGGCCTTATACACACCGCCCGTCACACTATAAGAGAAATAAGATTTTTACCCTCTCTTCTCCTAGTTTCCTTCAACTGATCTCACCATATTGATGCCCCTTTTTAACTATAAGCCACTAACTTGACTTTTATCTCCTTAGGAATTTCAATATAGTCAAAGAAGCATTCTACCTCTGCCAACCAATCCAAAAATGCCTCTATATCTAAATCATTAATAAAAGATGGGATATCTACCTTTAGTTTGTACTCATGTCCTCCTTTACCACATCTTTAATGAATAAATTTTTACTCATCATTATTATAATTCTGTGAAGCAAGATTTTGAATTTAAGGATGTCTTATAGGGTCATCTTCCATATAAACTTGATCCCAATTGTCCTATTATTACCTCTTTACAACAACACTTGCAACAACTGATCCCCTATCTCTACCTATTGTCATTTGATATTGCAATTTAACTCTTTTTATTCTTCAATAGCTCTTTAAACTTCGTGTAACCCGCAAACTTTGTTAATGGTATTATTGGTCATTGTTAAAAGAATAAGTTTTGGATTTTCAAAGCTCTAATACCACCTGATATAACATGGGAGCAACCTATTATAATTCAATAATAGAAAAAACACTAAATCTAATATAACATTTGAAAAAAAAAAACTCTAGAATCAGGATAGTTTTAAGTATAAATATTTAATCATTTTTAACATAGATTTGTGTGTTTTAATGTCTCAAATAATGAAAATTGCGATAGATTCCATTGTATCCTATAAAAACCTTGAATGTTGATTTCAAAACAACCAAACTTACCATGCTCACAGAGCAAATCCACCTTGGAGAACACATTGTACATGTTTATGCGTTATTCAATTTCCTCTTTCTTCTCCTCAATATTTTAAACTCATCTCTTGTTGTTTTACGTTTTAGCCTTTAATCAATAGAATATTTAAGACTATAATTAATATCCATTTTAATTATTTATTTTTGAATACATTGTAATCTATTTATTGAAATATATTCTTACACTAATGTGGAATGGTCTCAACCTATGTAATGTTCCACATTAGCAAAAATAATTGTGTACATTTAATTAAATTTTTTATTTATAACTAATAATATAAAATTAGATATATTTAAAATATAATTTATCTAAAGAATTTAATTACTTTAACTGTAATAAAATCATAACAATATACAATTTTTTAAAGGTTAACTACAAAAAAATCTCCAAATTTACTTAATTTTGCAATACTAATCTGAATTTAAAAAGTAGCACTAAAATGCTCAAACTTTTAATTTTTTACAAAAATAATCTAATCTAAAATTTCGTTAACATTGATAATGTGACATGTTATGTCAAATTTTAATTTTTTCCACAGGGCTATTATGTGGGATAATGATGCCACACATGACATTTGTTATTTAATAAAAATATTAAATTATTGAAAAGTTAATTAGCCTAAAGAGCTTAGAGAGAGAAGCTTTATCTCTTTTCTCTATGAAAACTTGCCAATCATAAAATTTGCCGTCTTAAAGGCAATTTTTGCAATACAAGCGAATGTAGATAGTGTGAAAAGCCGATCTTCAAAGAAGCAATCTGTTACATTACTCAGTTGGGATCATCCAAGTCGCCTAACCCATAAACTCAAAAGACTTCAAAAGAATTTACCACTTGAGGTTAAGGCACAAGCTTGAGTTTTGTTATGAATCTAATGTAACAAGTAGGATAGACCTTATTATGTGTCCCGAATCATTCATGAAAGAGTTAAAAACGAAGAAAACACGGAATACTTGATTTTAGTTCCATTCGATGTTTCGAAGCAATTTTTTAGGCCAAAATGAGCTCCAATCTCTCGGGACCTTCACGGAATATGATCACCGTAAGACGTAAGTGCTCTTAACGGGTCAAAGGATCCGTATGCTTACAAATTACATAAGCAACTAAAGGAGACCTTAACCTTTATATATAGCTTCCATATCGGGCTTCCCCATCACAAGCTCGATATGGGTTCGGTCCACACTAATCGGGATCCATTTTCCTCCTGGGCTTCAACCCATTAATTTAGATCATTTATTGGGCCACATTATTACCTTTGTTTGAATCAAATTACGTAACTTAACCAATAAGCTATTAAAAAACTGAAAATACAATTAATAGTTGTCCAATATTATAGAGAAGGACAAAATTGTCCAACATTCTCCCCCTTGGACAAGCATTAATTGAAGTTATGACTTAAGTTTTAAAATAGTTTAAAATTGATTAAGTCACGCTACTGTATTGGTACCAAATTTTAGAAATTAAAACATTCGATCCAAAGGTAATGAAAGTCCAACATTCCGTCCTACAAGGCTTTCAATACCGAAAAATATCAAACACATGTGTCATGCGTGACACAGGTTCAATATAATCACGAATATATAATACCTCACTAACATGAATGGGAAAATGGAGTGTGGCACACTAGGATGATACTTGTATAATCTAAAATGTATCATCTTCATTTGTAGGTCTCGATTTCTCCAACTTTATGCTAAACTGCATATGCTAAACTGCAGCAGAGAAATATTGTTTTCTCTCATCGAATGCTAAACAACATTACAGAAAACTTGTTTTCTCTCACTGAATGCTAAACAACATTAAAGAAAACCTTTATGTTCTCTAACTGAATGCTAAACTGCATTAGAGAACTTTTATGGGATTAAAAACTTATATCCACCTATATCATGTTAAATTTATGGATATCTATACTAAAATGTATGTGTCAAAATGACATAGGCTCAAGGTCAATCTTTATATATACCCTATGACCTTAAAACGCTTAAGATCAACACAAATCTTAAGGCTTTCATATGTATTATGACTATACACAAAAACAGTTATTACTGAGGATAAACAGATGATCATCTATATTAATAAATAATCATAATGTCATAATACATCAAAATGTACAAACTTTTAAGGAGCAAATACAATGATCCCTAACTACTGATGTCTAAGACTTTAACATGCCCATACCGGATACATGTCTAACAAACACTAATGGACAAAGTCCTTTAGTCAATGGATCAGCTAAAATCTCCTCAGTCCTGATGTGCTCCACTTCAACGCCACCCTTCTGAATCAACCCCTTTATGGTCAAATACTTGACCTCCAAATACTTAGACCCTGTGATATTCTTGTTGTTGCTATTGAACAACACTGCAGCAAGATTATCACAATATAATCGAATGGGTCTACTATCGCATCTACAACAGACAACTCAGAAATCAAGTTTCTGAGCCAAACCACATGTGTAGTAGCTCCATAACATGCAACAAACTATGCATGCATGGTCGAGGAAGTTCCCAGTGTCTACTTGACACTCTTCCACAATACTGCACCATCTGCTAATATAAAAATGTAACCCGATGTGGATTTGCGATCATCTGGACACGTAGCAAAATCGGAGTCTGTATACCCTGTGAGGTTTAAATTGTTGACCTTCCTGTATGTCAACGTATAATCCTTGGTACCCTTTAGGTATCTCAACACTCGCTTAACTACATTCCAATGGTCCATACTTGGATTAGTCAGATATCAACCCAACAGTCCAACAAGAAATGCAATGTCCGGTCTGATGCACACCTGGGCATACATCAGGTACCAACTGCACTAGAGTACGACGCATTCCTCATAACCTCTCTCTCAAGTTCATTCTTTAGACACTGTGCCAAAGATAATCTCTCACCATAAGAGATATGTGCTACAACAGGTTTACAGTCAACCATATTAAACCTTTGTAGCACTCGCTCAATGTATGCTCTTTGTTAGAGGCTCAATGAGTATTAAGACCTGTCCCGGTGAATCTGCATACGTAGGACAAAAGATGCTTCACCTAAATCTTTCATGTCAAAGTGTTTCGCCAAAAGTTGCTTTACATCATACAATATGGTCAAATCATTTTACGCGAGTAAGATATCATCCACATATAGTAATAGAAAGATAAATTTGCTCCCCCTGACCTTATAGTATAAGCATCTTTCAACTTTGTTTTCCACAAAGCTGAATGAGGTCAAAACCTTATCAAACTTTAGGTACCATTGTCTGGAAGCTTGTTTCAGATCTTATATTGATTTAGTCAACTTACAAACTTTGTCAGTTGTATCTTGATCCTAAAATCCTTCAAGTTGCTCCATATAGACCTCCTCATAAAAGCCACCATTTAGGAATGCGGTCTTAACGTCCATCTGATGTAGCTCCATGTCATAATGAGCTACTATTGTCATCATCACTCTAAATGCATCCTTCGAGTATACATGAGAGAAGGTAACATTGAAGTCAACTCCCTCTCTCTAAGTGAATCCCTAGCAACCAAATGTGCCTTAATCCGCTCAACTTGACCCTGTGTGTGCTTCTTGGTCTTATATAGCCATTTGCAACTGACAGACTTACAATGTTGAGGTAAATCAACAAGCTCTCATACCTTATTATACCTCATAGACTGCATATCATCTTTCATTGCTTCCCACCACATATCTGCATGGGGTCTAGAAACGGCTTCTGTAAAAGTAATTGGATCCACAATATGTCCTATATAATAGTCTTGTTCACCCAAATAGACTATGTAATTTGGTGAGATAGCAGGTCGTCTCTCTCTGTTGGATATGCACAACTGCATAAGTTCTTATACCTCATAAACCTCTTCCTGAATAGATATAGGTTCCTGTGCCTGCATAGGCATGGTACTTAGACCTACATCCACCGGACCCTACTGTATGAGAGGCGGATACGAAATAATCACTGTATCCGTCCTACTATCTCCTAAAGGATGTGAAGATCCTCCTTCATCATGGACATCGTATTCTAGAAACTTAGCCGTCTGCGATTCCATTATTCTGGCCCCTCCTTCTCTACAGATTTTAGCCCTTAGAGTGATCGAATAACCTAACAAATAGCAACGAGTGGAACAAGGTTGCAATTCACTCTCATAAGGATTATATAACCTTACCTCAGCAGGGCAGCCCCACACACGAATGTGTGCAAGGCTTGGCTTCCTTCCAACCCAGAGTTTAAAATGCATTTTTGGTACTGACTTACTTGGGACTCTATTCAAGATATACAATGTCGTCTTGATAGCTTCGCCCCAAAGGTATTCAGGTAGGTTAGTCCTACTCTACATTGACCTCATCATTTCCTTTAAGGTGCGATTGCACCTTTCGGCCACACCATTTTGCTCAGGACTACCTGGCATAGTGAACTGAGTCACTATTCCAACTGATTCCAAATACCTAGAAAATAGACTCTTTTCTTGTCCTGCAATCCCATGTATGCCATAGTATTCCCTTCCCCTGTCAGATCTGACTATATTTATTAATTTTCGCAATTGGTTCTCAACCTTAATCTTAAAGATCTTGAACTTATCAAGAACTTCAGACTTTTCCTTAAGCAAGAACACATAGCTATAGCGGGAATAATCATCTATGAACGTTAAAAATATCTCGCATTGCATAACGTGACTATATAGGGACCACTAATGTCTGTATGTATGAGGTCCAATAAACCAGAAGTACGAGTTGACCCATTTTTCTTTATCTTGGTCAACTTACCCCTACAACAATCGATACATATTTCCAGATCACTGAAGTCAAGAGTTAGGAGAATGTTATCCTTTATCATTCTCTCAACCCTCTCTCTGGAAATGTGGCCAAGACGTTTATGTGACAACATGTACGATGCTTCCTTTATGAAGGCTCTCTTTCGAGTAACAAGTTAGACAATATAAGAAGACGCATACATTTCATTAGGAGTAAGATACATTCTATACAATCTGTAGGATAAAAAGGTAGTTCCGATATGTCTTGTTTTGATAGAAATATTTACAACTAAAGTATCAACTACAAAACGATAACCTTCTTTATCCAAAAATAATACAGAGATCAAGTTCTATCTAAAAGACGGTATATAAAATGTATCTCGTAAAACTAATACAAACCCTGTATCAAGGTTCAATCATATATCTCCTACATACAAAACATTCACCCCTTCATTGTTGACAACCATCAGCTTCTCCTCTCTTTTAGTCGACCTTCTCCTGGATCTGAACCCCTGCATTGTGGAAGCAATATGGTTAGAAGGTCCACTTTCTAACCACCAAGAACTTGATGTGGTTATAGCTATATTGGATTCATGAATCATATAGGCTAAGGAGTTACTTGACAGTTCCTGCTTAACCTTCCACAGCTTGTACTTCTCGCAATTAGCCTTCTTATACCCCTTCTTCTTGCAGAAGAAGCACCTCATGCCCTTTAGGTCATGTGGTCCCTTAGTAATGCTGGACTATCCTATCTAAATCTTTGGAGAGGGCTTGGGTTTCTTACCCTTACCCTTAGGTTGTTGGGGCTTAGCCTTCCCCTTACCTTTTGGTAGCTGTAAACATAGTTGTATGAGGAGAACTCTTAATATTCTCCTCCGTTGCAACACACTGGGGCATTGATGTTCAAGGCCTCATCTTGAGAGATATAGGAGGTAGCCAACATCTCAAACTCTCGAGGGAAAGTGTTTAGAGCCTGATTCACTATAAGATTATTAGGAATTGGTACGTCAAGCGCCTCAGCCTAGCCTGCAGGTGTACCATCCTGATAATGTACTCTCGAACACCTCCTTCTCCCATATACCTCATGGAGAATAGTTCCTTAATCAAGGTGCTCTGCTCTATATGAGAAGACAACTTGTATCTCTGGGAAATGTTATTCATAAACTCCTTCATTGTAGTCGTATCCAATAATCCACTCAGCAGATGATCTGGGATCGACCTCTTGATGGTTAAATAGCACATCCTATTTGACCGCTGCCAGACTGTCATAGCTGCTTTATCAGCTTCTAAGCTGATATCCGTAAATGGAGAAAGTCTCTCGATGTGCATTGCCATACTGTCGTCAGCCATCTCCAATGCAAACTCCACATCCTTCTTCCACTTCTTGAAATTGAAACCATATAAGGTCTCAATCGTGACAGCATTGTTGTTTACAGAAAAGGTGACTGTAAAATAGAAAAGATAATGTAAAGAATAGTATAAGTGCAGGAAAACAGTGATAATTAAAACATTAAAGCAGTATCTCTATTAAGAATGCGATCACACATATTATGAAACATCTTTAGGCTGAATACATAATATATGTAATTAGACCCTCACATAAAAGTGATCAGAGTACAAACTATCAACTCTCATAATACTACCACCTTCGGGTGAATAAATCATTTAAGTAATGACTTTACCTCCATCTAATACCTTTATGAATATCTCAAAATCCTATATAAGGTCAATACCTTTGGGCAGAATAACTAAACATAAGGCTAGAGATATCCCCAACATGTGAGCAGAACAATCCAAAATACTGACTTGAAAGGTCACTTTGGTGACTAAATTCTCATCAATGTCTTATAAAGTCCACAAACGTCAGGGATGCATCTTTATTTCATCCTCACATTCTATATAGGCATAATATATGTAAAAATCAATTATAACTGTAAAAACTAGATTCACAATTAAATAATCACATACTAATACTGAAAACATCATCTTTAAACTTTATTTGAGACTTTTATATTAAAAAAATCTCAATGAGAGTGACTATTGTATTTTTCTTAATATCGAACCTACCACACGAGACACGAAACTTTAAGTGTCTCTCTTATGTGCAGTTCGAAGTATGAAAATGCACTCAAAATTAGCTTTAAAAGGCTTTTAAAAATTTTATGGAATCCAATTACCAACGTAATAAATCCAGAAAAATTTAAAAATCACTTTAAAAATTCTCTGAACCTGAAAATTGACCCAAAAAGGACCAGGGGCACCTTTATGGGTATTCTGAAATTTTCCTTTTGGGTACTGACATCAGCGCACAGTCAACTGCGCGTGAGTAAGGGCATGTGTATGGATAAACGTGCGTCAGATGCGTCTAACTCGTGTGCAACACGCACACATGCTTGCCACGTGTCCTGATCCCTGCCATCTATATGTTGAGACCAATGCAGGCACGTGCGACACACTCGCCAACTCTTCCGCCCTCGTGGGACAGCGCGCCGCGTGAGGCACATGCAATGCACACTCCACACGCATCCCTCAACCCGTGGAGCCACTTAGCAACACGCAATTGGTGTGTGCCATCCGTACCACCAGTTCCGCGGTACTACTAGTAGCCACATATTAACACTTCATAAAAACAACTAACAGCCACCAAAGATTCACGTAAACCCCTAGAAAATCTAGCTACCCTGCTCTCAATGGTCGTTTAAAAACAGAAGAAAACGTAACTGCCAAAATCACACAAAATCAACAATCACACAACCCTTTGTTGTCTTGCAAAGGTGGAGAATACGCAGTTGCCAAAATCAATTCAATCAAAAACACAATACAACTCTTAATGGTTATTCAAAATAGAAGAATGTGCAGCTACAAAAAACACACATGATTCACGATGAACCCAACAATAAGGTCGTGAAATCTTGACGAAAAGTTGTAGCACCAAATCAAAATCCTATCCCACAAAGTCAGCCACAAAAATGATCCAAGATTACCCCAAAATTACAACTATCGAGTCACAAGTTACCTGTCATTTTGCAAACCAAAAGTGAGGACACTTTGGCCCACAACACATATAAATCTCAGCCACACTACAACTGCAAATAATCAAGCCAAATCTCCAAAATTTATGCTTCCTTAGACAGCCATTATCCCAAAATAGGCTATCATAAGTTTCAAAAAATTAACAATTACATCTTATATTAGTCAAAGATATGGGGATTTGATTCTAATTAAATCTTATCCTCATTAGGATTTTAATATTCACGTAAGAGTCTCACATAAGATAAATAACTTAGTATAATAAGATTTTAAAGATGTCCAATTTTGTCTTATTACAAATAATGCATAAAATTAATCAATAAAATAGCTTATTACGTATCTTAACACTAAATTTTTCTTTTTGCTTCACCCTACCCATAGGTACTTTGTTATACCATTTTCACTAGTCTGCACATTCTAGTTAAAAAGAAAAAAAAAAGAAAAAGACACAAAAGAGATTGGCAAATTGCTTTGAGCAAGCAAAAACGAATATGGGTAGTTCCACGTGCATTAAAAAAACAGTGGCAGAATGAGAATCATCCCGCAATTTACAAGAACATATGTTAAACGTAATCTATAAGTGTTTCTCACGTGCTTGAATGGCCACATGCAAGCTATCCGCCAAATGTGGACATCTTACATCGCTGGATGTAAACCAGTTCATTAATTCTATTCGTGTTAATGACACAAACCAGAAAAGCAAACGCATATGATATTTTGTTTCTTACTCTATTTTATTTACGAGTTTCCAAATGATCTCATTCCAGGCATCTTAGACTTGGATTTTCCAAAAACTTCTAGAGAGTTCGATTATGAGGTTTTCTTCCTTCAACTCCAAGGGTCTGTACTTTGTAGGTTAAGGGATTTAATATTACAAGCTTTCTTTGATTGAGAGTAATGTACAGGACATTCAGGTTTTGGCAAAGGTTATTTCATTTAAATTTTTAAATTTTAAAGACTTTTCAAATTCATTCTACATTAAATTTTTTTATTTGAATTAAATTCATCGCTTATTTTTAAAATTTGTAAGTTCATCAAATATATCATTTAAAACATGTGATTGATGAATTATTACTTATTTTAAAAAATAATAATTATAAATTAGTCAATTATGAAAAAAATAAAAATATTAATAAAATCAAACTAGATCTAAAATAAATACGTCTTAAATATAAGTTTTAAGCTTGCAAGTTTACATTTTGTTAGCTAGTTAAACATGCCTTTGTTTTATCAAAGTTTCTTGGTATGGAATGACGACTGAAGCAGAACACGGGAGTACTAAAACAAAATGGGGTGCCAAACTTTCCCATTTGGAAATCAAACTTGGTTAGGCATAATCTATCACTAGAAAGAGTACCTCCCCACTTGCTCCACTTGGTTGCTCACAGAATCACAGCTTTTCGACGAAGACCTTTGATTTCCAACACGTGTTTGAAGAACTGAAATTTCAATCCAATTCCCATTTATAGGACGCCAAGTTGCCAACCCAGCAAATGCAAGTAGTGTGAGTTCTAAACACAGTCGTGCTCTTGTTTGAGCATGTGGGGGAATTCTTTGCGGTCTAATCGATCCTCATCCATTGATTTCGTTTGGAGATTACATGTGGAAAATGCACGACTTGGGGTGGCAATTTTTGGTCTTAACATCACGGAATTGCCAATAGAACAGCATCCCATGTGCGTGATTACCCTAAATGGCATTGTTTCTACTCTGTTCTTGAAGTCCCATCGAAGCTGGGGTTTGCTTCTAATACAAGCTCTCTTCATCTTTGACATTAGGGATGGTTCTTGGCTTTGGCTTTAGCGTGTGACATGAACTCGCATTGCTTGCTTTACGATGCTGATTCGATTTCTGTGATAAAGGAGAGTCAAGCTACATGTCCCAAGGATTTTGCATTGCATCACGTAAAGTTCTAAATAATATTTCAATTGCACATTAGTACAATTATTATAGTGAATGTACATATAATTGCTGTTAGACAATTTTATTCTTTCTCATAAAGTTGAACAATATTTAATTGCATTTTTTTGTTTTTCAATAACTTATTGGTTAATTTACGTAATTTGATTCAGATAATGATAATAAAGTGGCCCAATAAATGATCTAAATCAAGAGGTCGAAGTCCGTGTGAAAAATAGATTCCAATCAGTATAGACCAGACCCATATAGGCCTTGTGATGGAGAAGCCCGATGTAAAAGCTATATATAAAGGTTAAGGCCTCATACAGTTGCTGATATATCAATAGTAAGTATAAGGATTTTTTGACCCGTTGAGAAAACTGTAGAAAGACCTTCTCCACATCCCAGAGAGCAGTTCCCGTGAAGACGGCGGCGGATTCGCGCTCGTTTCAGTTTCGGAAAGCTCATTTAAAGTTATGGAGACCGAAATCAAGTATTTTTCGCATTTCTTCGTTTCTTGCCATTTCACGTTCGATCTAGGATACGTAACTACGGTATCGTTACGTATTACACGTGATATTAGAGCAGTGACGTGATCGGGTGGTTAAAAACGAATATTTTTTGTTCTCTCTATAAGGTTTTTGGAGATTTAACTTTTATTTCTAGGTTTTTTCTTGCTTTTTATTGCATGAAAGTAGTATACATATGTTTAGCCTTGAAAAACGGGGTGAAAACGAGCCCGAGAACGAAAAAAATCGACTCGAAACTCACCGAAAATTGCCATTTTCTGATGGGAACGATGGAGACTGTCAGGCGTGTGTACCGCCCCGAGGGGTGGTACGTCTGGCGGGTGCGACGCACGCGCAAGACATGGGTCGACACGTGGGTGGACTGTCGGGCGTGTGTACTGCCTCGAGGGGTGGTACGTCTGGAGGGTGCGACGCACGCGCGAGACACGGGTCGACACGTGGGTGGACCGTGTCGGACCATGTGTCCACACGTGCTACCCACGTGCCATCGGATAAGCGTGTGTGGGCGTGCGTCTGGCGAGTGCTACGCATGCGCCGTTCACTGTTGAGGCGCGTCGCTGGGCGTAACTAACGTCAGCGGATGACGTCAGCGCTACAGTGCATTGACGCAGTGTTGACATCAGCCTACTAAATTTCTACAGTAATTTAAAAAACACAAAAAAATTTAGATTTCCCGTAAGGGTGCCATGGGGTGTTTTGGGTCAGTTTTCGAGTCCGGAAAATTTATAAAGTGAGTTTTTCCATTTTTTGGATTTATTACATTAGTAATAAATTAAAGTTTAACTCTAGAAAAGGAATTAAGGTATTCTGAATCCAATTTCAAGTAAATTTTCATGCTTCGGACATCACATGAGGGAGATACTTCAAGTTTTTGTGTCTCAGGTCTTATACTCAGTGTTCGGGATTGCATGATAGTCGCTCAGAAAAGAAATTAAGACATTCTGAAGCCATTTTGAGTGAATTTTCGTTCAACAAACTTGCCATAAGGGAGATACATGAGGTTCTCATGTCTCGAGTAATCGGTTCAGTGTCTGGTGATGCATGATAATCACTCTACTGAGATTTTTCTTTTACGAAAGTCTCAAATGAAGTTTTCAGAGAATATATTCAACATGAGTGTGTGACAATGAGACTGTGCATTCGAGTTTCTGCATTTATTGATGTTACATTGTCACACACCATATGCCTATAAAGAATGTGAGGATAACATAAAGATGTATCCCTTGTGTTTGTGGACTTTTTGAGTGCTAATGAGGATATAGTCACTACAGTGGCCTTTCGAGTCAGTATTTTGAATTGTTCTGCTTACACATTAGGGGATATCTCTGGTCTCATGTTTGGTTATTCTGCCCATAGGTGTTGGCCTTACATGAGATTTTAAGATGTGCATAAAAGCATTAAATAAAGTAAAGTTGTTGATTAAATGATCTATTTGCCCATAGGTGGTAGTGTCATGAGAGTTGATGATTTGTATTTTGATCACTTTTATGTGAAGGTCTAGTTGCATATGTTATGTATTTAGCCCACAGGTGTTTCATAATATGTGTGACCAGATTTGCAGTAAAGATATTGTTTAATGGCTTTGAGTATCGCTGTTATCTTACATTTGTGCTGATTTAATTATTATCATTTTGAAGTCACCTTTTCAGTCAACAAAATCAGTGTCACCATTGAAACCCTGACTAGTTTCAATACGAAGAAGTGGACAGAGGATGTGTTGAATGTGAAGTGAATCACATGTTAATACAAGACTTAATAACCGATATACAAATGCACAAGAAGGGGGGGTTGAATTATGTATTCTTTTTTTATGATCCCCTTATGAACAATTTCGTTAAAAGAAACTTGTTCTTTTCACAAACTACTGAAAAACAATGATGTAAAATATTTTCGAAATTCTTGTATGAGAACAGTAAGATCGAAAATTCAAAGTTAAGAAAGAGTTGAGAGTTGAGAGATGTTGACACAGCAGTTTTATACTGGTTCACCCCAAATCATGAGCTACGTCCAGTCCTCAGATATCTTTCTGAGATTTCACTATCTCACAAATCGTTACAAGTATTCTTTGATACCGAGCCTCTTCAGGTCTCTTACAACAAGTATTCTTTCACTCTTAGCCTCTTCAGGCTATCTGCTCTTCTTTCAACTGAAAGGTATTTTGAGCTTCGTTACAGATAAAGATAGCTCTAAGTTTTTCGCACAATAATATTTCTCATATCACTTAAACTTTTTAGAATTGCTAATCTTCTTCAGTCTTCGACTTCGACTCGTATTTATAGCCTTTGTCTCCAACTGCTTCTTGATAACTCCTTCTTTCTTCTTGTTTCTTAATCTTTCAAGAATCGGTTATTCAATTGAGTTATGTAACCAACTCAAGCTGATTAGTAATCCGACGTGGTATCGGATCTTCCGTCTCACTTTCTTTCTTCTGACTTTCTAGTTTGTGCTTCCATCTGATTTTCTTCCGTTTGATTTTCTTCTTGCGCTTCCGTCTCATTTTTGCTTTGCACCTTGCGTCTCACTTTTTATCTTTGCGCCTTGCGTCTCACTTTTTATCGTCTCATTTTTGGTTTGCGCTTCCGTCTTTCTTTTGTTTCCGCGCTTCCGTATGCTTTTCTATCGTCTGTCTTTTGTTTCTGCGCTTAAGTCTGCTTTTCTATCGTCTGACTTTTAGCTTCGCGCTTTCGTCTGATTTTCTTCCATCTGATTTTCTTCTTTCGCTTTGGTCTAATATTTTTTTGCTTCCATCTTACTTGCTTCTTTCATTATTATTTATTCTTCATCAAAATCATTTACATAAAGTCATTTTGACTTAACAATCTCCCCCTTTTTGATGATAACAAATAATCATA
>JAOQMQ010000001.1:3012282-3032888 GCA_027563845.1 Erythroxylum subrotundum | reverse complement strand
AATCATGATCATGATCATAATAATAATAATAATAATAAGATAATTAATTTCGTATAATGAAATTAATAATAAAAATAATAATAATAATAATAGGTACAAAATTTATAATTATAATAATATTAATATTAATATTAATAATAAGAAGTTTAAAATTTATAATAATAATAATAATAATAACAATAATTAATAATAATAATAATAATAATAAGATAATTAATTTTGTATAATAAAATTAATAATAATAATAATAATGAGGAAGAGTTTAATAATATAATTAAGAATAAAAAATTGTTTATATGGGAGAGGAGTATTTTTCATATTTCCTTATGTGTTTTGTTTTTGTCCTTAAGACAAGAAATCTTATACCACAATTTTAGAGAAACACAAATTTCTGTCTTTGTCCTCTGAAAACAGAACAAAAATAAGTAAAGATAGCAAGCAAACACGACAAAACACAAAACTTTTATGTCTTTGTAATCCATCCATCCTCACTCCAGATGACACTAACCAAACATAGGGTATCTGTCGTGGCACAGAGGAATAGAGACTAAAAGTGAACGAAGAAAGAGAGTTTGGATGTAGTGTGCAAGTTGAGAATAGATTTGAGGACATTTAACAGGCCCTTCCAATCCAAGTTCAAGCGAAACTGTACAAGCAGAATATTTGGGCATCATGAATAAATAAGACATGAGACTTGGTCTTCTGCTTCAAGGTGCCACCATGTTCCTTGGCTACATTTTGTTCGTGGAAGTATTTCATTTTCTTTTATTCACTTGCTAGCTGTAAACGTTAAATAATTAATTCCAAGTAAATGTACAAAATCTCAAGGGACCAGCCTATATATCGCAATTGTCGTGTGATACTAGCCTATCAAGATAAAACAGTTTTAAACTACAGAAAGTAAAAACAATCTTACAGTCTGAAAGTTTACTCGTACCCGAAACTTGGAAGAGAATATTAGGAACCATTCTCCAATAATAGGGACCACGTGATTGGTGTCCGTTCCAGTCATTAAGAACAGAAACACATACAGCATTTCACTTACACTTGGGACAATCGAAATTCAGGGAACTGGATCTATAATAGCTTCTACGTCCAATTTATCTCATTTCCTCTTCACGTAACAGCCATTCTGAACTCTCTCCAAGCCATATATTTCCTTTTCGCACTCCCTGCCCATCCCAAATGCATCAATTCACACACGCAGTATCTTCCTAGAGCAAAGCTTTTCGATGTAACAATACAAAAACATGGTCCAAGTTTTTAGCTTCCAAACCAAAATTTGGCAGCTACACTAGGATGACAAATTCCGCCTGTGTCACACATAAGTAAACAGCTTTACCCCCGTAATAAATATAGCAAGTCTTTCAACAATATCAGGACTCAACGTTTGTTCCTATCATACTTCTTGTCCCTATCATCCTTGCCTTTCCTATCATTAGTTTGAGGTGTGTACTGGCTCGTAGATGAGGGTGAGTACCCAGGTGCACTGGGTGAATACCCCGCACTTGGACTACATGAACCAACAAAATACACAATGGGACTTAGTAAAAGGGGAGCAAATAACCACATTCAAATTACATACAACTGAATATATGTTCTTAAAACAGGATCTTGGCATACCTGTACTGTGGGGAGCTAGGGCTATAATCTGGGCTCACTCCAGAATTATAGGGGCTAGCAAAACAAAACAAAGATTAAGTGCTTTAGAAAAATAGAGGCAAGCAACCATCATAAGCAACAAGATGCGACTGCAAAATGGCAGGAAATAAATACAGATTAATCAAAACTTACCTGCTTGGGCTGTAACTTGGGCTTGAAGGAGAATATGATGGGGACGTAGGTGAATAGGATGGGGATGTTGGGCTGCACAATAAGATAATACATTCAATTATTAAGTAATGAGACAAGACATTCACAATAACTACGAGAGTACCAAACAAGGAAATTGTTTTAATAGTCACATGAAAGGTAGTATTAACATATTCAGTTGCATAGTCTTACCTATAATTTGGAGAAGTGGGACTATAGGGACTGGCAGGTGACAATCTTGGACTGCTGGGTGAGTAAGCCTGCGAAGGACTGTATTTTGCCGACTGTGGATTGTAACTAGGTGAAGTCGGGCTATAGCTCGGCGAAGTTGGACTATAGCTTGGTGATGTTGGACTATAACCAGGGGATGTAGGGCTATAGGCTGGTGAAGTTGGGCTGTACGAAGGAGATGTGGGACTGTAGGAAGGAGAGGTTGGACTATAGGAAGGAGATGTTGGGCTATAAGAGGGTGATGTTGGACTATAAGCAGGTGAGGTGGGGCTGTATGCAGGTGAGGTGGGGCTATATGCAGGTGAGGTGGGGCTATAACTAGGTGAAGTTGGACTGTAACTGGGGGATGTGGGGCTGTAACTTGGAGAAGTTGGGCTATAACTGGGTGATGTAGGGCTATAACTCGGGGATGTAGGACTGTAGCTCGGGGATGTGGGAGAATATGAAGGACTTGTAGGAGAGTATGCTGGACTAGTTGGGCTATAACCAGGCGAACTTGGGCTGTAGGTTGGTGAAGTTGGACTGTATCCCGGAGAAGTAGGGCTATAACCAGGAGACGATGGACTGTACCCCGGAGAAGATGGGCTATATCCAGGAGATGAAGCAGGGGAGAAAGGCATTCCACTAACATAAGGTGAAAACTGAGCATCTGTAATGGGGGAGAGGCGAAGACTTGGGCTTAGCAAATAATTTGGAGACATCATGCCCTCATGATATGGAGTTCCAGACACTGGAGATCGAGCAGGGGTCATGCCGAATTCCAGGCCATCTATGTAACTTGGGAGCTGGAGTTCGATAGCATTCTTCAACATCTCGTCATTGAGATACAATGCACAGTCCCCTGTGCCAATTGGGGCAAGCTGACCCAGCATTATATTTTCAGTGACCCCTCTAAGGTAATCTGACTCAGCATAGACAGCAGCATCAAGGAGGATGTCCACAGTTTCTTCAAATGAGCATCTCATCAATGGCCCAGTATCATTGCGATTGATACCATGACGGGTGATTGCCATCAAATGACCACGATATGTCATGGTATCACATAGTATGGCCAGATGCCTGTAATTGACATACGATCCATCAAAGGATATAACAACTCGCAATTCATCGAGGAGGGCACGGCGAACTGCCTCTATCCCAAGAACTTCAATGACTTCAATCAAGTGATTACTGGTTGTTCTTCTGGCATCAACATTTTCATTACACATGACAGCCAGGAGATTGACACCCTCAGTGTCTAACATCCATTCCTCTACTGTCTTAAATCCTTCATTCTCATCAAACCTGCTAACTTTACCATGTTTGATGAACACTTTGTTGATATCTGGAATACCTCGAAGAGCCATTTCAGTCAGCATGTTACTCTCAATCTTCTTCAGGAAGACATCATCCTCAGCAGACTCATCAGTTAAATCCCCTTTTGGAGCTTCATCATTCATGATACGAATCCGGAGAATTAACTTTTCTGCATTGTCATCATTAAATATACAAGTCAAGTCATCATCAAATTCAAGGTTGATCTTCTCAGCAATGTCAGCCATACTTAGCTTCTTATCAACCATCATTTCCCGATTCAGCTCTATGCGAAGCAACCAAGGAGAGATTTTCTCCGGTGCAACCTCTTCATCAGGCATTTCATAATACGACTTCACAAAATCAATATCCTCCTCAATTATTGTACTTGTGGGATCTGGATCATACCACACTTCCGTTGCTTGGGTCACACTTCGCAAGGTGGTATATTCCAAAGCACATTGAACATTCTTAGCTTTCTCCTTTGTCTTATTACATTCAGGAGTCAAGTAGACAGAAAGAGAAGGCGTTTTAATTTTTTTAGCCACATTGATAATTTCCCTCAACCTTGGAACACCAAGAGTAACATTTTTAGCACTAACACCAGCATAATGGAAAGTATTGAGAGTCATTTGAGTAGCAGGCTCTCCAATAGACTGTGCAGCAACACAACCAATCATTTCACCAGGTGCTACCAACGACTGCAAGAACCGTGACTCTATCTCACCAATGACCCAATCAAATGCTTCACGTGTGAGCCTGTATTCCTGCAATACCCTTTTACTGGCAAGGGTACTACGAAGCAAAATTCCAAAGAAGAGAGTGGCATTCTTTTGAGCTTCAACACTTAATGGATCCTCTCCAGGAACAACCTTCAATCTCTCCTGGAGTTTATCAACAGCTTCTACTGCTTCCATTGGGTGAATATCTGAAGGCCTTCTGGTATCAACCTTGAACGTCTTCTGGGCATTCCAGATAAGCCTCCCAAGATTAACAGGCATTGGCCAAAGACTGTCACCAGTTGTTGCAATCTCCGTTCCAAGTTGATATCTATCAGCTTCAAGTTTTTGAACTTCAGCTTCAAACACATCTCTCAGCTCCCTGATATTTTTCAAATCCTCAATATGTTCTGGTAACATATAGTTAGGGTTCCAATTTTCATCATCCAATTCATATCTGAATACCCTATCAAATTCTGATTTCTTCATCTTCAACGTATCTAGCTTCTGTGATTCTATCCACACAGCATCCATCCCGTCTTCCCCATAGAGAAACTGAATAACATCCCCCAATGAATTCCTCACAGTACCATCATATTTAACCATGATATCCTCCATGGCCTTCACCAATCTCCTCTGTATATAGCCAGTCTCAGAAGTCTTAACTGCAGTATCTATTAGTCCTTCTCTACCACCCATAGCATGGAAAAAGAATTCTTGGGGAGTCAATCCACGAAGGTATGAATTCTCCACAAAGCCTCGACTTTCTGGCCCATAATCATCTTTGGTGAAGTGAGGTAACGTCCGATCTATAAAGCCAAATGGTATACGTTTACCCTCAACATTTTGCTGCCCCACACAAGCCGTCATCTGAGATATGTTAATGAAACTGCCTTTTGACCCTGCAGTAACCATAGCCTTGAGATTATTACTCTCAGATAGACTCTTTTGGGCACTGTTACCCGCATCATCACGAGCTTTATTCAACACCTAAAGATGACAGTTGTTACCATCATAATCAGTAAACAAAAACAAAAAACAAAAAAAAGTTGACAAAACACTAACCACTTTCATCAGCTCACCTGATTCACTTTGTTTTCAAAAGAATCCATCATAGTTCGTCCAGGTTCAGCCTCCAGATCTTTACTCTGGGCTTGCATAATGAGTTTTTTCACCTCATTTTTTGCTGCTGAAATAGTTTCGTTGATTTTCTCCATTGTGGCTGCATCAGCAATTGTATCTCCAATACCAATGCTAAAAGCATTCTGTAACAGCCAATAATTCACCAGCCATTGCGTATGTCCCAAAAATTTGCGTGCTGCATCTGGACCAACTTCTTCCCTGCATAAAGTAAATTACAAAATAAGTTGCACCATACAAGCTGGTCCAACAAAGTCACGTCTCCACTTTTTAACAACCACATAAAACAAAAGTTATCTGCTGTGAAATATTTGTACAATAAAAGTCATCAACCAAATCGCTACCATATCACATGTATAAGACTGCCAGTAGATGTTCCAAGCGTCTTTTTGCAAAGGGTTCCAGAAAGTAACTCCCCTTTTTCTATCCGGACCAGTGTATCCCCCGGAGTAACAATTCCTCTTTCAGAATCAGAATGCCAGGCAGAAGTTCTGATCAGATTAATCTGCTTTGGTATTATGAGGTTAAAAACTTGTTTTCCAGTCCAAAGTGGCCTTGGTTTCAGGATTGCAGGAGCAGGAATTTTCCCATCAAAATCCTCCCACCACATCAAGATGTTCATGAAAACATCCTGCAAATAGGGATAGAGTTTAGGTCCAAGACAAGAAAGAACAGAATCATACAATTGAAAGATGAAGAAGGGATTTAAATATCATTTCCGTTTCACCTTTTCTATGAAGGTGTCTCTCTTGGTGATTTTACGGCATCCTAAAAGTGTATCCTGGACAATACCCATCACTGGCCGATTTGATTGAGGTGATACAATGCATTTTGGCACCATCATTAATTCTAGCACTTCTGCCCTGGTTTCAAATGACTGAGGAACGTGCATATTCATTTCATCACCATCAAAATCAGCATTATATGGTGAAGTAACAGATAAATTCAATCGGAAAGTTGAGTATGGCATAATCTTGATTTTGTGCCCCATAATTGACATCTTATGGAGACTAGGTTGACGATTAAAAAGAACAAAGTCGCCATCATTTAGATGTCGTTCCACCTGTAATCATCATAAAATGATTTAATGGTAAGAACAAATTGACTGTTAAACGATGTAATGAATGGAATCCAATTGGCTCATGCAAGAAAATACCTTGTAGCCAAGCTCCAAATGGTGATCGCTACTTTTCTTCAAGTAACGAAGATCAAGTCTTTGTCCATCGTCCCTTATGATATATTTTGCACCAGTTTTTCCAGGAGGAGGATGTGGCCCATACTCAACAAGTTCCTTCAACCTGATTGAGAAAATATCCACATTAAAAAATGGAATATTAACAAGATCGGAAGAAATAAAAGCTACAATGAGATATGAACCTTTCTATGTTGTAGGGAGTCACGGTTTCAGGATAGGTGAGGTTCAAAGCGATACTCCATGGTACCCCTAGCTCATCAATGTTGATAGTGGGATCAGGTGTAATAACTGTACGTGCAGAAAAGTCCACTCTTTTACCCATCAAGTTTCCCCTAATCCGCCCTTCCTTTGCTTTGAGCCTACTACATATAGACTTGATAGGTCTTCCTGACCTTTGAGTTGCCTGTAATATGAAGAGTACAACACCTCCTAAAAACATTATTTCTTACAAAGCAAAACAAAATGAACCTCATATACAATTGGAACTCATCAATGCAAGAATAAGCAACTCCATACCCTTGGCTGTCCAGGCAATTCATTGTCAAAATATGTAGCCACATGAAACTGTAACAACTGTGCAAACTCGGATATAATATGTGCAGGCGCCCCACCCCTCTCCTGTCTTCTCAAATTCTCATTGTGTCTAATAATCATTGCCAGCTGATGGGTTAAGTCATCCTACATTGGGAAAAAGACAAGAAACATGAATGCTTATAGAAAATTTCACATTGAAGATACCTGAATTGTTAGATATCAGTCTGGAAAGAAAAGAGAATGTACACACAGCATGTGTTTGTTATCAATTACAGTCCAGTATTAGGAAAGTAACACTACAATAGACTTGCCTCACTCCTGGAGGATGTATCCATCATAACAGAAGGCCTCACAGGAGGTGGGGGAATTGGAAGAACTTGTAGAATCATCCAATCTGGACGTGCATACTTAGGGTTCAAGCCCAATAACTGACAGTCCTCATCACTTATCCTCTTGAGAACACCAAGAACCTGCAGTACAAATTATGACATCAGCTACATACACAAAATTAAAGACAAAACAATATTTTATCTTAGGCTCTAAAGACAAACAACATTTTACCCTTTCTGCTGTAAGGGTCTGCTTTCTCTCCACAGGTTCAGGTAGTTGTTCCTGATCATCATTTTTCTTTCTTTGAGCTTTATACTCAGCAATCATCTTCATACCTTCAATACTAATCTTTGGTTGTTGAGCACCGCAACCACCGCGACTCTTCTTCACAGGCTCATCAGTATCTTGACCTTGAACATCAATTTCGTCACCTCCTTCACATTTAGTTTTATTCTTACAAGCATCAAGAATCTTTTTAAGTCTATTTTTGGGATTCTTTATTTTCAAGGCCTGCTTAAACTTGTGATCATCCTGCAGCAAATTTATAGAAAACAGTTGAGAGAGCTTTCTACAAAATACTAATAATAATAATAATAAGTTTAAATGGTGTTTGTTTGTGAACTTTGTGGGTACCTCGTTAGCCAAAATCTTGGAACAATTGAAGCAAACACAACGCATAATATTAAGAACAGTCTTCATAAATCCAATGTGGAACATGGGCTTTGCGAGCTCGAGATGGCCAAAGTGACCCGGACACTCAGCCATGATGGCAGTACAAGTCTCGCACTTCATCTTCCTGTCAATAGTGCCCAGCCGAGGATCGCTTAATCCTCCAGGCTTAGGTTTTCCCCTCTCCGTGGTCTCGCTGTGTTCAATTTGTACCACTGACATTTGCCTCTGCCAACCAATATAACACAACCCACCCGTAAAAACATTAACTCCATTTTCAACAAAACTAGAAACATATTAATTAGAAAGAAAAGGGGCTGCTTTGTTTTCTTCAATCAAATTCAAATTGTAATCGGAAAAGAAGGAGAGAGAGAGTTACGATTTCATCGGGACTGAGAATGCCAAACTGAACCAACTTGACTTTAGCTACCTCTGCTGGAGAGTATGGGAATCTCGTATCCATGGCTGAATTGGATTAGATTGCAACAAAGACAATATTAAAAGTCGCCAACCCTATACAAGTTAAATAACCACACCCATGTGCTAAATCAACAAAATCAATTCAAGAAATTCTTGAATCAAACTTGTCTCTTAACCTCAGAAACCCAAACTCAAAAATCAGACATGGAAAAACATGCATAACTAATCATGCTGTTAATCATGACAGCAATTAACATCATCGAACCGTAACCAAAAACCTCCAAGTTACAGACAACCCGAAAGCAAGAACTTGAAGAACAAAAAGAACAGTTAAGGAAACAAAAAAATGAATCAAGTCGAACCTATTTGTTAAGATAGTCGATTTCTAAAACGACCAATCTTGAAGCTCAAATCGCAACAGCTCCTGTGTATAAAAATAGAACAATAAATAACCGCGCATAAAATACAACAAAGAAACAAACAAATAGGTAAACAAAACATGCGAAAGAAAAAACAAAACTACAAAATCAAGGAGAAAATCGAGATGAACGGGAACCCTAACCTAGAAGGAATGGACCAGATCGCAGAGGCAAACAACGAGCATAAAACCTACCCTAAACAAGCTCACAGCTGGTAGCCCAGCAACCTTTAACAAAATTTTCTATAACAATATCGAAGCAGACAAGAATTATCGTGTCCAATATGTTCAGAATTGCGATTCAACCAAAATTACAAAGAAAAAGGGGAGAGAGAGAGAGAGAGGGGAGAGACGAAAGACGCTGAGAATTTACTGAAAAATCCGTCCACTAAGCATTTTAAGTAAAAGCTTTTTCGCTATTGCATCGATATGCAGCGCGGGTGGGAGGCGCGTTTACTCGTTTACTAACAACTACTGCTACGTTGTCGTTTCACCTGGCCCAAGCTTTTGTGCTGATTCCCTTGATACGCTGTCGTCCTAGCCTCTGTTCACTAACAACTACTGCTACGTTGTCGTTTCACCTGGCCCAAGCTTTTGTGCTGATTCACTTGATTCGCTGTCGTCCTAGCCTCTGTTTGTTTACTCACCGATCTTTGGAAGTTATATATAATATATACCTTAAGTAAATAGTTTTTTTAAAAAAATATTTCTCACGAGGTGTTTAAGAGAGTTCCAATTATGAGAAGACACTTTTAAACCATCCACACTCAGATTAATCTTTGCTTGAACTAAATATCTCTTACGGGAGGTAAAATTCTGGCCTTAAGTTTTAAACGACTACATACATGAAGGCGATTCGAACCCGTAACCTCACTTAAATTAAAAGAACCCTTTACTAACTCATCTGCACCGCCGTAAGTTAGTTTTTTTTGTAAAATCTTAACTGCTTAGTAATGACCGTAAAGACATTATTTTTCATACCCAGCATACGGAGAACATCACTTTCAAGTTATTTCATGAATCATGACAGCAAGAAAGAAACAAAAACCACCCAACGTAATTAAATAACTAACAGGATTGTGGGGGTTTAAATTTCCTATTTTCGTTATTACATGCCTATCCTATTTGATTTGATGAACATTCATATATTCAATTTTTGTGAGTCTCGCATAGATGGATGTTAGTTTAACAGTATAACAGCACATAACAGATGTGTTCCAGATTGTGGCTGGTCTCAACTCTTGTTCATTCATTACATGTTCCTCTCGTAATTCCATCCCTCTTACAGATAACAATAACATTCATCTCTGACAAGTAGACCTGTCAAACGTAAAAGCTTACAAAACTTTAATCTTTTATTCGAAAGAAAAAAACACCCATCTGTTGTCTTGCAGTATGCAAGAAGATGGGCATTACAAAAAGATTCTTCTTTGTCTAAATATTTGCATATTCTTTCTGAAAGTTGTTGCTTCTTTTTTAATGTTTTGTTCAATATCCGACCAAAACTTTGAATTTTAGTTTCAAAACTTGATTCTTTCTTCATTTTGTTATTACAGTTTGTAATTTCCAATCGTCGTATTCTATTATCAAGACATAACCCTAAAAATTCTTTCATGTTGCCATTCTGAACCCAAATTCCTATTCCAGTCATTGAAATTGTTACAGCCAATTCAGACGAAGAAAACAACTAGACGCAGTTGGGAGATGATAGGCGTGATGTGGCTGTTCGTACGTAGTGTAGGATAAACAACGTGTACTCGAATGTAGAGGAACACGGCGTTAGGCTATAAGTAGTAGGGTTCAGAACCTTGTACGCATGTCTGAGGTTGTTATTTTTGGTTGTGTCTTTCCCTTCTGTCTTTCGTTTTCTTGTAATCCCCTCTGTCTGTTGTTCTCACGACCATCACTGTCTCGAATCTTCGAGCACGTGTTTGGGCTGTTTATCATTTATCTATAACAATTGGTATCAGAGCGACGATTTTGGCCACAACAATCCCTGACACTATGGCGGAAGGAACCAGAGGTGCTGAGTTTCGACGTTTGGAAGACATCTTGAAAAGTTTAACAGAGGCACAAGGGCGACATGAACGACTACTCTTGGAACTCCAAGATAGGAGTGAACGACTGCTATCGGAGGTTCAAGGGCGGACTGATAAACTGGAAAAGGACGTTGGTGAGTTACGTTCGACGATCTCCATGGAGGGCTCTAAACAAGGGGAAGGAAGTAGCCGTTCGGAATCGTTGGCCCGGCCTATTACTCCTCCCACCACCCAAGATGACAATGGCCGCACTCTTCGGGTAGGACAAATGGAATTTCCTCCTTTCGTAGGAGACAATGTCAAACTATGGTTGTACCGTTGCGAACAATTCTTTGAGGTTGACCAAACACCGGAGAATATAAAGGTGAATATTGCTATCCTTCACATGGATGAACGAGCGCAAGAATGGTACCGGCTCTTCCTGCGAAATCGTCTTCAAACTGAGACACGCGGATGGGTGGAGTTTACGAAGGCTATGAAACAGCGGTTTGATGTGAGTTATTTGATGACCTAGTCGGTGACTTCAAGGCGTTACAACAGACGGGAACTGTGCTTGATTATTGTGCTCAGTTTGATCACCATTCCAACCGCTTAACACTGTCGGAAGAATATCTAGGGGCTTTCTTCTTGAAGGGACTACGACCTGAAGTTGGTGTAGCGGTTCAATTGTATGAACCTCAGACATTGCACCAGGCATACACCTTGGCAAGGAAGCAAGAAGCTATTCTCACGGCTACCAGTGTGTCGGCGTGGAACCGTGCAACTCCTATTCTATCTCCACTAGGTGGGAAAACACCCATGCAGAACCTCACGGCTCCTCCTAGGTCACCCCCAAAGGATGGGTTATTACCCACACCGCCTGCCTCTTTACGGGTGACTCCAGGACGTTACAGGGCACCTCGCACTGTTAGTATTAAGGATTTCGATGAGAAGCGTGCTAAGGGGCTGTGTTTTTGGTGTGATGAAAAATATACGTTAGGTCATACATGTCGGAGGCGGCAGCTTCAATTTTTCAGGATCCCCGAAGATGACTCGGTCATGGAAACAGGTGAGCCTATAGGAGAATCCCATGAAGTTAGTGAAGCTGACGAAGAACAACCCATGATTTCCATGCAGGCAATGACGGGAGTGGCAGGCAACACTGAGTTCAGACAGATGAGGTTGATGGGGGTTCATCAACGTCGGCACCTCCATATACTGATAGACAATGGTAGTACTCATAATTTCATCGATACCACTGTGGTCAGAAAGGGCATGTGCGACGTTCGGGACATTCCGCCGATCACTATCATCGTAGGAGGAGGGTTACAACTACATTGCACTCAATGTTGTAACAATTTTGTTTGGACCATGCAGGGATTAACATTCAGCATGGACGCACTAGTATTGTCCTTGGGTGGGTGCGATGTTGTGTTGGGAGTCCAGTGGCTGGTAGGCTTGGACGATGTTTTGTGTAATTTTCGTACTCGGAAAATGACCTTCCGATGGTAGGGGAAGATGGTCACGTTGAAAGGTGGGCCGGATAGCAAACCCCGAATCATTACCAGTAAGGGTCTTCAGAAAACCTTGCAAGGAACAGATGGGGGACAACTCTTCATGTTACAATTATCTACACCAATGGAGTTTCAATTTCAGCAGATGCGATTAACAGAGGAACAGGGTAATGTGTTTGATGAAATTAATGTGGTGTTGGCTAACCTTGCTGAAGTGTTTCAGGAACCAACTCAACTACCTCCTAATCATCCCTATAACCATCAGATCGTGCTCCAGGAAGGAATCGAGGCAATCAACGTGCGACCCTACCGTTATACTGGCGTTTAGAAGGACATTATAGAGAAGGAAGTCCAGCAGCTTTTGAAACAGGGCTTCATCCGCCATAGTTTCGGGCTGTATGCATCGCCGGTGATACTCGTCAAGAAGAAGGATAACTCGTGGCGAATGTGCGTCGATTATCGCGAGCTCAATCGATATACAGTGAAGGACAAATTTTCGATACCTCTAATCGAAGAACTCCTGGACGAATTGCATGGGGCGAGCTAGTTCTCCAAGTTGGATCTTCGCTCGGGTTATCATCAGATCTGGATGCGACCCGACGATATTCAGAAGACAGCCTTCAAAACACACGAAGGGCATTATGAATTCTTGGTGATGCCCTTCGGTTTAACGAATGCACCATCGACGTTTCAACGAGTGATGAATGAGTTGTTCAAACCGTATCTCCGTCAATTTATTTTGGTTTTCTTTGATGATATTTTGATTTACAGTTCTTCATTGACACTGCATGTAGAACACTTATCGGTGGCGTTTAATGTCTTGTTAAGCAATCAGCTTTACCTCAGAGGAAGCAAATGTGTATTTGGGGTTCGACAGATTGATTATTTAGGGTATACTATTTCGGAGGCTGGGGTGGCAACGGATCTCCGTAAAGTCCAGACGATTGAGGAATGGCCAACCCCCAAGAATTTGAAGGAATTGCGAGGGTTCTTGCGTATCACAGGGTACTACCACCTATTCATTAAAGGATACGGCGTGACGGCGAAACCTTTAACGGAGTTGTTAACTAAGGAACGCCAGGATGCGTGGAAGTGGCAGCATGAAGAGCAGGAAGCATTTGATACGTTAAAAAGGGTGATTATGAGTGCTCCGGTACTGGCACTGCCAAATTTTTCCAAGACTTTTGTGGTTGAGGCGGATGTGTGTGGCCAAGGAATTCACGCTATCTTGCAACAAGAGGGACATCCAATTGCATACTTAAGCAAAGCTTTAGCTTCAAGGCATCATGGCTTATCTACGTACGAGAAGGAATTTTTGGCAGTCATCAAAGCCATCAAACAGTGGCACCACTACCTGACTCTGAAACCTTTTGTTGTTCGCACCGATCACCGCAGTTTGAAGTTTCTATTAGAGCAACGACTAACGACGCCATTCCAACAATCATGGCTTCCTAAATTGTTGGGGTATAATTTCAAAGTTCAATATCGCAGTGGTAAGGAGAATGCAGCGGCGGACGCACTTTCCAGAGTTACAAGTGCGGAGATGTTGATGATGACGGTTTCACAGATTCGAAGTGAGTTGTTAGATGATATTAAACGAAGTTGGCAAGAAGATAGCAACCTAAGAGAGTTAATTAAGCAACTTGAGGGGGGGGGGCGCCAAGACAAATGTTTATGAATGGAAGGACGGCCTATTGCAGTGGAAAGGGCGTTTGGTGGTCGGTGCTAACTCAACTCTGCGCCAGTCAATTATCGGCATCAGCCACGATGACGCTATGGGAGGGCATGCCGGAGCGGTGGCGACTATTAAGAAATTACAAGCCATGTTTTACTGGAAAGGGATGGACAGGGAAGTTCGTGTTTATGTGCAGAATTGCATGACTTGCCAGCATAACAAGTACGATACTTCAGCTTACCCGGGGTTGCTTCAGCCCATTCGTATACCAGAAGGGAGTTGGAGGGAAGTAAGTATGGATTTCATTGAAGGCTTGCCGCATTCTCGGAGACATTCTGTTATTTTGGTGGTTGTCGACAGGTTTACCAAGTACAGTTATTTTATTCCAGTGAAACACCCATACTCTGCTCACGATATTGCAGAATTGTTTCTTAATTATGTGTTCAAATTACATGGGATGCCTGAATCTATTATCAGCGACAGGGATTCCGTATTTTTAAGTAAGTTTTGGCAGGAATTATTACGGTTGCAAGGTGTACATTTGTAGTTCTCGACAACGTATCACCCATAGTCAGACGGTCAGACTAAAGCCGTGAATAAAATTTTAAAAACTTATTTAAGATGTTTTTACAGTGAGACTCCTCAGAAATGGGGCGAATGGTTAGCCTTGGCGGAGTGGTGGTACAATACCACCTACCTGACGGCGATTGGCACTACTCCTTTCGAAGTGTTGTACGGGTATCCTCCCCCGTACATTGCTGGAGACTCCAAGCTCATGGAGGTCAATTGTGTGTTACAGAGTAGGGAGACAATGATTAATCTCACCAAATTTCACTTGCAAAGAGCTCAGAATCGCATGAAACAATATGCGGATGCGAGACGCACAGACATAGAGTTCCAGGAGGGGGACTTGGTTTTGCTTAAATTACAACCGTACAAGCAATTTTCACTTCAGCGCCGAAGCAACCAAAAATTAGCGCCTTTATACTACGGTCCTTATAAGGTACTTCAGAAAATTGGGCAAGTGGCATACAAATTGGAGCTTCTGGCCACGGCTTCGATACACTTAGTTTTTCATGTGTCCCAATTAAAAAAAGCGTATGAGGGACAGGGTCGTACTACTACCACCTTGTCGGAGTTCGTGACGTCGGTGGAAAGGGTGCCAGTGGCGATTCTGGATCGGCGCATGGTCAAGCGGAACAATCGAGCCGTTACACAATGGCTGATACAATGGTCGGACGAAGGAGGTGGAAATGCTACGTGGGAATTTGTTTATGATCTGCAAAAGCGTTTCCCTAAAGTTGATTTAATCGACAAGGTTGTTAAGGGGAAGGCAATTGTTACAGCCAATTTAGACGAAGAAAACAACTAGACGCAATTGGGAGATGATAGGCGTGATGTGGTTGTTCGTACGTAGTGTAGGATAAACAACGTGTACTCGAGTGTAGAGGAACACGGCGTTAGGCTATAAGTAGTAAGGTTCAGAACCTTGTACGCAAGTCTGAGGTTGTTATTTTCGGTTGTGTCTTTCCCTTCTGTCTTTCGTTATCTTGTAATCCCCTCTGTCTGTTGTTCTCACGACCATCACTGTCTCGAATCTTCGAGCACGTGTTTGGGCCATTTATCATTTATCTATAATAGAAATCTGGTATGAAATAATATTTTCTTTATTCTCTACCGTAAAGCATTTACCTTGGCCCAACTTAGGATGCAATGCAACGGCTTCAACAGTGTGTGAACACAGTAGTCTCTTACTTCACTGCTTCAAGCCACCGACCATGAAGCGAGCCAAGTTGGAGTCTTTTGGGCGGCAGAGCAGAGTCACCGGCGTGAAACGATTGCTATCCGCGCGAGGTCTAAAGTGTGGGTTTGCTCTACGGTTTCAATTTTCAAATCAAACACAAATTATCTCCCTTTCCAGTCTTTTGCGTTTGTTCTAAGGTTTCTTAACTTACCTTTCCAGTTTTTGGGTATGTTCATGTGAATTTATACCATAATAAGGATGATACATTTTTTTGAATTCGAGTGAACCTTATAGGCGGGTCAAGCGGGCACAACTCTCCGAGGGTTTAACTGGCGCACCACCCCACAGGCGGGTCAAGCGGGCGCACCTCATCATTGAGGGCCCAACTAGTTCTCCACCTATAGGTAAAACTCCGGCTACCGCAGGCTTTTACAAGAAGGGCAAGTATGGAATCGAACCTGGGACCTAACCAAAGCCTAGCCCCGCTCTCAACCATCGAGTCACACCCCTTGAGGGCATAAGGATGATACATCTATAAAATAATTTATACATTTAATATAATATAATCACATATAAGACTATAATGGTTTAATGGTTTAATGTCAAAACAAAAATTTTATAAAGTTGTTATATACATATATATATATATATGTGTGTGTGTGTGTGTGTGTGTGTGACAATACATTTTAAATGGTAATTAGTTTAAATTCAAGGATTATTTCTTGTTAAACTTTGGTACCTTGGGTGACTATGCCAACTCATCATCAATGATCAAATGCTTAAAAGTAGTCAGCTCATATGATCTTCAGATAATTAATTAGTTAGGACCTGAGCATAAGAATTGTTCACAAATATATGAGCTCAAGGAGCTGTAATAGCCATACTAATTTCCCTGTTATGATAGCTTCTATATATTGATACCAAATTAATTATCAATGAGCAAATGCAGAGAAATCATGGAGTTAATCAGAGGTTGATTGAGTATACAAACATTCCCCCCACTAACAGGAATATCATATTGTAATACTATGGCCCCGTTTTAAAAATGAAGGCAAAAGCGGAACAGATCTTTTGTTCCCAAATACTTTGTTTCCCCTATTCCCAAGCCAACACAACCATCTAATTTTTGTAGGTCTCATTTGTTAAATAAATAGATTTTTATGTACAGAGTAATGGAAACAAGTGATCTTATCTGAATTAAAGTAGAAGGAAACCATTCATCACCAACACTATCTGGGATAGCGTATGACCCTCTTGTACATAATCACCAACAGCATCTTCACTTTTCTTGTTCTTTTATAAGGTTTACCCCAAGGATGCCAGGACCAACTTTTCCTCCATGTTCAGCATCTTCATTAGAGAAAGATGAACTCCAACTTTCTTTTCCCATGTTAAGCACCCAATCTCTTTGCAGCAACTACTATGCCTTCACGATTAAATCCACAGCGATTGATGATTGCACTGGCCACCATAAACAAGTAACAACTTAGTTTCAAAACATCAATCTAGAGTCCAAACTAGGAAAAGTTAATCACTTTCGCAACTACAAACACTTATGGTTACAATAATAGAAGACCATTTTCTCACCCTTCCTGGTGCAATCCGAAGATAGGAGGAGGCTTTGGATTACCCTCATTGTGGAAAAGGGGTGTCAGAGCCTACCTCTACAAAACCAAAACCCAGCCAAAGTAAGCCTTCAACAGCCTCAGCGTTTTTATCAAAGCTAGCAGCAAGACCTACAGGATTGGAGAATTTCCTTCCCCAAACTTCCAGCTCTAAATTTGATGGATCAGGCTTCTTAGCCACGAGCAGCAGCAAAGACGGCAAGTCTGTGAGCAACCTCAGCATCTAGAAGGGCAAAAAATGAATTCACAAGCTTTGCGGCATTGCCAACCATTGCAACAAATAGTTTATACAGAATGAGTCCACATTTGTGGACAGAATTTATCAAACGTTAAATTTAAGTTGGACTTAACTCCTATTGATGCATAAGACATACTTGATTGTTTAAAACTTATCTAAGCAAAGGATAGCTCTAATGAAAACAAAAGTAGCCATATGCTGATACAATTTTGCATCCTCAAGTTAACGGAGGAAAGGGCAGTATTCCAAAAGTTTTTTTTTTATTGCGGAGAGATGATATTAAAAATACAATCACCAGAATTATCAGTAACAGGACATTAGTGCAATGATATGGGTCTCTAAGATTGTGTTGGAAGGAAGAGGTCATTATCACTTAACTTCTTGTCTGTAACTGGTATTTTAACAACTGAAACACTACCGTAATCAATAAGAAAATGTACTTTAATGCTAACATTGTGAAACTTAAGAAGGCATACCAGAAAGTAGTTTCATCCACTGTACTGACATAAGCTTCTCCGGCCATAACTAATCCTATAGTTGCTCCAGTTAACAACCTCCCTTGCAGCTGAAACAACACAGCCTAAAATATCAGAATCAGACAAGAACATTCACCCACAAATAAGTTAAATTGAAGCTATATTACATTAAATAGGCAATGGTATTAACATAAATTGTAATTATGCAAGGAAAAAAGAAATCAACAATCGCATAAAAGTTTTAGGTTCATTAAACAACTAAAATTGCAAGAAACTAAGAGCATGTGTTTCAATTTTGTGTGTACACCTTCGAGAATCAAGAAAATATATGTACTAAGAGAGAAGCATTATGAAAACGAATAGAACTGTGACACTTCCAAAATTCTTAAACCATAATTAACCAAATAGTTCTCAAAACATATCATTAATTATCAAATTCCTCGTTAGTTCCAAAAGAAAGGATTGTTTGTCAGATACACAAGTATTCTACATAATATAACTATTAGATTTGTCACATTCAAAAAAAAAATATACAGTAAAAAACTTTACACAATTAAAATGCTGGCCTCACTTATTTTCCACTCTGTCAATCATATACACTGGGGTTATCGGCAATCATTGAATCTCCTAATAAAAAATAATGGTGAGGGGTGAGCTGCCAACTCAGTGAAGATAACTGACCTTACCCGTAAATCCAAGTAACTCAATAATTAATTATAACACTTAGTCAACCGATTAAATCATATATATAATATGTATATACACAACAACCCTCAGTTTAATCCAAACAGTTAACAAATATCTCAAAAATTTTGCCAAATTATTATTAACACAAATATTAATTGCAACTGTCATTTATGTTTTATTCCAATATTTAACTGAATTTCTTAGGCTTAGCTTAACCTAATAGGCGTACGTCCAACAATCTGCTAGCTTATTTTATCATAATCTCTCATCGGTTGAAACGTAATTAAATGTATAAATATCAACATAGGGTACTTCGATTTCTCAATCTTCACCTCGATACTACTCCAGTACTTAGTCATCGACACAGGATATCTCCGGAACTCCGGATATCTCGATATCACTCCGGTACCTAGTCATCAGCACAGGACATCCCAGGACTCAGGATGCCCTGGTATTTGCTCCACGAACAAATACCTAGTCTTCAATCACTCATATCAACTCATCCTATCCATCTAAGATTATCGAATGTAGCCTATCTAAGGCAAGCTACTAATTCTCGATTTTCACCAATTATTCACAATTTATTATCCACCAATCTCTATTTAATTAACACATTTTTCATCAATTTACAAGCAATACATCTAGTAAAATGTCACAAAACATAACAATGAAACACCTTATACTACATTAATTATTTGATAATTAAAGTAAATATAATTCATATATGTACTTATTAATCATTAATTAAATTAATGACTAATTCAAAATAAAATTTATTAATAACAAAGTGATACTTAATTTTAAAAGTAAAGTCCAAGATTATCCTTACCTCAATTTTGGGCTCAACTAATTTGTAATCTCAATTTCCCCTTAATAGGACTTTTGGACCTAAAATTTATAAAATTTTATTAGACTAATTTACCAAAATTTTCATTACAGTAATAATCCAACATTAATCTCTCTTCCAATTTATTCCTAATTATAAAAATAATATGCTTACTAACATAATCCCCATAATTACTAAAATACCCTTAACTAATTAAAAGTCTATTTTACCCTCCTCCATTTCAATTAATACCAAAAATGCCCCCTCTTACAACAAAATTCCATATTTACCTTTTACTTTCTACACTTCCCATTATGCCCTTACATGCAACTTAAATTCCATATTCACCCTTAACTTTTTGCACTTCCCATTCTGCCCCTATATGCAACTTAAATTTTCAAAGCAATGTCATCATCTTCACCCTCTCTCTTCTTCTCTCTTTTCTTCTTTCATCATTTTCTAACCCCATTTTTTCCACTTTTTTCTCTTCATACAACTTCCAAAAATTATCCCAAATAACCACAATATGTAATCCAACGACAAACTAGTGTAAGATGATCAAAATCACACAAAAAGACATAAAAATGGTTGCTGAAATTTTATCTAAATGTGAGGACTTTTGATGTTTTTATCCACTATAACTTCCTTCAATTTTGTTGTAAAAATAATAGAATGAGGAAACTTATGAGAAAAGAGTTACATGCAGAACAAAGTGGTACATTTTGACACACTCACCAGCTGGAAATGAAGAGAAAAGATAAAGAAGATAGTGGTTTTGTTGGTTGCCACCATCTTTCCAGCTGTTGGAATTTTTATAGGTGTTTAGTAAAATATGGGCTGGGCTATATAGAAGATAATGGAGTTCCAAGTGAGCAACGGTCCTGCAAGAATCAAGGAAGCAACGGCAATTCCTTTATAAGTTAAGAAAATCTTTTTTAAATAGCTGCCTTATTTGTAGTGATCCTCTGTATCTGTCAAATCCTATTGATATAGGAGGGATTGCCCTCATCTTTTGTATATAAATACTTTGGCTCTTCTCACC
>JAOQMQ010000001.1:2985627-3001249 GCA_027563845.1 Erythroxylum subrotundum | reverse complement strand
AAATTCAGTTTATGTCTAAATCTGAAATTTATAAGTTCTCTGTTTGGAGTTCCGTTATTAATTTTCACCTATCGGTCTCATCAGAGGCTCCACCAAGGACCAAGCTCCAACGTTACACAAGAGGGGGTTTTCTTGGAGAAAACGTGGCAGTAAATCATAGAGGAGGGACAACTACTGGAGACGCAAGCATTCAGTGATGCAATATTAGAGGGAGACCTGAAACCCATTTAATTTCTGTTCTATTATTTAATTTCTCCTAATGTTGTTTGCTGAGCATAATTTTTGTGGTTTTCATTCTACCATGAGTGAGTAGATTTCCCAAAGTTTCAAGGTTGGGCTGAAGCTTTTAGCTATTTTTATGGATTAAATCTCGGTTGATTTATTTGTATGGATTTTTGGTTTTGATTTCTCTGATTTGAGATTGATTTTGCTAGTATTGTGTTTGGCCAACCATTACTTGACGTTAGTTGTTAATTGAAGAACTGATAAGTGAAAATTAATAATGGAACTCCAAACAGAGAACTTATAAATTTAAGATTTAGACATAAACTGAATTTATGAGAGAAAAAACTAGGTTAGCAAAGAACTTAATGGGTTATGCTTGATTGCTAGTTTACGATAGTAAATTAGGATTATTGCGTAATACTCCTTTGATACCTTGAAAAAGGATCTAAGAAACTCTAGGCTCAACCTTCTATCAACCAAAAATTCGCCGAATAAATTGACCCAGGTAAAATCCATAGAAAACGCTAAAAGTGGAACCATCCTTGAAGCTTACCATATCCCATTCGGAGTAACCCCTAGAAATATTCGCAATTTTCTTTAGCTTTAATTTTGTTAATTTTGATAGTTAAAATTCTTATTTTAGTTCCCTATTTTTACACAATCGCTTAGTCCAATTAATTGAGTGATCCAAGCCTAGTACTTACCCAATTACTCCTTGTGGGAAGATATTATACTGTACTACTTGAGACCCGTGAACTTGCGGAACCACATCATTGTCATATATAAATAATACAACAATTTAGCTACTTAAATAGACCAAAAGTAAACCAATTAAGCTAAAAACAAGCAACTAACTGGGAAGTAACTGTTAAGCGACCATTTCACCACAATAGCTTAAGCTGTTGTGTGAGGCCAACTTAATTGGTTTTATATATTCACTAACACACCCCCTCAAGTGAAATCCCTTTGGGCTTGAAACTTGCACAATTTCACTTTACCTTGTGCTGAATAATAGGTGGGTGGTAGGATTTGCATTTACGACCACTTGGTCACAAAGGCTCTGATACCATGTTAAGTGACCGTTTCTCCACAATAGCTTAAGTTGTTGTGTGAGTAACTAAACAACTAATTAGGAAGCGGGTAAACGACCCATGTACATCACTATTTACTTAACATAAAATAAACATGCCATTTGACTAAGAATTTATGAAACCTACGAAACCTATTAACAATTAACTAACAATTTTGAAGCATTTGCTAACACTCTCCCTTGCTTCAAAATTTAATGGATAGAGCACTTCTCTCCCAATGTAATGCACTTCTCATCACCTTCTTCAAATTGTTGATGCACATTATCATCAACTGATAAATATTGAAGCACATCTTTCCATGGTGCACTTCTCACTAACAACTCTAAGAAAGAGTTTCTTCTTGTGCCACTTGTATCATGTTTGTTTCTTCTTCATTTTGAAATCTGTTGTTTTTTTGTAAATGCCCAAATCTCTTGCACTTGAAGCACTGTGGTTTTCCTTTATGCCAACAATCCTTCTTTTCATGGCCAGACTTCATACAATTTGTATATTGGAGAATTTTTTTACTTTTACTTTTTTGAAGAGGAACTCTTAACCATGTATGCTCCTTCGACCTTATATATCACCATTTTCTCCATCCCTCATTATTCTTCTTTGGTCCACAACTTGAAGAGCGTTTAGTAACTTTGCAAAAGTTATATTTGATAGATCTTTAGTAACTTCAAAAGATGAAGTTTTTGACTCATACTTTTCAGGTAGCGTCACAAGAAGCTTGTCTACAACCCTTTGAGTATGAAATTCTTCACCAAGTAACTTGATTTGATTGACAATGGACATAAGTTTGCTTTCATATTCCTTGACACTTTCAGAATTCTTCATTTTTGACATCTCAAATTCCCTTTTGAGATTTTAAATTTGCATCATCTTAATTTAAGTGTTGCCCTCAAATTCTTCTTTTAGTTTCTCCTATGCTTCTTTAGGAGATTCACATGTCATTATACTTATGAAAATTCCTTCCATCACGGCCAAATAGAGCCAAGATAGAGCTTTTGGTTTTATTGCCCTTTCTTCATCATTCTTCTTGATTTGGTTTTGGGTTGGATTTTTCAGAAGAGGTGTAGGCTCAAACTCACTTTCAATAACCTCCCATAAACTAACAGTTTGCAAATAAGACTTCATTTTGATAACCCAAGAGTGGTAATTTTCTCCATTAAAAATAGGAATTGAAATAGAGAAATTGTTTGATGACATAGTGCTACTAAATCCTCACAAGCCCAAGAATATCTGGAGCATTGATACCATGTTGGAAACAAGAATGGAAAAATGAAGTAGAAGAATAATTAAGGATACTTCACGAAATTGTTGTCTATCACATATAAATAACACAACAGTTTAGCTACTTAAATAGACCTAATGTAAACCAACTAAGCTAAAAACAAGCAACTAACTAGGAAGTGACTAAACAACTAATTAGGAAGTGGGTAAACGACCCATATACATCACTATTTACTTAACATAAAATAAAATTCCATTTGACTAAGAATTTACGAAACCCACTAACAACTAACTAACAATTTTGAAGCATTTGCTAACACTCGATAGTCCAATTCATTCTCTAGGCTACACTATTTAATTGTGGTGTCTTCTTGAGCTTGATCTTAAATGACTTGTAATATGTTTTAAATGGGCCACAATACTCTCCATCTTTATCAACTCTAACACATTTATATTTTCTATCATTAATCTCTTATTCTACTATGACATGAAACTCCTTGACTTCTTTGAGTGCCTTTTGTTTTAAATGAAAACACCTATACCTTTCTTGAATGGTTATTAATAAAATTAACAAAATATAATGCATTGCCAATTAATTTTTCAGTCATTAAACAGATATTAAAATGCATCAAATTAAGAACATGTTTTCTCCTTTATGGCTGACTAGTTTTGTAAAATGAAACTCTATATTATTTACTAGCCAAATAATGAGTCCATGGTTCAAGTATTTTACCTTCCATATTGGGAAAAAGTTCTTCATAGATGAAGATTTATAAACCCTTTCTCGCTTATATATCCTGACCTCTTATGTCATAACTCCAAGTATAAGTTATCATGGGTGATAATAGTTTTTCCCTTGCATAAATTTGCTTATGTAACTTACAATGAACCTTCCTTACTTCCTTTTAAAATGATCATGTTATTACTTGAGAGTTTTTGTTTTTTCTCTTTAAATTGGTTAATGTAACTAGTGTAATTGAGCCTTTAAATAGAAATAAGATTTAGGCACATATCAAGGATATGTCTTACATCTTTAAATATAAGTTTATACCCCATGTTAGACATTAAGATTACGTTGTTGATCCCCACATTCTTATTAGTTACTTGATTTTCCATCTTAATTATACTAAAGTTGTCATTTTGGTTTGTTACGAAGATCTCTCCATATGGGGTGACATGGAAGGAGGCAACCAAATCAACAATTTATGAACCATCATTGTAGGCGATGTTAAAATAGTAGTCTTCTCTAATAAAGAAGACATTATTATGATCTTTTTATACTATAATGGTTATACTCTTCTCTTGCTTCTTCTTTGGGTTGATTTGGTTTGGCTTGGATCATTCTTCTAAACTCCCTTGAGATTTCAATATTACCAAGCTTGTCAAAATAGTAACATTTGACTATTGGGCGTGATTTGGACTGCCCTCTTAACTTGTTATGACCTCTACTTTTTCTCTTATGATTCTCACTTTTTCCCCTTTTCTCAACAATATTAGTCTTGGATTGTGTTGATATGTCATGTTCTTTTCTCCTATTCGTTCAATAGGCTGCAAGTTGCATAATATAAATTATCAAGCGATATATCTCATAATACGTAACAAAATATAAATATGAAACATTTTGTACTTTGTTAATTATTTATATAATAAATAAACATAATTTTTATATTTCTAAAATATATAAATTATGTTTCTTTATTACATAAATAATTTTAATGAGTTGAATTCTACCTCAGTCATTCATGGTGGACTTCCCGGGGACAAATCCTCTGTTCCGGTTATGGTGTTCCTACCATATTTTATTAAATCTCATTCATATATTTATGTAAGATCCATATAAATATGTGAATGAGATTTAATAGAACAAGGTTAAACCGTAACCGAAACAGAGGATTTTATTTAGGACTTTCGTATGAGTCATCCAACGTAACATCTACTCTCACAACTTTTTCTCTTATCTTTTTAAAGTTTAGCAATCTTCACGTGTCTTGTCTTAATGGTAGACTCCAAACTCAGACTCGAGTCATCAATTATCTTTGCGTTTCTTTTTGAAAGTCATGAAAGCCATCTTTTATAATGTCGAGATTTAAGCAAACACTTGGGGACATCTCACTACAACAGAAACTACATTTGGCTACCAAAAAAACGTCACTAAAAGTCCCAAAATCTTTGCTAATGAAGCAAACACTTGAGGACATCTCACTACAACAGAAACTACATTTGGCTACCAAAAAAACGTCACTAAAAGTCCCAAAATCATTGCTAATAGTCATTAGCAACGATTTATATTCGTCATAAAAAATGTTGCCAAATCCCTGTAGCTGAAAACTATAGACAACATTTTTTGCTAATTGTCGCTAATAGTTTTTTTACACTTTATTTTCATAGTTAAAAAATATTAGCGATGTTTTGAGAAATCATCGATAATAAATTTTGACTCAACTTGGTTTTTGTAGAGAAAAATTATTAGCTACATTTTCTAAAATGTAATCAAAAGTTTTTAGCTATGTTTCAAAAAACGTAGCTAAATATTTTTAGCTACGTTTCCAAAGGTTTTTAGCTACATTTTTGAAAAGTAGCCAAAAAGTTTTACCTACGTTTTTAAAAAGGTAGTCAAATGTTTTTAGTTACGTTTTATAAAATGTAGTCAAAATTTTAATGTACATTTTAACAAAATGTTATCCCATGTTGTTTATAATCATTTGTGACATTTTTAATCCATATTATTGTATATAATATTTAGATTTTATTTATTGTTAATTTATTATACAAAAATAATTAATAATTTGAAACCTTCTATATAAAAAAAAATATCATTACATTATACCAATAAAAAGAATATTCTTCGTATACAAAATTTTAATTACAACCTTAACAATTCTTAAAAACAAAATAATAAGTACAAAGACCAATTTATAAATTATAAATATTGAGATTACAAAAAAATTTACAAAGTAACTGGGACGACTAGGTAGATTTGTCCATATTGATGAGAGCAACTTCATACCTTAACCATCATATAAGAAAGATAAGTGACCAAAATGTCCAAAGATTTGATCTCCACTAATTGTTTAAAGCATATACCTGCTAAGTGTTTTTGCTCATGTATCTAGATAAACAAGACAGTTTGTAAATTTTACAAAACATGATCATAACAACAGAGACAAACAGTTAGCATAGCCATAGGTGATTTATCTCTAAGATAATAACAAAAACATCAATTTAGAAATATCAAATAATGTATTTTGAAGATCTGCAAATTGTGGTACAAGTAATTACTAACTAATTCAAAAACCTTTTTTGTTCAACTATGAACATCCCATATATAGTTGCATTGAAAAATTAAATGAAACTAGAAGCATCGTATTTTGGGTGCAAATGTGGAAAAAAAATTTAGAAAAGCAAAATCATACAGAAGAGTTATATAACAAGGAGTAGCATTTGAAATTATAACAACAAGAAAGGAGACTTGTGTAAGGCAAGAACACAAGTGAATTTGTTAGTGTGCTGAAGATAATATAGAAAATAGAGGTTTGAACTTTAGTTCTAACTAATCCTAATCTAAAACCACAAGTGTCCATTTATATCTACTCCCTCATTTTTTTTTCATTATGCAGTCACGACTAAATAAAACTAAACCTATGATTTTGTTTTACCACTAATCAAAATATGACCAAAACAACCAATAGATAACTTCTATGGGATGTCTATACATTATAATTGATAAAAAAACTTGCATTATAGCTAAAGCCACATGTCATAGATAAGCGTTTAAGCTAAAATAGAATTAAGCTAATAGATAATGATAGCTACCTTATAATACTGCCATTCAGGAGAATAAATCACAGGTATTTATAATTAAAAATTAACCAGCTCATAAACGAATTGGTATTTTTAGTGTGCCTAAATTAGTAAGAATCGACATTAGATATATAGATTGTCAAGGTGAAAAAAACTTATTCATGCAAACACAAGAATTGAAACACTTTTAGGCAAAGAATTTAAGGAAACAAGGAAATATCTTGATATTGTTGCTGTAATTCTGACAAAGAAATGCAAACTACTCTTATTATAAGTTCAATTATTCATAGATTTTGAAAAGACACTTGAACAATAAACCAACCATTCAGAAGTTTCCAATTCGGTCCTCAATTGAGCTATTTCAGCTTTAGCAACAGACATCCTATCTTGGCAAGTAGCTTTAGCTTCATTAGCAGCTCAAACTTTTAACTCTAGACTATGTTCATCCAATGCATTCCTCAGGACCTCAGCTTGAGCATTAGCCCTACTTCAAATTCTTTTATCTCCAGCAAATCTCTGCACAAAATAGTTGGATGAGAAGATTGAAAGGACCCTGAGCAGATAGAAGAAGAGGCAAATTTTATGACATTAATGGAAAAAATTTTAGATGATTCACACATAATCACCTTGTAAGAAGTTTAATTCACAAATAAGATGATTAATCATAAGTTTAATTCACAAATAAGATGATTAATCATTCATTTATTGCAACTATGGAACTACATATTATACTTTGGTTAGACTATAAATGGGGAAGGACCTACTTAGTCTCCCTTAGTAGTATATACATATAAATACCACAGGTATATCCTTAAAGGATTATCAACTACTGAAAAGATTTCCACAATGCTTCTTTGATAATGTACTTGTTGTCATAAATTTGCTACCTATACATGTCCAAAACTAATTCTAATTCAAGTTTTTCCTTCTGCAACTCCTTAACCTGAAACAGATTCATACACTCAGTTAACAACTCTAGTCAAACTAATCACATCTAAATACCAAACAGAGGAAAAAAGAAAAAAAAGAAAATGTAAAAACAAGAGAATTTGTACATACTGGTCACTTGTGTCCCTAGTAATACGATTAATCTCCAAAAAAGTAGATTCAAACCCCATCTTTAACATTACCCATACCCATTGACATAGAAATCTGATGAATAATAGTATACAGCTATTATCAATCTTAGACCTTAAGAAAGGTACAGAAGTAGAAGAAAATTCAAGTATTCAAGTCAACAACATAAACTTCGAACATTTCATCCTGCTGTAACCTATAATTGCTAGGACAATGAAGTAAGAGTGCAAAGTTCAGGGGCAAAACTTAATACAACGATCAGAAAAGAAAAAGGAGGGTAAAAGGAAGGGATCTGAATAATAAACCTTCAAGAAGCGACCCTTATGTTTTCACCGATGTCAAAGTAGAAAACCTATGGATTGTAAAATGAAAACAGAAAAATAAAGGATTAAGGGATGCAAGAAACTGAAATTGAGTTAAAAGTTTCAAGAGTTAGAAGGAGTAAAGAACAAACTGCCTTGGTGTTGAGTTGCAATTCCTTGCTAAAGAGGTCCTGATCACCGGAATTTAGAACCTTTCCCTCAATCTCTCTCTCTCTCTTGCATCAAATTGAAGTATGCACCTCGTTCCACAATCTATAATATATTTCATCATTTCCTCAATTTTCATCCGAAACCAAACATACACCACTAAACTCGCACATAAACATACATACATGTATAGAGAGAGAGAGAGAGTACAATACAGAGTACAAGTAAAAAAGATAATGAAGAGATAAGCGTAATTTCTGGCATAACACTTGACATTTTCATTAACATGAAACCTAGCCTGGTGAGACCCCGACGGTAATGCATAACACCTACAAACCCCAAAAAAAGGGCGAGTCCAAGAAGGAGTCTGGACGGAAAAGTCACCAGTAGTGAAATTAGAGAAGGGATTGAGAGTGAAGACAGAGAGCAAAGTAAGGAAATGAGAGAGTAAAGAAACGAAGAAGCCACATGTTATGCTAGTAGTTGAAGTGGTGGTATAGGAAGGGGTGGTGGAGCCAGTGTTGGTGGCGGCGGCAGTGATGACGATGATGGTGTTTGGGCTTTGTTCAAGAATTTCGAGGTAACTGAACTCTCAGAGCCATGACGCGAAGGCTAGGTCTGGGACGATGAGAGATAATGCGTTGCTTTTAGGGCTGAGAGATGAGTTGTTTTGGTTTTACGATTTCCTATGTGTGCCATTTTTTCGTTCCCTCCTAATTTTTGCTCTTAATCTTTTAGCGACCATTTTGAAAATAGTCGCTAAAAAATTAAACCTTTAGCGAAAATCTCAGAAATTATCGCGAAAACTTAATTTTTAAGGACAATTTTCTAAAATTGTCGTTAAAAATTAAACCTTTGGTGACGATTTTAGAAATCGTCACAAAAAGTTCAACTTAATTCGTTGCTAAAAGTTCAACTTTTTGCGACGATTTACAAAATCATCACCAAAATTTTAATGTTTTGCTACGATTTTAAGAAATTGTCACTAAATGTCGATTTTTCGCGACGATTTCTGAAAATCATCGCAAAAATTTTTGTGATGATTTTAGGAAATCGTTACTAAATGTCGACTCTTCGCGACGATTTCCAAAATCTTAGCAAAAAAAACGTAGCCAAAAGCCTACATTATTGATGTGTTTAGTGACGATTACGATAATCGTCGCCAAATGTTCAACATTTGGCAACGAAATCGTCAAAACGTCGCCAAATCTTTGACATTTAGCGACGAAATGTCCAAGCTGTCGCAAAAGATAAGCCTTTAGCGACGAATCATTAAAACGTTGCCAAAAGCTAAACTTTTGGAGACGAATTCATAAATCATCACTAAAAGCTGACTTGAAAATCTTCGCCAAAAAAACGTAGTTGAAAGTTAGTTTCGTTATAGTGTCTCACAACTATCACCTTCACTTGTTGAACGAAGAAGCCACAGTGATGAAGAATTCAGGAATAACTGGACAGTTATTAAGGATGGCAAATGAATCGGACAATCCCTGATATGTGCTCATGCAATTTCGAGCTTAGGACCGGGCCCAACTGGGTCATAGGCAAGTCAACCTGACATTTTATTTTTTAATTTTTTTTTAAAACAACATCTTTTTAACAAAATGACCTCATTTTGTCCGCGCCTGTCGAATCTTGGGTCTTGCCGAATCTAGAACACCCAAATCCAAGTTTAACCTAAGGCCTAATCAGGCCCAAAAAAAAAAAAATCCTAACTCGTTGACTTACTGCCGTGCCAATTAATTATCAAGCCTAATAGTTATTAATATCTTATAAATATTAATACATTGACCTCAAGTAACCACACGTGGAATGCGTTTTTTAATCAACGTTACTGTTAAAAATTTTTATCTTGGTAGTTTCAATCTCTTCTCTGTTTATGTACGTAATAACTTCTGACAAAAACCTGTCCAAGGTGAAACTCCAAAACTTGAATCTTTTCGAAAACGCGTTCTGTTTTTGGCAACTCATAGGGGGATTTAAAACATGGGTCTTTCGTAAAGATACGTTCTTGTCTAAATATTTGCACCATCTTTGCCTTTCCTTCAATGGAAATGACTTTTGCCTTTCAACCTTCCTAAATCATCTCCTGCCAAGGCTCTCTGTGCCTTTACCTTGTAACTCCAATTTAGAACTCAAACTGCAGTTTCATTTAAGCACTAAATAATAAGGTCCCTCCAATCAAATTAACCATTTCGATTTCACTACTTCAACACACCCCGACAATGAAGCGAGCCAAGTTCGAGGCATTAACGCCGCCGACTCGAGTCACATTGATCCAGACTCTTATGGCTGCGCTTTTTGTCTACCTTCTCTTTATGGGCATTGAAGTGCCTCTGGTCTTCAGAACTGTCTATGGCTATAGGTCCCTGTCATTTGACGGCCAGCAGGGGCTGGTCGGAAGTGACTTCCGAACCCGACGATATATCGACCACCTTCCGACGAGGAAAATGCGAGAAGAGATTGAAACGTCAGGTGTGTTCTTTAATGAAACTGTGTTCGACAGTATCGACGAGTTCAGTCCACTGCATAAAGCTGCGAAACAGGCGTTGTTAGCTGGCAAAAAACTCTGGGACGAAATGCAAAGCTCTAAGCTAACTGAAGTTAGTGAGAATAGCAATGACAAAATGATCGAGAAATGTCCCGATTCGACTGCTTTATCAGCGTTGGAGTTCTCAACCCGGAAAAGGATCATGGAACTTCCATGCGGGTTGACTCTAGGATCGCACATAACGGTGGTTGGAGAGCCGAAATGGGCACACCCAGAGAAAGACCCGAAAATTTCATTGTTGAAAGAAGGAGAAAGTGCGTTGATGGTTTCACAGTTCGTGATGGAGCTGCAGGGGCTTAAGACCGTTGATGGTGAGGACCCACCAAGGATTTTACACTTCAATCCTAGATTGAAGGGTGATTGGAGCGGTAAACCTGTGATAGAGCAGAACACTTGCTATAGAATGCAGTGGGGGAGTCCATTGAGATGCGAGGGGTGGGGCTCAAGAGCTAATGAGGAAACTGGTGAGTTTGTTCTCATGTAGTTATCTGGGCTCTTTTGTTTGAGACGGATAAAGGTAATGCTGTTAAGATTGATTTAATTCAAGGTTGTGATCAATGTGAATTATGAATGCAGTCTGACTTGATTCATTTCTGGTGTAGTTCTCATTAATAAATCATTTATGTATTATGGTGTAACGAGGAATTTTGATACGTTGCTCAGGGCAGTTCTGTTTGTATTTCGTTTTTCCGTTTTGGAAATAATTTACTTCTCCTTGTTGATTTGAGGGTGTCTTGTTCTCTCGCACATGGGAAAATAGTTTCCAATCTTCTGATGTTGTTATCCTTTTGTTTTCTGTTTTTCTGGAAGTTGATGGACAGGTGAAATGTGAAAAGTGGCTTCGTAAAGATACTAATAACGAGGAAGATTCTAAGCTTTCTTGGTGGTTGAATAAGCTAATCGGGCAGAGGAAAAGGATTTCCTATCAGTGGCCATTCCCGTTTGTCGAGGGCAAGTTATTTGTTCTTACACTCAGAGCTGGCTTTGAAGGATACCATATCAACGTGGATGGAAGGCATATCACTTCATTCCCATACCGGCCGGTGAATTACTCTCTCAACTTTTGAACAATCCTGGCACTTTTGACGAATTTGTCGTTACAGATGTTCTTAAAGTAGTTTCTGACGTTCATCAGGGATTTGTTCTTGAGGATGCCACTGCCTTGTGCTTAAATGAAGATATCAATGTGCACTCTGTATTTGCTGCTTCTTTACCTGCTTCGTTACCAACCTTCGCTTCACAGCAGCATCTTGAGATGTCTCCTCAGTGGCAAGCGCCGCCTCTTCGGGGGCAGGTAGAGCTATTCATTGGTATTCTATCCGCTGCTAACCATTTTGCTGAGCGGATGGCTGTAAGGAAAACATGGATGCAGCATAACTCGATAAAATCTTCATTGGTGGTTGCACGTTTCTTTGTAGCTCTGGTAAATATGTAGAATGGAGGCTTTGATTAATTTTTTGAATCCTCTATGCATCTATATAAATGCTAAATTGTTTTGTGACATTCTGACAGAACGGAAAGAAAGAAATAAATGCAGAGCTAAAGAAAGAAGCAAAGTATTTTGGAGATGTTGTTATTGTTCCTTACTTGGATCACTACAGCCTAGTTGTGCTAAAGACTCTTGCAATTTGTGAATATGGGGTGAGTGATCGGAGTGTTGCTCTTGTCTTTCCTAGAGTCGTTATTCGTTATGGATTCCAAGTTGCAGTTTTGTGTTCAGTTTGTTGTTTTTTAATTCTAGAATTATAATAGGACCACTGAAGGTAACTTGAATTCTTTTCCGATTAACAGACCCACAGAATAGCTGCAAAGTATGTTATGAAGTGTGATGATGACACATTTGTTAGAGTTGATGAAGTAATCAAGGAAGCTAAGAAATTTGATGGAGACAGAAGCCTATTCATGGGAAACATGAATTACTACCACAAGCCCCTGCGCAGTGGTAAATGGGCAGTGACTTTTGAGGTATGTTTTAGGGTAAATGAACCACGTATAAAGAAATTGTTACTGTTTACCAGCCTTTTGCTATAAGCTGAGTTGCAATTGTTCTGGGTTCTTAAAAGGGTACTAGGACACTGGGGAAGAGGGCTTTCATCCTCTGTTATTTTCTTCGGTGGAGGGAGATATATTGCCATCCTGGGTATCCCTGATATACTATTGTTTCCTTGTTTTCATTGGTTCCCTTGTACAGGAGTGGTCAGAAGAAGAATATCCACCATATGCAGATGGTCCAGGTTACATGCTGTCGTCTGACATTGCGTGTTTCATTGTCACAGAATTTGAAAATCATAAGTTGAGGGTATGCTAAAATTCCTCTCTCCCTAGGTGGTTGTATGTGCTTGCATGTTGATGTCTGCATCACATCATTTTCATTTAAGTTAATGGGATTTTGTGTCTGCCTTAACTCATAACCTAAAATCAATCTCCCATCCTGCAGTTGTTTAAGATGGAAGATGTGAGTATGGGAATGTGGGTTGAAAAGTTCAACAGTTCGAAACCTGTGGAGTACGTACACAGCTTCAAGTTCTGCCAGCATGGGTGCATTGATGATTATTACACTGCTCATTACCAGTCGCCGAGGCAGATGATGTGCTTGTGGGACAAATTACAAGAAGGAAAGCCTCATTGCTGCAATACCAGATGATAGTTAAAGCACAGGCTGTAGCTGCATTGAGCTACAAAGTTGGGAAGTTGGAAGAAAGAAAGTTTCACATAAGAAACAATTGTTGAGGCTGTTTTACATTCCTGCACAGTGAAGATATTTAATGGGGTTTTCTTTTCCTGGAAAACCAGTTCCCATAGTTGAGGGGAATGGTCGAGGAACATTGTTTTCAGGAAGTAATATACAAATTTTCCTTGTGATCTCCCTTTCTCTGCAAAACAAACTCAAAAAATGGACTTGCAATATTTAAGAACAGATTTATGGAGTCTTAACTTGTTTTTGGTTCACATGAATAGTTTTTCCATATTGAATAAAAGCAGGAAACTTAGCATCATTTTGAAGCTGAAAACTCACTGTGGAGGAGATTAGAAAGTGTTTTTTTTTTTTATTAGCCTTACAGAAAAAACTTTTGCCTTTCAGTTCTCGGCTGCTTGAAGGAATGATCTGTCGACATATACGTGGACCACAAGCAGAATAAAAAGAGAATACTTAAAGCTCTTCAAAAGTGCATTTTATTAAATTCCAGAAGGTAGTTTGGTGGTGAGAGTGGAAGCTTTTTGTCTAAATAGCTAAAGGTTAAAATTTCACAGAACAGTGCTGTAGTTTAGAAACTAATACAGGGAAGCAGAATGATTAAGCACAGTTCTGCCCTACTTTAATCTACTACAGTGTCAAATTTTCTTATGAAACTCCCTGTAAGTTTCGGCCTTGCAATGGCAGCCGTTGCCTCCACCACTTCCATTAGTTTACAACTTTGTTTAGTGCATAATGGTTCTAAAGTGCTGATCTTAATGATGAGAATAACACTATAGCTGCATATAATGCTCGATTTATTGCTTCCTGGAGCTTGCTAAACAAGTAGGTCCAAGGAAAAGAATCTTTACAATGAAAGTGATTCTTCTTCGGTGGATATAGTGAGAAAAAGTGAGAACCATATTCCCAGATGTAATTTTTAATGCTGGCAAGCTTTCTGTGAGATAAAGGCCTACTGTGCTAGCTGGATCACAATGTTGACTCACCTAATAACTCTCATCTTCTGAAACAGATACTTGTAGTGAAATTTTCAAGCTGCTTAGCTTTTTAGTCAGTGAACAGTAAAATTATGAAGCTCAGAAATTGAAATTGAGATAAAGGTGGCTATTTTCTTTCTGCACATTCCTTCCATCTGAAGTTACATTAAAAACAATCAACTTCTGTTCTGATGAGTACAGAAAACTTGCGTTCTTTATTTGTCTTTCTGGTAAAGAAACTTTTTTAACTGAAGATGATAGTCCACCCCTTTAATGAAGTTTGGATTTCCCAATCTACAAGGTCCAAAGAAGAAAGTATCCTAGTGCATACATAGGCCAATTACCTGCAACAATGCCACGATTATAAGTTCGGACATTAGTAACTATGTTAATTTCTCAGAACTGAAAATTTGAGGATAAAGGTACCTGTATGCCATGGCAGAAGCCTTGAAATTTGATTAAATGAAGAGCCGAAGAGACAATCTGATGTTGTGTTGAAGCCATTGGGACAGTTGCAAACAAACGAATTGTAAACTCCACCGTAGCCACAAGCTCCACCGCTCCTCTCGCAATTAGCACATGAAGTTGGGTAGTCGTTGTACACGTTGAACTTATATTTAAGTGCTATTCCATACTTCCAATTCTCAGGGTTAGATTCCTGGCCACTGAAGCTGTAGAACCCAGCATATGCAGTGCATTTCAACTTCTGCAAATCCATTTCAAACGATGGACCGAGATCTACTGGTGTGTACACACAACACGTAGAGATAGGGAGATTGAGTAGACTGATTGCTCTGCAAGTATACAAGAAACTACAGATGGGTGCACCTGTTGTATCACATCGAAGGACTTTGGAGCTGTTATCACCATCATAGCCATTGATTTGGAAGATAGGCGAAGAAGTGGTGGAACAATCGAGTAACGTGAAGACAGTGTCATCATGGAAAGAGAAAGGTGCATCCCAGTCGAGGCCAAAACCTCTGCTTGATTGAGTACAAGCACAGGTTGACATAGAAGGATCTGAGATGTACATGACTTGTTGGCTATAGTCTATGCTTGTTACAGGGTAACAACCAGTGTGTGTGGTGAAGGAGAGTTTTTCTTGGTTGCAACTTACATATTGTTGGAACCTTGGATCGCCACAACCAGGGCCAGTTCCAAATGGATACTTTAAGGGAATTTCACCGCATGACCGCTTACAAGCTTGTGACGATACTAAACTTGGAAAAGCTACGAAGAAGAAAAGACACAGAAGAAAAGTTGCACAAGAAGGCTTCAGCGTCATGTTATGAGTTAACGAGTCTATGGAGGAAAATAGAAGAGAGATATAAGGAGTTCAGAAGAAGAGAGAATACGATGTGAAGAGCAATGGTATTGCTGTGCATTATATACTGAAGAAGGAGCTAATTACTTAATTTTTCCTTTTCTTTTATTTTTTTCTCTGTGAAACTGAGAGTGAAGAAGGACGTGCTTTTGTTTTACTGGCATTAGTTAGGAGGAGACTTTCGGTGTCAGGCTGG
>JAOQMQ010000001.1:2958803-2977685 GCA_027563845.1 Erythroxylum subrotundum | reverse complement strand
ATATTTATTTTATATATTTTTAATTATTAAATCAAAATTTATTTGAAATTTATATATTTTAAAATTTTATTTTAAATTTAATTATATTTATTAATAATTATTAAATTAATTTTATAAATTAAATTAAAATTGTGATTATTATTGATTATTATGATTTTTAGAGACAGTGTTAAAAATATAAGTTAAAAAAACAACGATAATTTTATTAATAAAAGGACTGAAATACAAACTCAAAACACCAAAGGATTTGTAAAATCAAGAATATAAGAAGAAACTGGAACACACACTACACACTTTTCTCTCTTTTTTGTGGTGGTAAATTGGTGTTACCGACCTACATGCAAGTTGTTAAAAGACTCTAGACTTGCCAACTTGCCAACTTGCACGATGATTTTTCCATTTTTTTTACATATCTAGAGTTTTCTTAGATCTAGAGAGTTTTCTACAAGTCTCTAAAATTTGTTGGTGATTTCTAACACTCCCCCTCACCAACTAATTTCTCTTCAAAGTTTTTCTTAAGATTATCCCAAGCTGCTCGCAAAACTCTTCATGCTTTATTCCACTGAGACCCTTTGTGTATATATCTGCAACTTGGTCTTCTGTTATGATGTACTTCATTTTTATATCACCTTTGAGAACTTTTTCTCGAATATAATAATAATGTACCTCTACATGTTTTGTCCGTGCATGGAATAATGGATTCTCCACTAGTCGTATTGCTGACTGACCATCACAAAATAGCTCCACTGAATAGTCTGTTGGTTGATTTAGATCTTTTAATAACTGTATGAGCCATGTGCATTCTTGTGCTGCCATTGCTGCGGCTCTATACTCGGCTTCTGTACTTGATAATGACACCGTTGGTTGTCTCTTACTGCACCAAGAGATTGTTCCTGAGCCAATGTTGAATATGTATCCATTTGTTGATCGTCTTGTGTCACAATCTCCAGCATAATCGGCGTCGCAGTACCTTTTGACTTGACATGTACTATCTCTCTTATATAAGAGACCATGGTCAATAGTATTCTTGACATACCTTAAGATTCTTCGTACTGCTTCCAAGTGAGACTTTTTTGGATTTTGCATATATCGGCTAACAACTCCAACTAAGAATGCGATGTCTGATCGTGTCAGTGTGAGATAGATTAGACTGCCCACGAGCTGTCTGTACATCGTGTTATCTTGTAAGTCTTTTCCTTCCGTAGCTCGAAGTTTGGCATTTACCTCCATTGACGTTGATATTGGCTTGCAGTTTAACATACCAAACCTTTCTAGAAGATCTTGTGCATATTTCTGCTGGCATAAAAACAATCCATCTTTTGTGCGCTCCACCTCTAAACCAAGAAAGTGTTTCAACTCACCCAATTCTTTCATCTAGAAATGGACCGAGAGATTTTCTCGAATTTGTCGTATCTCTCCTTCATCATCTCCTGTGATGATTAAATCATCCACATATACCAAGACTATGGCTAGCTTATTATCTCGTGTCTTCACAAATAAGCTTGAATCTGTAGGCACTATCTTATAATCGTTCTTAACAAGGAACTCTCCAATCTTACCATACCATGCTTGTGGTGCTTGCTTTAGACCATACAATGCCTTCTTTAACTTGCAAACGTAGTTTGGATAATCTTTGTTCTTAAAACCTTCAGGTTGTTCCATATAAATCAGTCGGTCTAACTCTCCATGTACGAAGGCGTTCTTTACGTCCATTTGCTGGAGTCTCCAAGGCTTGTTTGTGGCAAGTGCTAGGAGCACACGAACGGTTGTAATCTTTGCCACTGGACTAAACGTCTCTTCGTAATCTAACCCATACTTCTATGAAAAACCACGAGCCACTAGTTGTGCCTTGTATCTCTCAACTGTTCCATCTGGTCGAGTCTTTTTCTTATAGACCCATTTACAAGAGATGGGTGTTACTCCTTCAGGTTTCGGCACCAAATCCCAAGTTTCATTTTGTTTTAATGCTTGAATTTCCTCATCCATTGTCTGCTACCATTCCTTGCTTCGTGACGCTTCTTTATAACTTGTCGGCTCTTTCAGACCAATTTCCTTTATTATTGCTGCATTTGCATACTTTTGATTTGGCTTTCTTTGTCTAGTTGATCTTCGTGGTTGAGGCGATAGCTGTTGAACATCTTCTTCAAAGTCCTCTATCTGACTTGGCCTTATTTCTTCTGGAGTTGAAAGATGGATTCCTGTTTGCCATGGGCTTTTCTCTTCTGACAGCCTTATCTCCATGAACTCTTCCTCACTTGGTTGCGTAGTATCAATTCTAGATTCGTCAATTGGTTGAGTCTTATTAACCTCTGTAGATTCTTCTAATCGTTATTGTAGCTGCTCATTTATTTCTTTTGAATCTGGTAATAATACAGCTTGTGGTGACCACCAAGAGGACACCTCATTAAAGACAACATTCCTGCTTACATAGCATTGTCCTGTAGTCGGGTCATACAACAAATATGCAGCGTATTGCCTTTTTATCAAAATTGCTATGTAGGTGATCTGGTACAAATACGTAGCACACGCATCCAAACACTTTAAAGTACCTTACTGAGGGTTTGACCTTTCGAAGCTTTTCATACGGTGAGGTCCCCAATTTTGCTTGAGGTAACCTATTAATCACGTACGCTGCCGTCTTCATACCTTCGGCCCAAAACCTTGCTGGTACATTCTTTGCATGTAGCATACTTCTGCATATCTCTGCCAGGTGACGATTCTTTCTTTCTGCTACTCCATTATATTGTGGAATACCTGGACAAGTTAGCTACCTCCTGATCTTATGTTGTTACAAATATTGTTCGAACTCTTTTGAAGTGTACTCTCCACCATTATCTGTGCGAAGGCATTGTATCCTTCGCCCTATCTCCTTTTCTACTTTCACTTTGAACTCAACAAACTTACTCAATGTCTCTAACTTTTCTCTCATAAACTCGACCCACACATATCTAGAAAAATCATCAATAAAGGTAACCATGTACCTGAATTGGCTGACGGATGACTGCTTTACTGGCCTAAATACATCAGAGTGTATTAACTCCAGGGTTGCTTTAGCTTGATACTCTGACTCTTTGTACGGTAATTGATGTGCTTTGCCATACTGACACCCTGCACATATAATATCATCTCGGACATCTAGATTAGGAAGCCCTCTGACCATTGATTTTTTAATTATCTCCTTTAGCTTACCAGAACTTATATGTCCTAATCTTGCATGCCATAAATCAGCCGTCTCATTTTTCCTTGTCTTATCTATGTATGTTGTTTCTGTTGACATTACATAGACAGACTCTACTCTTTTTCCTGCCATCATGGGTCGACCGATAATTTTTAACTCCTTGTATATCTTAACGTCATTTGGTCCGAACAATACAAAGTTTCCTGTTGATTTCATTTGAGATACTGATAGGAGATTCTTCGACATACCTTCCACGTGGTAGACATTCTGCAGTTGCACTGGCCGCTGACTATAACGAGGAACTGCGATGGTACTGTCAATATGTGTTATCGACACTTTTGAATTATTGGCAGTTACCACCACTTGCTCTCCTTTATACTCTGATGTCCCCATTAATTTCTTTTTGTCACCTGTCATATGATTGGAGCAGCCAGAATCAACGATCCAATCATCTTTATAGTTGATTTGATTTTCTCCTACAGTCGTGAGTGCCATCTCTACCTTTGATATTGCACCACTTTTCTCCCTTATTTCTTTAGGATTTTCCATAACTACAAATGATGCATGGAAATCCCATTCCTCTTCATTATCCTGCTGCGTCGATGTGGCAGTATTTCCTTCCATGCGTTTTGGCCTCCAGCAGTCTCAAGCGAAATGACCCTTCCTTCAACAGTTATAGCACCTGTCATCTTTCTGAGTATTTTGTTTATTGTTACAACTTGTATCTTGGCCTTGATGAGCTCCCCCTTGCTTGAACCTCCCTTTCCGTTGGCGACCTCGCCAACCTCCTCGACCTCTCGAGGTTTCCTCCGTCACGTTACTTCTCGTGACTTTCCCTTTTCCTCTTTTATTGGTGAAAAGGGTTTTGTCTTCTTCTTTAAGAAGAACTTTAGACATTTGTTTATCTAAAGCTTCTTGATTGGCTAAGATATTTTCTAACTCTGTCAAGGTTGGTTCCTTTGCCCAACCTCGAGTAGCCGTAACAATACCAAGAAATTCTGGGCGTAACCCATGTACAATAATCCTTCTCATTCTTGTTTCAGTTATAGCATTAGGAGGATCTAACATAGAAATTTCTTGGCATAAAGATTTAACTTTAGTAAAATATTCACTTACAGTCATGTTGTGCTGCGAGATCGACAATAACTCGTTCTCTAAGTGTTGGAGCCTGGCGTCGTTGGTGCGTGCATACAACTAGGCGAGAGTGTCCCATGCATCCTTCGGTGTCTTTGCGTCCTTTATTTGCTGAAGTATGTCGTCTTCTACCGTCACCAATAATACGTATATGGCTTTACATGCTCTAATTTTCCACTTCTTTAACTATTCTTTTAATGTTGGAGGTTGAGTCTCGTTTCCTCCGACAATACTCCATAAATCTTGTCCTAGAAGATAAAACTGCATACGAGTGCTCTATGTATTATAATTGTTATTATTTAATTTTTCTATACCACTAACAGTGGTGCTCATGTCTGCCATAATTACTCGATCTCTGATCGGATAATTTCACAATCCCGGATTGTGACTAAATTTTGACAGAATCTCGGCTAAGACATAATCCCTGATCATAACAAAATTTGGACAATGGAGCAACGACTCTAGACGACACAACATTGCTCTGATATCACTTGTTAAAAAAACGACGATAATTTTATTAATAAAAGGACTGAAATACAAACTCAAAACACCAAAGAATTTGTAAAAACAAGAATAGAAGAAAGAAATTGGGACACACACTACACACTTTTTTTCTCTTTTTTGTGGTGGTAAAATGGTGTTAGGATTGCCTATTTATAGGCATCCATCACCGACCTATATGCAAGTTGTTAGAAGACTCTAGACTTGCCAACTTGCCTACTTGCACGATAATTTTTTCAGATTTTTTCAGATTTTTTTTTTTACATATCTAAAGTTTTCTTAGATCTAGAGAATTTTCTACAAGTCTCTAAAATTAGTTGGTGATTTCTAACAATATACAGTACAACTGTACAATATAACAATAGACTATTTTGTAATTTAAAAAAAATTCAGGGACTATTTTATAAATTTAAAAAATTATTCGAAATGATAACTAGTATTAACTAGTACCAGTATAATACTATATTAGAATTCAATCCAGTATCAAATCTGGCGTAATATTCGTAACATTGAATCTGAATTAAAGTAACATGTTGATTTTTTTTAATTTTGATATGACAAGTTAACAATTCTAATAACCTAAACGGATCATGACAATTTTTTAAAACTCAATTTTGGTTGTTGGGTCTTTTATTCAACCACTTTCTAAATATGGTTTTCGGGAGCAATGAAGTTGTGTTCTGTCATTCATTTCATCCTGCACCGTACCGTAAAAATTCAATTATCGGAACCCTTTCCGGCTTTCCCATCCCACCAGCCATCTGATCAGAAACTTAATGACCTTGTATTTGTTTGGGACCACTCAAGCATGATGACCTTTGCTGTTCTGCTTGTCAACATCTAGTATCAAGTTCAACTAAACTCAAAAGCCTGTCTTTCATCAAGCACCAGTGGTCTAGTGGTAGAATAGTACCCTGCCACGGTACAGACCCGGGTTCGATTCCCGGCTGGTGCATAGGATTTGCTTTTTTACTTTTCTTGGATTGCAAGGCTAAGAAGAGCCCACACAGTTTCTGATATTGCTGTTAACTTCCATTTGCATCCACAGGTTTCACCTACCGAGAAAAACGCAACAACCATGGAAAGATATTTGCACTATGATACTTCCAAGATCCTTTCAAATCCCTAATATCTCTGTTGAAGATGAAAGAACATGCTCCGTCAATACACGATATATCATGGGATGTAATCCTCTTGAAGCCAATCTGAGGCTGTGGTCCGGTAGGCGGGTGTGGGTTAGCCACTACAGAAACTTTAGGTTTGACTGATAAAATGAAGAGTTCCTGAGGATTGTGTGCATGTATGATGTATGTGGTGTGTTTTAAAGACGGAATAGGACTTGCATATTACAAGGTACGTACCCCATCGTTGGTGTGATTCGGCTCGCCATGAAAGTTGAAACACACGAAATGTGTCTCCTATGTAAGCAAGATAAACACGTCAATTCTACGAGTCCAGATGCTCTATTTAATTTTTATGGTATTTTATTGTGTCCAGTAAATCTCAGCTATTCATTTATGCGAGCTCCACGTTTATTTATGTGAAACCCACGCGAGACCTGCATAAATAAATGTGAGATTCACTGGACACAATAAGACACCATAAAACTGGACAGAAGATCTTGTTCAATTCTATGTGATATCTATTTTTAGTTTATATCATTTTTAATCAATTTTTAATTAACTTATATTACGGTTTAATATCACTTAAATATTTAAAACTTTAAATTTTTTGTGCTTCCTTTTTTAACATTTCCCGTAAAATTTAGTATGAATAGAATGTAGATTGAGTCGAAGATATATCTAAACGTAGCACAACAAAAAATTATGTTTTTAATAACTTAGTTAGGTGTGAATTAGCCCCGTTTCTGACGTTTTATAGATCTTGGGTAGAGTGGAAAAAAAAAACGCAATAATAAATTAACAATATGAATCATGTAAATTTTAAAAAGATATTTTTATTATTAAAATTTAATATTCATACATAAGATACCTAATTTGTAAGTTTACATACCCAACAAAATATTAAATGATTATAACGTCAGTTAATAATATTTAACAAATATTATGATAAAGGTATAAATTATTAAATTAAATATTTTTCGTACTTTTGAATTTAATTAACATTAGTGATTTTTTAATAAAAAATTTTCTTTTATAGGAGTTATTATAATGGTAAATGTAGTAATCTAATGTTACCAACCTATTTATAAAAAACTAATCAGACAAATCAAGCTATTTATGGTCTTATTTAATTATCAAATTATTATTATTATTATTTAATTATCAAAACATGTTTAATAGAATTATACAAATTTTATAATAAATGAAACCGTTTATGTAGTTAAGTAACTTAAATTATTTGCTTTAGTCGTATTATAACTAAACTTATGTGAACCTCTGCAAGAACACAAATCCAATAATTATTACATGTGGCAAAATATAATAAAAATTACAATTATAAAAAATAAATTATTTATTAATGTTTAATTATATTTTTATTAATAATAAATAATTTTAAAAAAGAGAAACACAAATAAACATAAGATTATTTAATATTATATTTTGATTTAAAATGCTAATATAATGTCTACGACAATGACAAGTTACAAATTAATTATAATATGTTCAAATATTTAATAAGTTAAAAATAAATAAAAAAATCAAAAACTTTTACTTTAAATTATCACTCAGAACTGAGAAAATATAATTGTAAAAAAATTTTACCACTAATTTTTAAATATAATTGTAAAAAAATTTTACCACTAATTTTTAAATTGAAATATCTTAGATTCGGATGATAGTAAAAATAAAAAAATTAAAATATAAAAAATACACCTAAATATTTCAAAAATATTTATAAATATAACACGTTTAAGTTATGCAGCTAATGCAGAAAGCTATTTATATTCCCACCTTAAAAGTTAACGCTAACTTTGTCGGTAATATAGGTAATAAAGAAATCAATTTATTAGTTAACGTTAACTTTTTCTTCTCCGGCGATAAAAGATTTACTACCTTTCTAAATAAAAAAATGCTGAAAAATACTGCTCAATTGTATTGAAGGTGAGCCCCTAGTGGCCCCTGGGCAGGTGACCTGCCTGCCCGGCCGGCACTGGTGTGAACATCGTATAGGAAAGGGTCATAAAGCCTGCCATAAATGCAGGGTAACGGTTCTTTGCAAGGACCGTTTCAATTATATCATGCCTTCCCCCCACCGCCTACCCTTGTCTTACACCCCACACCGTAACTTTATTCAGTTCTGAATTGTCTTGCTTTCCTAATTGGCTATATATACACGTTACGCTCACTTAATATGGTCCAGAGCTTGATAGGTTTTGAGAGAGAGATTTATAGCCCTTGTGAGAGAGTATTTTCAAGAGTGAATCCATGGCTCAAGGTGACGTGAAGCTTATTGGTGCATGGCCAAGTCCGTTTGTGTTGAGGGCTAGAATTGCTCTTAATGCCAAGTCCGTTGATTATGAGTTTCTTCAGGAGCAGTTGGGTGCTAAAAGCCAGCTTCTTCTTGAATCAAACCCTGTTTACAAGAAAATCCCAGTTCTGATTCATGAAAGCAAGCCCATCTGCGAGTCTCTCATCATCGTAGAGTACATCGACGAGGTTTGGTCCTCAGGTCCCTCAATCCTCCCCACCGATCCTTATGATCGTGCCGTTGCTCGCTTCTGGGCTGTGTATATCGATGACAAGGTTGTTTTTTCCCTTCTAGTTTGAACCGTATTTCGCACCCATGCATTATTTTCTTTGTAATATATGGAACTGTCACAAGTATATGTTATGTGCAGTGGTTTCCAGCTATGAAAGGCCTTGCAACTGCTAAGGGAGATGAGGAGAGGAAGGCGTTGGTGGAACAAATTGGAGAAGGGCTGGGTCTTTTGGAGGAAGCTTATGTGAAGAGTAGCAAAGGGAAGGCTTTTTTTGGAGGAGAGGAGATTGGTTATCTTGATATTGCATTTGGATCATTTTTGGGATGGATTAGAGCAACTGAGAAGATGGGTGGTGTGAAACTAATCGACGAGGCCAAGACTCCTGGTCTTGCGAAGTGGGCAGAGAGCTTCTCTTCCAATCCCGCCGTAAAAGATGTGTTGCCGGAGACTGATAAGCTCGTCGAGTTTGCTAAGATCCTTCAGGCCAAGCATAGCGGGTCTTCCTAAGCATATAATAGTTCCTCAATATAGCAGTCTCGTATGGTCATGTACTCTTTTTTGCTTTACTAGTACGTGGATAAAGTTTCATGGATGCTGTTGAGCGAATTTAATCTAAATAAATAGTCTTGGACTTGAGTTGAATGAAGATCCTGCTTATAGTTTAACACGTTCCTCCAGAACGACTGGCCTGGCATGAGTACTGAGATAAAGAGATAGGTCTTCAATATAGTACGAAAGTATCATTCAATCTGAAGTATTTTTGAGAAGCAATCTCTCCCATATAATTTACCATCTCAGTCGCAATCAGTCGACTTCTTCTTCACATAAAAGAGGGAGAAAAGCTGAGAGTCATGACTCGATTTGGTTAGTGTCTAGACGGCAGTTTAACACCTTTCAGAGGGAATAAACGTGGGTGGAAGTTTCCATGTGGATACCAACTGGCATGCCCAGTGATAGTAATCTATTTACACGACATTAATATGTTTACATATATCTAAAATAATTTATTATTAACTAATTTAAATTTTATATACATTATATAATATTAGAGTTATATATTTAATCATTCTAAATTATTATATACATATGTATTATATTTGAAAATGAATTTATAAAATTCAAGATATTCTTAACTCTTATTTTAAATTTGTGCATATCAAATATCAATTTGCAATAAAACTAACTCCTAATTTATATTTATTTGAAATAATATTTTAAAATTTTTAATAATATATTTATAGAATTGATATGACATTTTTATTGTTAACTAAAAGATGATTATAAATTACAAAATTTTAAAACCTGACTGAAAGTTAAATTGGTAAGATAAAAGGTTTAAGGTTTAAAAAATTAAACATTTATTAGACTGTCATAAAACCAGTTAAAAATCAAATAAGTCAAAATAATCAATATCATTATAAATCATGATACATTCGACCTTCTTCATTTCATGTTTCATAGTAATCTTTCCATTTATCCTAGTTTATCAATGTTTTAAAAAATATAAAAATAAAAAAGCATGTATGGTATTATGATGAAAGCAATTATTATTTAATAAAATTTTAACATATGTTATAAAGATTAAACTATGACATCAAAATATTTTCAATATAAACTTCTATTAAGTTAGCATATTTATTAAAATATAGTAATTTATAATAAGGTTATCATAGCTATTATCCACGCACATGTATTGTAAAAAGTAAATTTGATTTTAAACTTGCACAATATTAACCTTTAATTATAAAAGTAAAAATATTTTAAAAGTAAGAAATAACTTTCATTTAGTAAGAAGCATAATTGACTTCAAATATTATTCTTACATATTACAAAATTATGATTATTGTACTATACTATATGAAGTGTATTAGACTTTTTTAAAGTATAAAATATAAGGGTTTAAAACTTTTTTTAACATTTCTCAAAGTATATAATACAATTAATAATTTTATATAAACACAAATTTTTAGTAATTTTCACATGTTTATCAAAATTATTTATTAGAATTAATAATTATACGTTACTTGGTTTTAATTTGGAATGTGGATGTGTTAGGAAGGGATTCTCTCAAAATTTGTACCTAACTTTTATCAACGATATACATGGGTATCATCTTTGAAAAACTTAGAAAGTAAAATTTTAAATTACCAAAATGCTAAGGTCTATTGAAATGAGATCTAAAGTGAAGAAAGTAATTGATTGTTATAAAAGGAAATCATAAACTACATAAGAGAATTCAATATAACAAAGGTGAATTTGCAAATTAAAGAAAGATGAAAAATAACAAAATGTGTTTGAAATAGGTTGAGAATCATCTTGGTGCTAGTGTATTTTTAGTCCTCAATTTCCTTAAGCAATTTTTTTTGCTATAACTGTCCAGTTTCTTACATTTGAGCTAATTACCTACTATTATTTCCTTAACTTCTATGTTTTGGACTTCCTATAACTACTTAACTTCTACCCATTTGGCCATATTCTTGTTAACTATCTCCCTATACTGTTTTTTAAAGCACAGGTCAATTATGTATTAACTATATGAAATTCTTAAATCTTGAACTTCTCATCTAATTTTCATATGCATGAATTCTCTGGCTAAATGACTACTAAAACTTCTAGTATTTTGGCCCTTTTCATTTGAGGCTAAATGGGTTAAATTATTTTGAAGCTATATCAACAATTGCCCCTCGTATATGTTTGGTTGAGCAATCAAACATATCGTATTGAAGACCTTTTAGATTTATGAAGTTATGAAACTTTCTAGTAGTAGATTCTAAATTTTCATATTGACTTTCATCCTATATTGGAAATTCTTCCTCCTTAATAATTAGCTTGACATTTTTATATCCTTTTAGCTTTTCAAAATTCTCCAAGATTTGTTATATTCAATATTTGGTTTATATGGGCGCAGCTATCGCCCATTATTTTTGTGAGAATTCACTCATCAGGCTCTTCTATAATAGGAACTTTCATTGGCCTATCAATAAGCCTGATGGTAGTTACTTTCACAAATTTTCTGCCTTTGTTTTCATCTTTTCTTTACCTTCCTTACACAAAATGACTTTAAATTTACACTGACTTTATATGATCTTCGTAGAATTTTGCCTTCATCTTGTCAACTTTAGTATGGAATGACTGCAAATCAGCCCAATTGATTTCTACTTCATCTTCTTTCTGTAAAAGTAAAAGCTGATGGAGAGACGATGAAATGTAATAATTGGAGTGGATCCTATCTCTCCCTAACAAGACCTGGTAACTAGCATGTGTGTCAACAATAAAGAAGATAGTTAGTGAATTCTTCCCTCCTATTGTGATATTTATAGGGAGAATTCCTTATGCCCTAGTAGTTGTACCATTGAATGCAATAAGGTATACTTCGGTTGGGATCAAGTCAGTATCTTCTTTTCCTAAGGTTATTATCATTTTATTCAGTATGACGTTTACTATTGACGTATGATCCACCAAAACTCTTGAAGTTGGTCTTTTATTGATATAAGCCTTAATATATAGAGGTCTTATATGCTGTGTCATAACCTCAATTGGCCTACATTCTCCATTCTCAGGAGGGGTTTCCATCCTCTTTGCAAAGGATTTTCCAGATGATGTTTAGAGCTTTATAAATGAAACAATACACAGAACTTAAATAGCAGTGTCCCCAATCATAATGAACCCATCGGAGTCCCCTTCTTGGCTTTCAGAGCAAGTTGACTTCCTATACAGGATTCACTTGTGTCTTATCTCACTTTCGCTAATGACTTATACCCTTCCTTTTTTGTTGTTAGGATCGTGGTACTTTCTTCAGTGAAAACAAGTTTCATATAAAATGACTTTTTAAAAGTTGTTTCCTCCATTAATGGTGGTTTAATTTAGACTTTGCAATAAATCCTTATTACTGAAGTCATTTTTTGAGTTCAAGTTAAGGGTATCATATTCTTTGAATGTCTTACTTGCTCCCAATGTCGAATGGTGGCATTCGTGGTGACACCACAAATCTGGGTTGTCTATACTGATAATTTAGAATTTGAGTTTTACTTCTCTGCTTATAAACTTGTATAAATTCTGCCAGTTGATTTTTTTCTTGAGATTTTTACCTTATGTTGGATCCTAGGAATTCGCTGCCCCATTATTGAAGTTGGCATTATATTTAGAAATAAAACCTTATTCTTGAATTTGATGTTGACGCTAATGATTTTCCACATTTTCAACTTCTTTTTTATGTCTAACAATAGGCACAAATCAAATTCAGTGGCACTAATAATTGGTAATGGTGGAATAAGGTCTTTGTCTTTCAGCTTAGTCTAGTCAGCTTCAGCAAACATTAAGATTCCTTTATTGATATGATCGTAAATCACATTCTCAAATCTCCAATATGAATTTGTCAAGTGGCTCCAAGTATTGTGATATTCGCAATAGTCTCTACCTTTAGTTTCTCTTTCATAAGAATTCTATGCTTTATGGTTAATGTAATAAGCTTTTCTTGCAATAAATAATAAAAGATCTCCTATGTTTTCAAAGTATTAAAGGTGTACTGAACTTGGGTCAATGGAGCTTGCATTTTCTTTTTGACTTCTACATATTTACGCTCCAAAGAGTGCCAAATGCAAATTCTAAAGATGTTGACTTTGGCTACTACCATATAGTAAGAATTCATGTTGGTAGCATAAATTCCTAGTAAATTCTTCTTACGGTGACCTTCTTCCCTAATGAGCTCTTCATATTTGGTGATTTTTGCTACCAACCCATAGAAATCAAAAAATTCCATTACTTTAAATTTCTTTTACAGTTCAATGTCCAACCCATTTTGAGCTAATTTCACATATTTGATAAAATGAGTGATGAATATATAAGCGAAAATGAGTGATGAATATATCAGCATTATCACCGCTCTTCTGAGTGAACCTTGACAACTCAGCTATGCTAACTTCAGGCTCAATCCTAAAAAACTGAGTATGAAATAAAGCATACCACAAAAAGTGGCCCCTGCCAATGAATTTGGGAACAACTTAAGTTTAAATTAGTTGAAGTTTTCATGATTGGTTAATTTGCTATGGTGAATATAACGATATGCTCAATGGTGGATTGACCATCTTTATTATAAAATAAGTTGAATTTGGGGATCATATAGCCACAAGGATAAGGATTCTCCTTATCAATCTATTCTAGATAAGTCTTATAAAATTCTAGACAACCAAGTTGTCTTAAACCAAGCCCATATAATTCATAAACTGCTTCTTTGATTGCTTCCATATCAACTTGTAATCTCGATTGTGACAAGTGAATAATAGGACGATTTATAGTTGCAATGTTACCTCTCAAACCATATTGTGGTCTATAAGATTCAACCTCCCCGCCAAATCCTTATCTGTTGGAAATTTAAGGCTTGACTGCATGTCGCTCATTACCAAGATTCATGTGAGGAGGCCCTATAGGGATATCTTCTCTCTTGTATGGAAGGACTTATCTTTCATCTATAGAAGAAGTAGATGGAAGGTGGCTACATTCTCTAACTTCCATTACATTAAGAGTAAGATGCCCCAAGTCCTTTAGAGATTTACTTACTAAAGTAGGTGAATTATATCCAGCAAATTATAATAGAGTGCTAGACAATTTGTCAACCTTCTCTGTCAATATTAGACAATTTGTCAACCTTATTTATCAATATTTTGATTACATCGGTTGTGGAGGCTGTATTAGAATTCGAATATAAAATTTCATTTAAGAAAACAATGTCTTTCTGTTATGGTGATTTTGGGTTCTCGCTTGTAGGGAAGTTAGCTGAAGGGTAAGGCTACCTTTTTAAGATTTTCTACAATCTAGGATACAAAGCCTTCATTCCTCAAAAAATGTAGGGACTTCTTCCTTTAGAGATAGAGGTACAACAATCTCTATTCTATTTTGTGTTTTTGGTATCATAGTCTCATCAAGCATGCCAAATTATTTGATTTTAATATGGAATGCGACATGTTAGGAAGGGATTCTCTTAGAAGTTGTACCTGACTTTTATAAAAAAATATGTGGGCTTCAGAAAACTTAGAGAGTAAATTGTTAAGCTACTAAATTGGTAAAATATATTGAAATGAAATCTAAAATGAAGAAAGTAATTGAATATTACAAAAGAAAATCATAAACTATACAAGAGAATTCGATATAACAAATAAAATGAATTCATGAAGTAAAGAAAGCTGAAAAAAAAAACAAAATGTGTTTGAAATAGGTTGAGTGATCTCTTTAAAGAGTGATTTTTGTTATACTGTACTTGTTTTGGTTTTGGAATCATCTTGGTGTTGGTGTATTTATAGTCCTCAACTTTCTAAAGCAATTTTTTTTTGCCATAACTTCTCACTTCCCTACATTTTAGCGAACTACCCACCACTATTTCCTTAACTTCCACATTGTGGACGTCTTATAACTGCTTAACTTCCAACCTATTTGGCCATGCTTTTGTTAACTGTTTCCTTAAACTATTTTTTAAATCACATTTCAATTATGTACTAACTGCGTAGAATTCTTGAATCTTAGACTTCTTAACTGATTCCCATATGCATGAATTGTCTAACGAAATGGCTTCTAGGACTTCTAGTATTTGAACCCCTTCATTGATCTATATACAAAAGAGGAGGGGGAGCTTAAGAGGTATGCGATTCATGGTAAATTCCCTAACTTATCTGACAAGGATATGTATCAACTAGCAAGGCCAATTGAACAAGAGTAAGTAAAACAGGCTCTATTTGAAATGGGTCCGATGAAAGCTACTGGTAAGGATAAATTTACAGCTCTATTTTTTCAAAGTCAGTGGGACATTGTTGGAGATTTGCTGGTAAATATGATGAAGGAGCCTTTTTCAAGTGGTGATATTCCGGTGGACATGAATTCAACTCCTTTGATTCTTATACCCAAAGTTGACAGTCCTATAAATCTACACCAATTTCGTTCGATTAGCTTGTATAATGTGTATGTAAGATGATTAAGAAGGTTATTGTCAATAGGTTAAAGCATCTGCTCCCTAATTTGGTGAATCCATCCCAAACAAGTTTTGCGCGAAGCCGTAATATCATGGACAACATTATTATTGCCCAAAAGATCATACAGACTATGAGGCGTCGCGCAGGAAGTAAGTATATGGTTATAGAAATAGACCTCCAAAAGGCTTATGATTGATCAAGATGGGAGTTTATTATTGATACTTTAGGACATTGGACTCCCGAGTCAGTTAATTAAGTTTGTTATCATATGAATTAGCTCTCCCTTTATGCAAATCCTTTGGAATGGTTCGACATCAGAAAAATTTTGGTTAGATACCTTAGTGTACCGATTCTTCACAAGCAGATCACCACCAATACATATCAACCAATTGTAGATCTTATGCATTAGTAGTTAACAAGCTGGTTGGCTCAAAATATTTCCTTTGCTAGCCGCACTACTCTCGCTCAATCAGTTGTTCTTGCTATCCCTTGCTACACAATGCAAACTACATCTATTCCTTAAGGAGTTATACATGAAATTTGGGGCACTTGTCGTCGGTTTCTGTGGGGAGCTACTAGGAGCAAGCGAAAGTTGAGTCTGATTAATTGGAAAGATGCTTGTCAACCGAAAGACCGAGGAGGGCATGGACTGAGGAGGTTGAAAGAAAGTAACGTCGCTTTTATTATGAAGTTAGCTTGGCATGTAATTGCACATCCTCAATCTTTTTAGGTTCAGGTCTTACGAGGTAAATATCTACAAAAGGATTGGACACGATTCTTGAGGCATTGCAAGCTAGTTTTTGTTCCTTCCTTTGGAGAGCAATCTATAAGGTTTGGCCAATCATGTGCAATGGTGTTCGGTGGGCTTTAGGGAATAGTACCACTGTCTGATTCTGGGAGGATGTATGGATGAGCCCAACTAAGCTCTTTAATTTGGCAATGTCTCCCATTTCTAAAGAAGAGAAAATTGTTTGGGTGAAGGATTATATTGATGAAGACGGACACTGGAAATGGGATCTTATAAAAGCAAGACTCCCAACTGTTGTATGTCTGAGTATTGCTTCCATGAGCCCTCCTTCTGCTAATAATGGACTGGATAGAATCTATAATGGATGGACTGACTCAGGGGTTTTTACTGTTAAGTCGACCTATGTAGAGTTGTGTAATTATTCATGAAATTCGCAGGACAATCATTGGAAAGTGTTTGGCACTTTAAGGGACTGCAATGTATTCGTGTTTTACTTTGGGTAGTTTTGCAAGGAAAGCTCTTGACTAACTTGGAACGATGTTGATGACACCTTAGTAGTGGTACCAGTTGTGGTAGCTGTTTGGTAGCAAAGGAGTCATGCATCCACATCTTACAGGATTGCATAATAGCTAAAATAATATGGAACAAGCTTGCTCCTCACCATTTCTAAAATGATTTTATTTTAACAAAGCCCAAAAACTGGTTGATTGGCAATTTATCACAGAATAATTATTCAGTTGCTGGGTCTGAATGGAGCATAATCTTTGGAGTTACATATTGGTTTATCCGAAAATGGAGAAATCAGCGACTATTTTATGAGGTTCATCCCAAACCAAACATGGATGTGATTATGACCCAAGTTAAAGAAATAGAGAAGGTCAATGCTATTTCTAGCCTTACTAACCTAAGATTGTCTTACCATAAAACCCAGATTGGGTGGCATGGTTCAGACGCGGGGTGGTGGAAGCTAAATATCGATGGTGCATTTAAGGTGTTTTGTAGCATGGCCTTAGTAGGATGATTAATGAGGGATGATTATGGATATTGGAAGAGAGTTTTGCCTTTCGGATTGAGAGTTGCACTCCTATAGCATCAGACCTTTGGGGAGCTCTTAAAGGGCTGAAATTGGCTTGGAATTTAGGAGCTAGACGAGTAGAGGTGGATAGTACATGCGTAATTAAGCTTATTAAAGAGGTGAAGTCTTTAGTCCAGTGCAACTGGACTTTGGTTTCTAAAATCAAAGCTTTGATCACAAGAGCTTGGGAGATTAGAATTGTCCACACCTATCGTGAAGGAAACCATGCAATTGATTGGATGGCAAAATTTGCCTTAAATCTCCCATTAGGATATCATGAATTCACTACTCCTTCAAATGGGATAAGCACTATCCTAGATCAGGATCGATCCGGTACAACCATTTCAAGAATGAGTCCTTTGTAGTTTACTTCTCTTGGCGTGTTGCCTCCTCTTATTAAAAAAAAAGAATTCACAAGCTTATGTTAATTACTTCAGTCAAGGAAGATAATGTTTAAGGAGTCAAAATTTATAGAAAAGAATAGCATAAACTTGATTGGCCAGCAACTATTAGGTTAGTCTTCTATAAATTCATATTATTATATTGAAGAACAATCTACTAAAGACGAAAAGACACCATTTACACTGCCGGACTATAAATCTATTGATGATGAACTCTCTTCTCTTGAAGAAGATGACGACGAACCAATGCATATGATGAAATAATCTTGTTTCAAGCTAGAGCCTAGAAAGTCTGTAATAACACGACCTTATGTCAAGCTCTAGTTGCTTCTATAACTAAAATCATAAGCTACCTAACCACATCGGTAGTTAAGATAAATTTACATTGGAATAATAATTTATATGCACAAGGAATTTAAGAAAATAACTTCTAAATTAAAATTTTCTATCCATTTTTTAGATGAACACGTAAAAACGGTTTGGAAAAAATCACATATAATAACTAATTAAATTTAGAAGAATTAAAAATGGAATATAAATATATAATCCAATAGATAATGCACTAAATTATTTAGATTGGGGAAGAAATACAACAATCATTATTAATTAGATCTTTATAATTCAGAAAAATATTTTTCCATGTTAAAATATTAAAAAATCAAACTTTAAAAATTTTGAAAAATTGCTCGTGACATAATTTTGGAAACGTTTCATTTTCTTTTACTTGCTTGTTAAAACAGTAAATAAGTTTTTCTTTTGAATTTTTTTTCTTGTTCTTTACTTTTTTTCTTTTACTACTCTGAAAAGGCTTTAATAAGGGAAGGTTGCACTTTTTGTCCGAGAATCGACGGGGGATTGAAATATTACCTAATAATAGAAGTTGATGCTGATGGACTCCCTGGGAGTTCATGGTTATCAAATATGCAATTCATACTGGTCTATGTCTAGTCTTCCCTTAATTAATGTATTCGCATTTATAAACCAGTCAAAACATGGAAAGATGATTGACCGACGTGGATCTCCTTTAAATTTTTAAACTTGTGTGTTTAAGTGATATATATAACATCAAAGGTGATGACGACATATTAGTCAAAAATTAAATTAGTCTTCGATTACGATTTCTTGTTTTTTGTTATTTTCTTTTGGTTGAACATGTAATTCATAATTGTCTATCATTTCTCTTTCATTCATTAATATGTTCACACATAAAAGATATATAGAA
>JAOQMQ010000001.1:2936976-2947476 GCA_027563845.1 Erythroxylum subrotundum | reverse complement strand
GGTATCACACGATCAGAATTGCGCGGATTATGGACCAAAACAACGACGTTCAACCTCAGCAGAATCCGGCTGAACCAGTATAAATATGTTCATACATTATTCGATCACATTAGATTATGTCGGGGAAAATTATCACAACTACAACAACAATAATAGTATGAGAAATAAAGTACAAGAAACTAAATCAACGCACAAGCAATTTACATGAAAAACCTTCTTAATTAGGGAAAAAATTATTGTCCAAATTTTCATGGACTCAAATTAATCCACTATAATAATTAAGAGTATAATCAACAACCAACAACAATAATATCATCGACAAGTATAATTACCTCTTAAGTTCTAGTACAAATTGAAAACTATAATCAATTTAGTGTGTTCTACAAATTTAAGAGATACCAACATCGAATATCTGTCAATGATAATCTACTTCCTCTTGATTATCTCATCAAACAGCTATCGTCTCACACTCCAAAACAATGGATTAAATCTCTCTTTTTCTCCTCCTATGTTCTAGTTTTTACAGCAACACACCTCACAAGCAAAAGAGGTAAAGTCTTTTTAGCTCATCATAAATTGGCTTTTCTAATAAGTCAACAAAAGAGCCTTACTCACCAAGCAATGAAACACTAGCTTCCTCTACCTACGGGCCAATCCAAAAACTCTTCACTTAGTAGCCACCACTTGTAATTAAAATAAAGCTCACCCTTGTAATATTTCATCGAGAACAATTTAGGTATTTTACTCTCTTTTCTCTTATTTTAGTTTCATTTTATTTCAAACAACAATTAAATAAAACTCAAATAAATAGTAACAATTAAATAAAACTCACATAAATAGTATTTGAGATTTGGGAAGATACAATAAATTAAAATTGGAACCACTAAATTTCAATTACTTAATCACTTATTAAAACTAATTTATTTTATATTTAAATATTAGAGTTTTGATAATGAAAATATGTTTTAATTTGAATGTATTATAAAAAGATCTCGTCTACTTTGAAATTTAATTTATAAGTTTTATGTGATTTAGTAAATCTAATAATTTATTATTTAGTTATTATCATAATATTTACGTAATTTTTATATAAATGTGTGGTTGAGATTTAATAAAATAAAATAAAATTTTGCTAACTGAAGTAGTGAATCTCGTCCGCATTTATCCGTAATTTTCCGGTATGCCAAACAAGGTAGATTCTCATTTATCCATAAATTTCCAGTATCCCAAACAAGCTAAGTTGTATTCTTCCAGCACCTGTCTGTATGCGATATAATATTAAAAACTGGCACTGTCGCCACCGCACCACACTTCAACGTGAACGCAACAAACCCCAGTTGAAGTTGATCCATGGTTTCTGTGAGGAAGGTTTGGTGCTTTTCTTTCGCACCCATAAGCCCATAACTATAAAGCAAGAAGAAAGCGGCCAAAAGATTCCATCTTTGTAGAACAAGGACAAGATACAGCCAACACTTGTTGTCTCCGACACAACTCTTGAATTGCAAAAGATGACTCCGACATTTGTTTTTGTCTCCGACATACTTGTATAGTTGCAATTGTACTTATTCTTTTGGTACCTCTTCTATAACAAGAGCAACACGGTCAGTGAGATTTTTAAGCAGGCGACATTGAGAGACATGGAAAGGCGTGTTCAAGTGAAATTGGATAGATGGGGATACGAGGTTAGGACTTCTTCAGATGATTGTATCTCGGCCATCAACTCTTATTATCACCAGGTTTGAGTTTCTCTTTTCCTGTCTTCTGTCTCACTTTGTACTTCCTTGATTTGATGGAGAACTCGTGGGTGGATTTTGTGATACGGGTTTGGGTGTTTTTTTGGTTGATATAAAGGTGCTTAGTTATGGGAGACAAAGGCGCGTCATATTGGAAGCACCTGGTCATGACAAAGACTGCGTACTAGCCAATATTTTGGCTGCTAATTTTCTCTATTCCAGTGATCCTTCTCGAGCACCTTTTCATCTACATGCTGCAAAGTCTAAACTTGTAAATCTTTTAACTTTATATTTTCCGTAGATGCTCCTAAAACAACCTCACAGATATCCTTTTTATGTGGGGCTTTCGCTATTTATTGAAAAAGTTCTGCAATTAACAGGAACAAGCCACCTCTTATGAGAAAGCAGTTTTTGAAGCAATTAGCTCCTTGTTTTGTGAGAATAGAGTCGATGATGTTGCTGTGGAGCTATATTCTAAGGTGGGCAAATCTTGTAAGAAGTCTTTGAATACTCATGTAGAAGATGGGTTGAGTCACACTTGGTGAAGGAAATAAAATATACTATATATGAGTTACGATTTCTATGTAGCTCTTTTTGTGTAGAGTTTTTACGAACTATAGCCATATGTTCATTTATAACTTGGTATGTTTGCATCTGAGATTTTATTGTGAAAATTTTCTCATTTATTTGGTGTGTATTTATTTTGCAGCTCCTGAATGACTACCCAAAAGATCTCGTTTCTTTGAAAAGAGCTCAACTACTATGCTTCTACATGGGTAGACCTAATCAGTCTCTGGACCTTGTACAAAAGGTTCATCTCTATTTCTTACACATATGCCTCGGCCTTTTTTCTTTATGATTAGCTAGTGTGACAGGAATTCTGATTTTGATAGGTTCTTCCCCACAATAAAGAAGAAGATTATGTATATGGAATGCTTGCTTTTCCGTTACTAGAGCTTGGCAGAATGCCTGATGCTGAGGAAGCTGCAAGAAAGGGACTGAAGATCAATACACATGACTGTTGGGCACAACATGCCGTGAGTTCTAGTCCTTAGCGTGCTTTGATGAAAGAAGAATATCATTTTCCTATGTTCCACTTTGGCGTTCAATTTTATTTGTCATTATGTACAAGTCTTTATAATGACTAGAAGCAGAGTTTCCATTTGCTGAAAAAGAGGGAAATTGCCACTAATTGTAACAAGAAGCTCCCATTTCAATGTGTTAGAATTTCCTGATATATTGCTACTCAATCTTATGGATTCATGTGTAGGTCTGTCATGTTCTTCAGTATGAGTGTCGTTTCAAGGAAGCAGTGGAGTTTATGGAAGCATGCTCATCTTCATGGAATTCTTGTTTATCATTTATGTATGAACAGAAGTCTTTTTAATTACATGTAGCTATACATTTCATCTGTAATATTGTTGGCATGTTAAATTGTTAGTTGTTTTGGCCTGCAGGCTGACACATAATTGGTGGCATGTGGCTCTTTGTTACTTGGAAGGTCATTCTTCCATGCAAAAGGTTTTTGAAGTTTATGACCATCATATCTGGAACGAGTTGGAGAGAGATGATGCCACACCTGCAGAGGTATATTATTTTGCATTCTCTTGAATGTGTACTGGACTTTCAAATTAAAATTTTGTTTTCTTATGCATTCAGGTATATATAAATGCTCTGGGATTGCTGTTGCGTGTATATGTGCGGGATGAGATTGAAACCTTTAGTGATTGTCTGAAGGTCTTGGCTTCCCGTGTAATTGATCAAGTAAGTTATGAGACACGCTGTTAACAAAAAGTCTTAAAATGCAACTGATCTGACGTTGGTTATTGAAGACTTAGAAATGGTTATGCTATTGTATTGAATCTGGCAACATTTGACTAATCATTGCCAGCCACTTTGTCATGGAGCTCTAAATTTGATATGAAAATCCATGCTTCTGAAAATTTTAACAGAAATCCGCGTAACTGTCAATGAGAAAGTAAAGTGTAGTGGTAGTCTGTGTTGCAGTATTGACTGCAGTTAGTTCTGGCAAAGAAAATTACCTAGTTACTCAGTATGTTAGAATTCCAGACATGAATTTTTCTGATTTGGATATCTTAGCCACCTGTTCCTGTTTGTACTTCATTAGGCTCATGTTGCTCTTAGAGACTTTTGTCTAAAATTGCAATAAAGTGGATTTGCATGAAGAAGCTTAAATTCAAACTGATTGATTTTGGTCTACCTCAACTATTAGGTGTGCAACTATCAAGGAGACATAGATCAAAGCACTAGTATTCGGTTAATTTAAGTTCCATATTTCAGTATGGATATCTAGTTGATATGTTTGGTCTCTCATTTATTCCATGTTATGACATCCATACAATGTTCATTCCATGTTAGACCTTCTGGTACTTGGATTGGCACCTTGACGTGTTAATACTGTGGGCCTTAGCTAAATCTGGAGAAATTTCCAAAGCAGAAGAGTTGCTTAAGGGATTGAAAGACAAGTATGGGTTAACAGTTATGTTTCCTTCATTTGGGAGATATCCAACATGTATTTTATTTGGAATTGCATTCTCTTTTTGTAGGTTTTCTAAAATGAGCACAAAGAAGCAACAAATCATGCAGAGTGGCATTCTGGTATGTGCAGGTTACTGTTCTCTCTGTATTCTAGTTTTGCCAGTAGCACTTGTTTTAGTTTTTTAAATTCCCACTTCCTCTTACTGTCCCTGTCTAGACAGGACTTCAGCATTAATTTTAACACTGGGTCAATACCTTTTGCACTCATCTCAGCTTGCAGAAGCCATATTTGAGTATGGCAAGGGAAATTACAAACAAGCGTTGGATATACTCGGTCCAGGTTTTGATGTCAATTTTTGTAAGGCATGTGCCATCTTAGAGTTGATTCTTTGGATGCTGGTTCCTTTTGCATTTGTTGATATATGGACTTAAACTTCTGTTTGTAGATAATTGGTGCATCTGATGAACAACTTGAGGTATTCAGTGAAGTCTGGTACAGTATGTTGCTGTACACAGGACAAGCTCTTAAGGGTATGAAATACTTCTCCCATCACCTTCATTCTCCTCATTTAATCACAGAGATGTTTTTTTTACCTGATTTTTATTGGAATTCTAGCAATTGAAGTTATTAAGAAGCAGATAAAAAAGAGGGAAGGAGTGCCTTTCATATGGCGATTACTGGTACATTGCTGCCTTGTATATTACATTCTTCTAAATTGTGATTCTTTTAGATGCATATCACCATGACAAATATTATGTTTCTGGTTTAGGAGAGAGGTTATTCCATGGCAGGCAAGCAGGAGGAGCGTCGTGAAGCTGCTGATAGGGCAAAGACATTGGAAAATGCATACTTTGTTTAGTGTATTTGAACATTGTGAAATCATTAGGGGTTCACATGATCTTGTATTGTGCATCAAGTCCAGCCAGTGGCAGATAATAAGCAGGTAACCCTTTTCAAAAGGGAATAGACGAGTTGAATGCGAGATACCACACGCGCACACAGTGAAAATGCATTGACATGCAGTTGTTAAGTCCGAAAAAGGCGATGATGTCCAAGCTCTTTGGACCTCTCGTTTACTGGTATCAGTGGTTCTAGTGCTAGACAACAGGGAAAGAAAGGAAATCAATTCCAAACTTGTTCTAGGAAAAGTCAGACTCAATAACAATTAATGCCGTAATGAAAATGGCTTCCATTTAACTTTAAAGGGAACTGGACAATGAGCTCAGAACTCTTGATATACAAAAGATATATATTCCCGAGCAGTCTTTGAGATCTTCTGTCTCCAATTACTCTGGCTCCTCTGTACCCCTTGAATCCAAGTCATTCATTTCATAACTCCTTGATATACAAAAGATATATATTCCCGAGCAGCCTTTGAGATCCTCTGTCCCTAATTATTCTGGGTTTACAATGAATGACTTGGATTCAAGGAGTACAGAGGGGTCAGAGTAATTAGGGACAGAGGAATACGTCCTCCGAGCAATGAAACTAATGCTTCTTGAGAGGAGACAAAAGTACTATATTAGGTAGAACTCAGCAAAAACAATGAACAGCTTGGATTCAAGGGGTACAGAGGGGCCAGAGTAATCGGGGACAGAGGCCCAGGAATACGTCCCCCGAGCAGTGAAACGAATGCTTCTTGAGAGGAGACAAAAGTACTATATTAGTCAGAACTCAGCAAATCTACCTTGGAACTCGTGAATGACCCGATTGGAATAGACTCCCCAAGTTTCTCATCATGAGCTTACAATAACGAAATAAAACATCTAGACATTGGATTACTGGATGAGATCTTGTATGCCCGATCTTTGTGCCAATTTTGTGCAATGTGTGATGAAATCTTCTGCCACAGGATTTGGCAGAGAGGATCTCATCTCTTGGATTACTATCAGTCAAACATCTCAACAACCTCTTCGATGTCTATTTCAAATTCCAGTAATTACTCTACGAAGTTATTTCGAGCCCCTCCGAAATTCTTTCCAGAGTGCTTGAAGAGGACAATGGTTTCTCGAAATCAAGATTGAAGAAAAAAGCAGTTCTTTACAATTTAAGGAAGTGTTAGCTTGAAATTAGTATATACAAGAACAGAGCAACTTAGCTCCAGAAAAGCATTGTCGAAATCAAAGTCCACTTGGTATTATCTTTCTTTGGTTATATAGACAAAGAAGAGAAAAATATAGACCAAACAATTATAAAAGAAGGCAACAACTTTGGGAGATTTAGCATTAAATGCATGTTCAAACTTCCAAAGATCACATCTTTAACTAATATGAAATAATGATCTTCTGTCCAAATTACCCAATACCAACTCTGTCCACCACACAAGTAGATGGCTTAGATCCACTTGAACAGGGTTGGTATTGGGTAATTTGGACAGGAGATTTGGGGTGCTTCAATAACTACAAGACGCATCATAGTAAGTGGGTAAAGTTATGCCACGTGTTGGATTTTCTGCTTCGTCTTCCTCAACAGACTCCACGTTGGTGAAACACTCCTTCTCGGGCATTTAGCTTAGGGTGTAGATCACCATCACGCGAACCATCCACCGCCACGACCACTAAATGCAAAACATAACAAGCTGACAAACTTGAATATGATAGAAGGAGAAGAGGGAGAAGGAGATGAGTTACTATATATGTTGGCGTTGCCAATTGGGATGTCTAACTAATATAGTGAAACCCACAAAAAAAAATAGTAAAAATATTAAATAATCCATATTTGACATAACTCAAATGAAAATTTAAATTTTTTTGACAATTTTAAAGTTTAAAATAAAAATTTTGCCAAATATTGAATTTTTTTTAAACTTTACTAAATATTTAAATTTAAATTAAATTTTCTTACGATCGGTTAACTTTTTCAACAACAATAACAACAAAAACAACAATTCAATAAAAATTTCGATGACGTGCCAAATATGGAAAGATCCATAAGTAAGTTGTGTTACCCTAATCTTTAACTTCTTCGAGCTTTGATAAATCTGATAATTGAACCCTCGTTTACTTCGACTCAACATCCAACTCTAATAAAACCTAAACATAAAGGGAATGTTCCTGCCATTATACTTCTTATCTTCTTTTTCAAGCAGCTCTAGCCCTTAAAACTTTCCATATAAGACCTTGTCTAGAGTTTGACAGGGTCTGAAATCTATACTTGAAACTGAATAGCTTCTAGGTCCTCTCCTCGTCATCTTCCTTCGCTTTCACTGTCTAATTAAGCCGCGTGAAAGCATACTCAGCTCTCATGCGTGTCCTTTTATATACATTTTGGTTTGTCCTTGAAACTTCATTGTCAAACGCCCAATTGCACTGTTCTAGACTGAACTGTGCGAACGTGTAAAACCCTTAAAAAGTCCTCATCATGGATACTTATTTCCTATAATCTTCGTCCTCATTACGGAACTCTGGGAAGTCCTGAATGGGAAAACATGAATTCCCATTACAAGTTGCTTTTAGGAAGAACCTGAAGACCCAGTTAAAAAGTCTTGCCCAGGAATTTCGACTATCTCCTGTACCACGCATTTGCATCCTTCCACTTAGAGCAATAAATTAACTAGCCAAGTCAATCCAAACATCTCTGGCTATAAATCCAACTCATCACTTTATACATAATTAACAAATTATTAAATGGGCTCGAAATTTAGCGACGGATACAATTTATTTATGATTTTAGAATAATTGATAAGTTTATTTTTTTGTGATTAAAAAATTAAAGTTACGAAAAGATCGATTATATAAAATACAAGAAAAATAATACCACTTATAATTGATGAATGCATCTTGGCTATCTTTTTAGGGTTATTAATGATCCTTTTTTTTAATGACCATTAAAAGTTGTCCAAAAGCTATTTGCAAAGAGCAAATACACTTAAACTTTTATAATCAGTTAAAAATAAATCCCTAATAAGTAATTATCATAAGTTTAAAACTTGATTGCGTAAACATATCAGCCGTGCATCTGGAGTGATAACACTACACGCGGAATAGCTCCTTTCTGTATATAACCATTAACCACTGTATATCGCTTACTCAGTTATCTGAATTCTACTCGATTAGCCACTAGGATTTTTTGATTGTTAATGGAACTTTTCACTACAACCAAGGTGGTTAAGCTTCGGAGCCACCTTGACAAGTACTTGCTCGCCGGCGATGATGGAGAAACTATCAGACAAAGCAGTGAAGGTGGCTCTTCTCATAAAGCGAAATGGTTTGTGGAGATCGTTGATGGAAACAGAAACCGTATACGTCTCAAAAGCACTCGTGGAAAGTACCTTATGGCCTCTGATATACCGTTCCTTTTAGGCATGACCGGGAAAAAAGTCATCCAAACTTCGCCGGAAAAGGTCGCAGATTGGAAGCTCGAGTGGGAGCCCATAAGAGACGGGTTTCAAGCCCGTTTAAGAAGCTGGTGCGGTACGTTCTTGAGAGCCAACGGAGGCACACCGCCGTGGAGAAATACGGTGACTCACGATGACCCTTTTGCCGGTGCAACACAAAGGTGGACTCTTTGGGACGTGGAGGCTGTGGCGGTGGTTGCAGCGGAGTCTATGGTGGAGTACTTATCGTCGTTGTCGAGTTTCTCATCGATTTCTAATGAAGTTCTTGAGGCGGCCTTTGACGACGGTTACGGGTCTGAGACTGTGTCGCCGATGGCTGTTGTGTCGTCTTTGAGGTCTCCGAGACTTACGGTAGTCAAATCCATGTCTCCGAGGTTGTCTCCGCCACGGAAGGTACGTGCTTCTCACTTGGTAAGTTACGGGTTAGGTCATTCAAGTTTTAGGAATATTTCATTATTGGTACGATGAAGCTAACGTTTACATTAAATATGATCGTTAAGTATTAATCTGATCTCTGAACCGACTATTGTTTGGAGTTAAAAGTAGCAACAAACCCTGTTTTTACCAGAACTAGAAAAGTTCACTGTTGCTTATCCCAACTCCTAAGCTTAAAGTAGAATCTCTTAGCCTTTTGGTGTGCAATAGAAGATGACAAATTCAATGGAACGTGCAGTAGCTTACCAAACTTTTTGCACTTAAACTAAAGAAGAATCATTAGCCAAAAGAATAGCTCTCTTTTTATAAAGGCACAATCACTAGTGGTAGTGTTAGCATCCTTTTTCGGGACTAGATCTTCTGTCTAATATTACGGTATCTTATTCTGTTATATTAATCTCAATTAAATATATACAGGATCCGCATAAATAAATGGTTAAATTTTATGAGACAGAATAAGGCACCATAATATTAGACAGAGGATCCAGACTCTCCTTTTTGTCCATTAACTTGTATTTCACGTGACTATATTAAGTTGGTAAGCTTGGTACATGAATCAATAATGGTGCCTTTCTTACTTACCTTTTATTACTCCCGTTTACATTGGTCATAAGAGGGCAAGTTTTAGAGTAATGGGTAATAGGTCAAGAATTTAAGTCAGGAAAATTGTACAACATAAACTCTTTTATTGCTGTAAGAGGTAAAATTAACATACATCCAAGATAACAACAAAGACAAAGGGGTCAGTGTCAAGTAGATGAGCTACTAGAATTTATTTTTGGATGATCTTCAGATGTTTGAAACAGCTGGCTTCGATTTAATGTCCTCTGTATGATTTTCAAACATATTTTAGTGTATTAGGATTAAGACTAATAGACATTGAAATTACTGAATAAAAAATAGTCGGCAATCTATCCTAATTTCGAGATATATTAGTTATATTAGCCAAAAACTATGTTTAAATTCTCTGTTCTAATTATCCGGTTCGATTGTATTTTTGCCCACACAAAATGTCGACCTATTGAAGCAAGAACTCGATTAAAACAGACTAATATAAACAAATGATTTCAAGACCCAAAAAGTGAAAGTAATGAAGTGAGATTTGGGGAAGGGAATTTTTTTGGGTAATATTATGATAAGTAATGACTTTAATTTCATATAATGAATTGTAATTAATCAGGATAAATTGTAAGTTTTTTTAATTTTAATTAATGTTCGAGGATTGTAGGCAACGTTTGTTTGTTTGTTTTTAATTAATTTTTTTTGTTTTTAGTTTTGGTTTATTTACAATCAACTAAATATATATTATTTAATTATTTAATATATTAATTAGAATCATGAATAATTAAATTAAATTAAATATATTTAATTAATTAAAATTAATTATTAATGAGAATTATGAATTATTTAATTTTATAATTAAATTAAATAAATTTAATTTAATAATTATTAATGAATATAATTAATTTTAAAATATCTTTGAAATATATAAATTT
>JAOQMQ010000001.1:2918298-2928639 GCA_027563845.1 Erythroxylum subrotundum | reverse complement strand
TTGAGGTTGAAATCAGATTTTATGACCAAGATAACAACTGTCCATGAAAATCTGAACAATATTTTTAAATAAAATTATCAAGGAAAATTAAATTATTCGTTATTCATGTTAATAATGACAATGACAAGATGTTCAACACGAGCATTTCCCAAGACTTCTGAATAAGCTCTAAAGTAATTATGAAACTTGAAGTTGAAGTCTGTCAGAACCACCATTGGGCAACCAAACTTGGGTGATTACATTACATGCAAACACCAAATGATTATGTAGTGTTGGGGGTCATGATGATGATGATGTCCTAATCACGTTTTAACTTTTGGCACGAAGGGAGCAGAGCAGAGGGGGCGGTTGGACCAATAAACAGTGTCGTTTTGCGTAATTCGGAGATTCGTTGGACAATTTTTAATAGATCAATTACAGTTTAAACTTATTGGAAAATCTCACACCTACATTTTAAAAATCAGATAAAAAATATCAACTTTTAATAATAAAAATTATTAAAATAAATCGTAAATTAATTTTTTAATTATTAATAAATATATAAATTACGGAATTCCGTTTTCTTAACCTGCGTGTCAACCACTGATTTGATGGGTCTCCCTCGGGTCACAGCTGTTACTAAATCATTACCCAATTAAAATATCGCAAACTCGAATGCGGTGTCACTCACACTCGCTTCGATCCTTTGACAACGGCCGACTTGCCGCTTCTATCTTCTCTCTTCTCTCTTCACATACTACTCGCATATACACATATATCAGATAACAGAGAACCACCACAAATTGCCGACGGAGAATTGTTGTGGAACACAACACCTACATAGTCCACAGCTTTTATAAAACTCCCATTTTGGTTCCAAGTTTCTCTTTTTCATCAAAAGTTTGATTCCCGAGAGAACAAAAAAGAGAATGGGCGTTGATTACTATAACTTGTTGAAAGTGAGCCGAAACGCGACGGAGGAGGAGCTCAAGAAAGCGTACAAGAGGCTGGCAATGAAATGGCATCCCGATAAAAACCCAGTTAACAAAAAGGAAGCTGAGGCCAAGTTCAAGCAGATCTCCCAAGCTTACGACGTTCTCAGCGATAACCAGAAACGGCAGATCTACGACGCGTACGGCGAAGAAGGGATCAGTGCGTATGAGTTCTCGTCCCCGAGAGCTAATTCCGGTAGTCCCAATTGTCAGGATAGAAGTTCCAATACTTCCAAGTTTCGGTTCAATCGCCGAGAGGCTGAGGACATTTTCGCGGAGGCTTTTGGTGGATCACGCGGTGGTGGGAACGGTGGGAGTGGAAAAAGTCGGGGTAAGAGAAATGTGAGTGGGGATGCGGAAGATCAAGGGAGTAATAAGAAACCGCCGGCTGTTGAGAGCAAGTTGCCCTGTACTCTGGAGGAGCTTTACAAAGGGACTAAACGGAAGATGAAGATATCGCGTTCTGTACCTGATGAATTTGGGTTAGTTTGTTGAAAGCTTTGTTCTTTTATTGGTCTATTTTTGGTGTTATGTTTGTTGTCTAAGATTTTCAGGTTATGGTAGTTTTTTACGGGGGACTCGTAGTGATGATGAATGCTGGAAATTTAAAAGCTTCGCAGATGGGATTAGATGTTGCGATTGAGAGGGATGATTATATAATTTATGTTGCTTTTATGGAATCTTTTCTTACCGTATGCAGGAGGTATTTTTGAGCGGTGGATCAGGTGGCCTTAACCATGCGAGTATATGTCAGAAAAATAAGTGTTAGAATTCTTATCGGAAAGCTCTGTTGTGTGATTGTGGTCCAGTATAATCTTAGTTTATCCAGGGCATTAAAGGCTCGTTTGTCTTTAGTCTTTTCAATGCAGCTTCTTTGCTCCCAGCTAGTTGGTAGATATGGGAGCTCAACTTCTGTTTGATCGAGTGCTATACCGTTCATCTATCAGACCAATTTACTAACATTCTCAAGTTGTTTTCCTATTGGTGTTGCTAGAAATTAATTGCATGTGTCAGACTACGATATGGTAATTCCTATGTATTTTCCGGAGTTGTCGTTTGAAAAGGAAACTCTTGTTACTAGTGTTTATATTGGCAAACTCTCATTGATGATCCACGTTGAAACTGATTGGAACTGCTAAGGAGTTCATTACTGGTTTTTAGCCCTGTCTACAAGACTCAATGCTAGCACCTGGTTTGGTTTCATGTGATCAACTAACGCATGTTGTGCTGCACATGATTGAAACATTTAGTTTAGGTTTTGCCACGTAGTGAGAAATGTTTTTCCAAAGATATTATTCTTCTTGGAATTGTAGAATGTTTTGGTCATGTCAGGTGCTGATTTCCTTGCTGTACTAGTTGGCACTTCATTTATTTGGTCAGGCTTCTTTTGTTCTTATGTGTTTCATATAAACATAACTTCGATGCAGTAAGCCAAAGACTATTGAGGAAATCCTGAAAATAGATATCAAACCTGGCTGGAAGAAGGGCACAAAGATTACATTTCCTGAAAAGGGCAACCAAGAACCTGGTGTTCCTCCTGCTGATCTTATTTTTGTGGTGGATGAGAAGCCCCATGCCACTTTCAAGAGGGATGGGAATGACTTGGTGTTTCATCAAAGAGTCTGTTTGCTGGATGCTCTCATAGGAAAGACAGTCGAATTGACGACCTTGGATGGGAGAAATCTTAAAATACCAGTAACAGATATTGTTAAACCAGGTCATGAGATCATTATCTCGAATGAAGGAATGCCTATCTCCAAGGAACCAAACAAGCGAGGGAACCTTAAGATTAAATTTGACATCAAATTTCCGTCTAAACTCTCGTCTGAACAGAAATCTGATCTGAAGAGGGTGCTAGGTGGAGTCAATATATAGAAACTTCTCAAGGTTGGGTTTCCATTCGCTCATTAACATCAATTGTCCATGTAAGTTGTTGAATGTACATACAATATGTTTTCCAGCTTTACAGGAATATTGTGCATAGTAGGAAGGAAAATTGATAGTAGTATAATGGTTATTGAAAAATTATGCCATGCTTGATTAATTCATGTCATTGCCAAATGATCTTGCTATCTGATCGGAATTATTACACCAGAGATGTGGTTTTATTCCGTTGGCTCGACGTTGAAGGGGAGACTAACCTTTATATTGAGATTTTGGGAAACAACAAACTGCAATGACTTGGCTGATTTTATAAAGATTTGGTTAGCAATTACTGTTTTGCTTTTATTTAGAAATTGTCAGACCTTAGTAATGTTTTCCCACTTAAGTTTTTCTTGGGATTTATTTCATCTTCGTTTTTATTCTTTTAACGCTTGTTGTTCGATTAGATTGATGAATTAAAAGTTTGTGGTTGAAATTGGTCCACTGCAACTACTTTCTTGCATTTTATTTTGTGAAATTCAGCTTTGACTACTGCTCAAGTATTTCTGGAAGGAGAGCATGTACTGATGAGACCTATACAGCTTAATATGACCTCTCCATGTAGTGATAAATGATGTTAATGCCGTCCTGATATATTTGTCTTAATTTCATCAGGATTCCCATTTCATCCTTTCAAGTTTCTGGAACAACTGCTAATATTCTTATTATATTGTGAAATTCCTATGAACAGAGGCTGAACAGCACTCCGCTTATTGATCAGACTCATCTGATAAATTAAAGCTAATAAATTATGATAAGGAAAAATAGAACCAATAGTAAAAGACAAAAGTAGAAGCAGGAAGCTTCATTTTCCGGGGATTTATTCTTTTCTGGTGCTTGATCTCCTTCGGGTGATTTGGTATCTGAACGTTGCAGCTAGTCATGTCTATATTGGTCGATCATATCCTGTAATTCACTCTTTCTGACACCTGTTACCCTGGCAACTTCTTCTCCTTTCTTGACCAGAGCAAATGTTGGCATTACCATCACTTTGAATTGGCGAGCAACCCCCTGTATGAGATTAGATGACAGATAATTCGTCACCTTATGGTAAACAACAGATAAAAATGTAGAAACCAAGGTCTAGCAACTGAAAGAGGACTGTTACCGCCAACTGATCAACATCAATCTTGATAAAGTCAACGTTTGAGTACATAGCAGCAAACTCTTGGAGAGTTTGTTCCATCAATTTGCAAGGTCCGCACCAGGTGGCCGTGAATTCAATAACCAACTTCAGCATTAGAAAAAAGAAAAAAAACATAGAAAAGTCAGAACCATGAAAGTCACACTTAGCTGGTACGAATGAAGAACAGACGTTACCAGATGCTTCTTCTCTTTCGAGGCTTCCATGATGGATTTCCATTCTCCTGTGGATTTCACATCCACTACAACCCCAGATGAGTTTTTGTCCGAGTCAACATGGGATTGGTGGAGATCAGACGAGCTTACCTTCAATGTTCTTCCTCGTCTCAAAAACTGCCAAAGATCCATAGTTTAGCAGGTGATTGTACTGAATAGATAATAATAAACAAATGTCTTTGGTTGAACATAACTGGCTGGTGAGAGCGGCTTATATAGGTTGGACATGGAGGGGAGGGAGAGTTCAACAATCGTTTGGTGGGAATATGATTCCCTGACGTGACCTGCCATTGTATGGACCGTCGAAACGTAGGCCCTTCTAAGGCATATAATGCATGCACAGCACGTCAACTTGGTTCCTCAATTGTATTGGTTATTTAAAGAATTAAGCTCTAGCTAATGGATGGAGATAGCACACAATAAAGTTTGGATGCTGCAAGTAGGAGAACTTCTGGTTGAAGTAGTGCTCGATCTCAGCATCAATCCTTTTAGAGATGGTCTGGTATCCAATTAACTGGACTTCACGACATCCCTTCATTACATCATTCTTTACGTTCAACACTCACATATGTTCTGTCTTCTTAATAAAAAAGGTCAAATAAGATTCTGCGTTTTCAACTAATATTCGTGTATGTTAATTTGTATTTATATAATAAGTCTTGATATATCTATAATTACAACTTGTATTTATCTCCTCTAAATTTGAAGCTATTGTTATATATATTCTTTAAATGAAACTAGATATCATTTTTATTTTAATTTAACAATTTACTTTTATATATATATATTGGATGCTTAATTTATAATTTATATATTTGTGAAACCTAAACAGAAAATTAAAAATAAAAAAAATGAATTGAGGGATGGAATTTAAATATGAAATATTTGGTAGGGGCAAATGCCAACTGTAATTGAGTGTGGCTGAAACACGATTCCCATGCGTGGCTATGAAGTTGTCACAATATTTTACCATATGATCGAAAATAATAGAGCATCCTACTCGATCTATAAAAGAATACGTGTACACGTCACAGTGTGCATGGGAATCGTGTTCCAACGTGGATTCTCCACATTTTGTATCACTCAATTACAGTTGGCACTTGCTACTACCATATATTTTATATTTAAATTCCATCCATCAATTCTTTTTTTAAATTTTCTTTTTAGATTTCACAAATATATAAAATTAAGCATCCAATATACATAAAAGTAAAAATTTTAATTAAAATAAAAGTTGATGATATCAATAACTTAAAATTTAGAAGAAATAAATAAAAGTTGCAGATGATATTAATATAAAGTCTTTGTATTAGCTAACAGTTAATACAATCCGTTGTTTGTCAAATATGACCATAAGTAGAAAGAATTTATAAACTTAATGCTTTAAAATTTTGAGTTGCAGTATGATGTTAAGGTTCACAAGTATGTTCCCTCGTTAGGTCTACGATGAAAATCTCCCAAGTAAGTGTGTCTGTTTATGAATTGCATTTAAAACCAAATCCCATGACTTTAACCTTTACCCACTCACATTTAAATTAAATTAAATTTGTTAAGGTCTATATGATATACACCGGCAGGCTTAGGCTGATTCCTTTCACTATCTTACTTTGAATTCACCTGCTGTCGTTTTCCTGAATTAGATGCTTAGGAGTTGAAACTCGATAATGACACCATTAACAAAAGCATGCTCTCACGGGGGATTTGCCTACCAATGCCGTTTTAACTTCTGGATTCAGAATGTCTATGAAATCCTCATGAAAATTGAAGTTTGGTATAATCTACATAAAAAATAGAGTAAAAGTTAGAATTTGTACCCACACATCTCTGAATAATATAAAAAGTAAAAAGAAAGATTCTGACAGGATCATTTCATAAGAACATTTTCTGGTTCTGAGCTCCTGAGCATACACGAGGATTGTATTTTCATTAACATTCTGAATCTAGAAGCTCAAGCAGCATTGGTAGGTGAATCCCCTGTGAGAGCATGTTTTTGTTAATGGTGTCATTATCAACTTTCAACTTTCAACTCTTAAGCATCTAATTCAGGAAAAAGACAGCAGGTGAAAACAAAGTAAGATAGTGAATGGAATCAGCCTAAGCCTACCACCTTAGACATTAAACTTTGCAAGTAATAACAAAAGCCTGTGCATAATAAAGTTAATATTTTAAAAATTGAACCGAAAGTTAAACCAATAAGACAAGAGATTTAAGTTTAAAAAGTTAGATCATCATAAAACTGACTAAAGATTGAATAAAATTAAAAATTTTAAAATATAATTTAAAGATATTATTGTTTAATTAAAAAGAATTGTTAATAAAAGTTAATTGATTTATTTTAGTTCATAAGAACTTATTGATTTAAGAAAATTGACTAATTAATTAATAAACTAATCGTTTTTTAACAACAAAAGTTATTATTGATATAAAAACTAGATTGGACCGGTCTATTTGACCAAATTAGGCACGAATTGAACTATTAATTCGATTTTTACTTTTAACCATTGAGAGTGAAAACTATCGGTTAAATAACCTCTGAATCGTGAACCAAACCGGTTTTCTACATTTTGTCTCTCTCCTCTGGTTTTCTACCTCTCCTCTCTGATTATTCAGGGAGATCAGAGCATTTTCTCACCTCGCCCACGATAAGTTCCTTATAAATTTTGGTAAAGAAACTGGTCATAGAGGCCATTAAACCAAGCTATGAACTCCCTCCCTAAACCTCCTCTAAAACTCCCTTGTCGCCTTATCATCCCCCATATCCAAGCAAGCCCCTTTTATTTCTGGAAATTCATGTTCTTCAAATTTGGCCTCTTCCTCAAGGGTTGTACCTGTTCCATGCTCTGATTGTATTCATACTCAATTATGGGATTGCAGATCCAGCTCTAGAATGAAGGATGGGCATTAAGGAAGTCTAAAATACAAGTTCCAAGCTCTGTTGGTACTTACACTCGGAGAGACATAAAAGGTATATTTATGAGATGAGACGTTCCTTTACCATTTGTGTGTTAGGCTTTCTCCTTTTGAATGTGTCATGTTTATTAAGTATATAATATTACGGGCGAACGGAATGTACGAATCTCACCGTCCAAATGATCCAACGACTATTTTTTTGCCTTTTTTTTTACCGATATTTATTTCTCTCTCAGCCATGCTTAATTTATTTTATGTTATTCATTCAGTAGGATGTTATTTTTTGTTTTTTTATTGAATATTTTTTCATCCTATAATTTAAATATACTTATATTTAAATAATAATGAATTAATTAATTTTGATATAATTAACGGTTATTATAATATAATCGATTAATTAAATATAATATTTTTTACTGAATATTTTTTCATTCTATAATTTAAATATACTTATACTTAAATAATAGTTAATAAATTAATTTTGATATAATTAATAGTTATTATAATATAATCAATTAATTATAATATATATATATATATATAATAATGTTATTATACATATTTAGTATATAATAATGGATAATAATAAACATTAATATTAATACATACTATTTCAATATACTAAAATCTTAGTTAATTAATTAATTTTGATATAATTAATAGTTATTAGAATATAATAAATTCATTCAATTATTATTAATCATTATTGGTATATAATTAATTATTTGATTTATTAAAATATAGTTACTTTGATTAAGCAGTCAATATTAATATTTGGTATATATGTTACTGCATTAATGATTAATTTTAATTATTATTCATTATTTCCACGGCTTATGTTTTTTTTCGCCGTTATTTCTCTATCCTACGGCTTATGTTAATTATAATACATTAATTGATTAATTAATTAATTAATTTTGATATAACTCACAACCATGCATTATATATTTAATTGTCAATTCCTTAATTAAATAAAATATAGTTCATAATAATCAATATATAATTAGATTATTTATTTATTGAAATCTTATTAATTAATTAATTAATTGTTGATTACTAAGAAGTTATTATTACTTATGTTATTATTCATGGGCGTAAAATATTTTTTTCTCTTTTTTAATTATATATTCTTAAAATACCTTTAATTAATTTTATTATAATGATTTATTTATTGAAATCTTATTAATTAATTAATTAATTGTTGATTATTAACACGTTATTATTACTTATGTTATTAAAATATAATTAATTGATTAATTAGTACATATTAATATTTTGTATATATGTTAGTCATGACTTTTCATTATTAATTGTTAATTATTATTAATTATTATATACGAAATTATTATTTATATTTATAAGTTACATATTTTAAATAATTATTCAGACTCTATGTCAAACAAAGAATTTAATCTAACCATTATGGGAAATATTCTTACTTTTGGGAACCAAATCATGCCTGTAACTTAATAGTCATACGCGTGACTCCCAAACCGTGATTTAAGAAGTTCCAACTGTGCATATTATTTTACTTTTTTTAATTACCACCTATATAATATAATGTTATAACATTTTTAGTAAATAATTAGTTAATTAATTACAATATTATTAATTAGTTAATTAATAAAAATATAATTAATTGATTAATTAATTATTATATATTTAACACATATAAAAAAATATTATTAATTAATTAATTAATTAATCTTTATATAATTAATAAAATATAATAAATTTATTTATTTATTAAAATATAATTTATTTATAAATTAATTATTTATCATTTATTGTGAAGTTTATGTAGTTATAATTTATAATAATTAATATATAATTAATTAATTGATGTATTAAAATATAATTAATTGATTAAGTATTGCATGTTAATATTTAGTATATATAATTATTATATATTGATATTCATTATATATGCCTTTTTATTTATAGCTTAAGTAGTCACGTCTGTGCGTGACATGGGAGTTGTTATTTTATTGCTACAATATATTTAACACATAAAAATGAGGAGTTGCACGATCGTAACATTGTGTACAAAACTGGAAAAGCACGATCGTGACATTGGTGATGCATCTCACGAGTCACGATTGTGACATTGCACGATTTATTTTTTTTTCACCGTTATTTCTCTATCCTACAAATTATGTTAATTATAATACATTAATTGATTTATTAATTAATTTATTTTGATATAACTCACAACCTGCATTATACATTTAATTGTCAATTCCTTAATAAAATAAAATAAAATATAGTTCATAATATTCAATATATAATTAGATTATTTATTTATTGAAATCTTATAAATTAATTAAGTAATTGTTGATTATAAACACGTTGTTATTACTTATGTTATTATTCATACGCCTAAAATATATATTTTCTCTTTTTTAATTATATATTGTTAAAATATCTTTAATTAATTTTATTATAATGATTTATTTATTGAAATCTTATTAATTAATTAATTGTTGATTATTAACACATTATCATTATTTATGTTATTAAAATATAAGTAATTGATTAATTAGTACATATTAATATTTTGTATATATGTTAGTCATGACCTTCCATTATTAATTGTTACCTTTTGTGCTTTAATTTCTAAACCTTAATATTTTGGACATAATATAATCCCCGATATCCATATGATGGTTTTTTTGTTGTTAAATCACAGCCGTTAATTTTTTTTTTTACTTGGATCATAACCGCTTATTCTTTTTATTAAACTCGTGCAAATCATAAGGTACAAACTTCGTAGACATCTCAACATGTCAAAAGAAAAAAGAAAACGTTTTCTTTACTTTATCATTATTTTCTTTTTATTTTCCTTTATCTTTAGTTTCTCTTTTTTAACATTTCTTGTTTTCTCCAACGTTTTCATTTTCATCAGATTTTTGTAAAATAAATTCATGTAAATAGAGCATCATGTAAAATTGTGAATATAAACCTTAAATGATAAGTACAATAATAGCCAATGTATTCAAGAATCACAAAATTTAAGCATGCACAATACTCGTAAGTAACAGGTGTGCCTTATTTAAGTCACACTAGGGATGGCAAAAAGCCCCGCTCCGATGGGGATCCGATATTTCCCGACCCGAATGGGGCGGGTATGGGGGCACATTTTGCCCCGAATAAACGGGGTAGGGGATGGAGATTTTTC
>JAOQMQ010000001.1:2895427-2916876 GCA_027563845.1 Erythroxylum subrotundum | reverse complement strand
CATTAAAATTATATAATAATATAACGAATTACAAATTTAAAATATTTATAATTTAATTACAATTTTTAAAATTTTACTTATAATTTAATTACAAATTTTTAAAATTTACATATTTATTATACATTAAAATTATATAATAATATAATTTTAACAGGGCATTATTACTGCACATTTACGCTGTATTAATATGCTAGTATTGATATAGAAGGTCTAGTCTTAGTGTTGTACATTGTTTTTGAAAAATAATCAATAACTTTTAATAAATTGTGAGTATGGCTAATTAGAATTTATTATCCTATATTTTACATCAGGTTTGAAATAAATAGTAAAACTTAAAAATAAGAAGAAATATAATTTTCAATTTTTTTGAATATTAAGATCAAAATAAAACAATTTTATTTAAAATTTAAAGAATTATATTTTAAATAATAAAAAATTGTTAATTAGTAATGTAATATTGATAAGAAAAATTGTTTAAGATATTTTTAGAATATTTTAAAGAGTATATTTAAATTTTAAAGTACTTCCAATTAATAAAATATTTGCTACTTAATCTTATAATTTTTACTTCTTATTTTTATAATTTTTATTTCTTGTTTATTATACATTAATTGTACCTTTTTTATACTTTTCTTTCAATGCCTAATTATAATTGACTGTTATAATAAATCGAACCGAAAAATTAAAAATTGAAACAAAAAGTTTAACGATTCAAAATTTTTATATTTAAATAAGCTAAATTAGCTAAAATTTTTAATCATCGAATAAGGCAATATCTAGTTCACATCAAGGCAAAAAATACTTCCAAGTTGTACAAATTAAAATGGCAATTTACCATGATATCGAAGATCATACCAATATGATTAACATATAATTCCTATACCTATTCTTTCGCAAGCATATCCTACCCATTAGTGGAATTTGCTGCTTCACCAAGAGCTAATAAGGTTCCAACAAAAGAGAAATCAATCTTCCAGCTGTAGGAATAAACACACGCTTCAAAAGGAAAATTTGGGCAAGTTCTTTGTTAACAGCTTTTTAGTTGGATGGATGAAATCAAGCAACACCCTCTTTTTTTTCCGTTAATTTTATGGAAAGTTCCAATAATTTGAAGTTTCCAGTAAAAACTCCATTAACTGAAACTACAAAAACAAAAAAGGTGTCCTGGATGGCTGATACATCAAAAGCATCTCCATTTATAATGAGTTTAATGGAAAGCGAATAAAACAACCTCACCGTCCACCTATAAGACCACTAAGACGACACCCCACAATCAGCAATTATGTCATGAAGCCACACCAACATCTGCGGGGGTATGACCCCCCTGCATTGCTGAACTGTGATTGTTGTAAGGGTGTCCACCACCTCTACCACCCTTTCCTCGATTGCTATAGTAGTTCCTTGGATAATAGTTACCTGGCTGGTCATAATAATGATTGCGACCATTTTGTTGGTAGCCACCACCCCCCCTCGGACCACCTCGGCCACCTCGGCCATTTGAATAAACCCTACGGCCACCACGACCACCTCTTTGATTCTGATAGTTTCTTCGATAAGCGTATGGTTGCTCCTTGAGGTCCCCGTCTCTCTGGATCTGTTCAGTATCAACTGGTTGTTTAGCTTCTTCACTTCTGATTACCTCTCCAACACCGTCATTCTCCAGTTCATCCTGCAAGGCACAGAAACGTCCATACACAATCAGATAATAATCCAACAAAAATAAACACGTTACATTATGTTGAGTTCAAGCACCTTTTGAAGTTCCTCAGCTGGAATAGACTGATTATCCCCAATATCATTGACCTGGAAATCTGAACCCTCTTCATCCTAGAAAGACATATACATCTCTAAGTTTCAAAGACAAGTAAAAAACCTTGGAAGCAGAAAACAAAAGTCTGCAAAGAATCACCAATTTCAAGGCAAAAATAGATTACATGAGCAGTCTGCACTGGGTGGGCTTTAAATCTTTATTATTGACAGTTTTCTGCTGTGGTAGATTTTACTTTGCTAATGTTGTTATCATCCAACTATGGTTTATTAAACATGCTTTTTGGAAGTATATAACTTTTTATTGTTAAGTGAAAACCATCCTCTACATTGCTCCCACCAATGGACCAATAACGGCACAAAGAGAAATAAGCCACACTTCAAGCAAGAGCAAAACAAGATAAAGGTCAGAAAATAACATACATGATTGCAAAGGTATTACTCGTGAACCAACATGACCAGAAAATAATTTACATGATTGTAGGATACTATCAAAACCAAGGACAAGATAGATACCCCAAAAGATTATGGAAGTTAAATTGAATCCAAATCCCTAAACTTCACTGGGAAAAAGAAGATTTGAATTCATAGACGTACAACCACTTCAAGTTCTTGGTTCAAACTGTTGCAAGTTATTTCTATCAAGTATTTAGTTTAATATTTCATTATGTCTACCCAGCTAGATACAACTCAAGCCAAAAAAGGGAAGTCAAGAATATAGATCACAAACAACAACAGCTGGAGCTAGCAAAACACAAGTCCACTTTTCACAAGCACATGGAAAAATTGTGCTACCTCAGCTAATTATTAACAAACACTAAGATTATTCCACCCTTACATTTTATTCCAAACTGCATTTTTGCAATAACAAACACAGAACGGATTATTGCAAGAGATTGAATTACAATCCATCCCTCAAAGGTGAACCACTAATGCAGCAGCCTAACATAGTTAAAAGTGCAGTTAAGATGGGCTAACAGTTTTAAAATAGAAAAAGAATAATATTTCTTCACAGTTACCAGGGTGATCTCTATCCCATAAAAAAAAAAGGCGGAAAACAGTAGGAGTCATGAAATTACACTACCTATAATGCTACAACCATCTCCATCATCCAAAACACATCCCAAAGTATAGACATTGAAAGAGAAAAAGCGTACATCCAGCCAGTTTTGGCTTTTCAGGACATGAAAATGGGATGGATCCTATGACCATGATCATTAAGGCCACAATTTTCAAACACACCATTATTGTGGCCCTTAAGGCAGTACACATGCTGGTTCCACCACAGTAATGAAAATGAATTGGCATTAAAAGTTAAAGGTGTCCTAAAGTCTCCAATAACAGAACAGAACTTTGTTAAAGTTCCAGATACTTAACTTTATATTTTGCATATGAATAAGTTCTCTAGTTTAAGGCCGTATGTCACACAAACCATTTCTAGTTTTTCCCATTTCCTTCACAAACAAATGCACAAAAGAGACCTGAAAATGCTTCTTTCCTTTCCTAAAATTAACTGTTTAAAACTTGCAGCCATTCACGAAACCTATCTATGCCAAAAAGTTTTATATCACCGTCAGACCTAATTCCAACATCAATACACCCCTGTGGAATTTTAGTAAACACAAAAGGCAGTTCCTAAATATGCATCCATGGGAAAGAGAAAATCCATCAGAGCCAGCAGAAGTTTTTAATGCAAGAGACTGTCAATAAAATGACAAAATTCTTAAGATAATGAGAACATATGCTACAACGTGGAAAACTCCAGATTTATTCCAAGTAACAATCCAAAATGAGTCTATAGCTCTTCCCTTCCTTTTCTACATTTAGAGAACAAAAGAGAGATAAATGGCAGACAAGTTATAGCTTACAGCATCTAGAAATCAGGGAAAGCCCATCATTTATAACAGAGAAGTAAAACTATCTAAAAATCACTTCTGATTCTGTTTTGTCGTGAAAAAGATGAGACCAAGTCCTTTGTTTCAGCAAGACTTCTAACAGCACTAATTTCCACAACATAATGCACCAATGTAAATGAATTACTCATTCTAACAACTCTTAAAAGGAGCAACAAGCAAAATAAACTGCACATCAAACAACAACAAAAGTAGGAATTCATGCAACATCAATTACATCCAATTTGCCAGTCAATGAAACAATACCTTCTCCTCGCATTGTGTGATCGAATCTTCTTCCACTGGCATCCCATGGGCAGGCACACTAGGAACTGAAACCTGTACCTGAAAAGGAGCATAATTTCCGGCTACCGCGGCAGCAGCCACTTCCACCGGAGCTTTCATCTCCGGTGTGGTGGTGAAGTAATCAGAAGCCATAATCTTGTTCAGCTTCTCCCTCAATCCAGCATCTGTAACATTCACAAAACCTTAATCACTCGAAACAAACACTAACAACCCACAAACTAAAAGCAAGGTCAGACCCAATAAGGTAAATAACCATACATGAAACACTGGCACTTGGCTCAATTGGCTGCTCCGAATTTGCAAGCCACAACTTGGCATGCTCAATACATCTCTGCAACGAGTTTTTATGAGACAAACTAGAATCAACAGGCCGCGAAATCAACAACCCCCCAAGAGTCGAAATCAAGTCCAAGTCCCTCTCGCCAAGGAGATCCGTAGCATCATCAGTCACATAGTCGTAAGTCAAGCAACAGCCTCTCTCGTGCGTCCGAGTCAACATCGTCGCAGTGAACTCACTCTGCGGCTTCACATCAAACAACGACCCAAAATACAACAAATTCAACAGATCGTCCACCAATCCGTCGGACTGTTGTTGGTGTTCGGGCTGGTTGTGGCGTTGGACGGCAAGTTGGATTTCTTCGGCGACGGCCGAGGAGAGCGGTTGGCGAAGCTTCTCGAGCTCGTCGATGGAGGCGAGAACCGAGGGCTTCGTACGAAGGACTTCCTTTTGTTCGTTGTTGATAGGCTTTCCTTGAGAGATTGCTTCTTCCATCTGGAGGATTCTGTTGAGCTTCTTGCGTAGAGCGCGGAGGCGTTTGTTGATTAGGTTTAGGACAGGTCCGTCGGTTGACTCGGTGGATGCGGCGGTCGCCATTTTGAGGGGAAGAGTGATTTCGCAGTCGGAAGAGGAGCGCCGCCGCGAGTAGGCGGTGGAGGTGGAGGTGGCTGCTGCTGCGGTTGTGGTTGCTGGGCAGGGTTTAGGAGAGGACAGGATGCGGCGTCGCGAGAGCCTCTAGACAGAGAGAGCAATTGTAAAAGAAACGGGGTTTTAGTGCTTTAGTTCCTAGCAGTTATTTGTAGCAGGATTTAACACGATGTCGTTTTGTCATTCTAAAAATAACAATAAGAATTTGGGCCAAACTCAGACCCTGACTCGGGCTTGCTGCCTCAGGCCCGGTCAGACCTTGTCATCCCTACTGTCATATACAAAATTATTCATAAAGCTAAAACATAATTTTTTAAGGGTATTCTTTACCTACATTTTAATAATTTCCAATTTATTATGCAATTCTTACAGGTATATTTATTATTCACTTCCAAAGATATTAGAGGATTTTTAAATTTTGCTTCTTTGCACTATCAAATACTTTTGACATGAAATAGCTTGTAAAAGTTATAATTTTGTCGAATGTATTGAATGAGAAATGACTACTACTCGTATTTGTTGCTTAGAAATTAAGGCTTATAAAGCCAAGAGCATGCCTTGTATTTGTTGGTTGGAAAGGAAGGAGCATGAAAAGTTCAAAGATACTTCTTTGTTGCAATAAAAAGCAATAGGGCCAAATAACTTTATATATCACCTCTCTTGAATATACAGTTGATTCATGTTATGTTTATCTCAAACAAATAAAATCTAGGTTTATCAAGACTTGTAAACCTATTATATAAGGGAGCGGTTGGTTGGTTGGTATGGGAAGAAAGGAACATGTAAGTAATGAAAAAAGATTATTTGTAATAATTATAATTTAATGGACAGTATTTTTATATCCCCTTTTGAGACAATACTCCATACTTTCAATATAACAAATAGTGAAAACTATATCTATTTTTATTTCTCACTATATTCATTATAATTTCTATTATACCATTCCCCCAAGTGAATGAAACACATGTTGAGGGATGGCATTTGAAAATAAGATACAGAGGAAAACTATTGACAATCATTGGAGGGATCAAAATAATAAGATTTATCATTTAGTTTGGACTATTGTTAAGGTCACATGATATGACCTACTCTTAATTTTCAATGATGGTTAACTTTCTAATACATTTTTTTTGGAAGTTCTTTCTTATACAATTTTGATGAATAACATAGTGCATACAAAATGGCAAACTCTTTAATCTTTCATGCAAGTTTATTGCATATGTCTTCTCAGGAAAGTGTAACAGTCAATGCATGCCAGAAAAGAGTAAGACACCAACTTCAAGGCCAAGCTGGACTCGCAATGGGCCAATGCGGTGGTCGTTAAGTTACTCGGCCGGAAGATTGGTTTCCGTCTCCTAAGCTCGCGACTGGAATCTCTGTGGAACCCGTTGGGACAGATAACAGTGGTGGATCTCGAGTTTGACTTTTTCCTCGTGCGTTTTCGGGATGAAGACGATTATATCAAAGCCTTAACCTGTGGTCCATGGGTCATTTACGGTCATGTGCTTTCGATGCAGCGGTGGCTGCCTACTTTCCGGGCTTCCCATGGGTTGGCGAATCGTGCTGTGGTTTGGGTTCGAGTTCTAAACTTATCTCTCTCACGCTACAACCCTCATATCCTCACGGCTGTGGGGCCCTTAATCGGGAAGACGGTCCGCATCGATGACGCTATGCTGTTGAAGGCAGGGGGCAAATATGCACGATTGGCGGTGGATATCGACCTCGGTTCTCCACTGAAGCACAGTATTGTGCTGGATGGCGAGACGTTGCTCCTCGCCTACAAAGGTTTGCCGCAATTATGTTTCTCCTGAGGTCGGGTCGGCCACGTCGACGCTGGTTGCCCACAGCGCACTCCCGCGCCTCCGGCTTCTGGTCCTGACGCTGGCGTTCCATTGGCGCAGGCGGCCTCTGCTCCAGCTCCACGCGGGGAGTCCACACCTCCAACACCGAAAGGCTATGGCGACTGGACGCTCGTACAATGGCGTCCTCCCAGACAGCCCATGCAACGGGTGCTTATGGATGGACGTGACAAGGGGATAAGGCAGTAGGGGGCTCGAGGTTCAGTCTGATAGCAGACCACGTCGAACAGGCTTCCCAGGATGCGGACGTTCACATGGGGCCTGCCAAGTCTCCCATTTTTGGACTTGCTCCTTCTCCAAGTACATCAGTCGGTTTGGGCAAAGGCCCACAGTCCCTACAAGGAGTTGTTTTTAAAGCTCTTGGGCCAAAACCCAAAGCCAAAAAGACTGCCAAAGGCCCCCAATCAGCTCCTACTCGAATTATTAAGGGAGCCAGCTCCCAGGCCGGGGCTCTCCCGGTGTCGGACCGGCCTACGGGACCCCCCTTCCAAATCCAACCCTTACTTCAGGACAACCATCTGCCCTCGAGCTTTCCTCTCACACGGAAATGGTGTGTGACACCCAAATATTTGTGGACCGTAATCTGGGCCTGGAGGAGAACCTTCAAAGTATGGAGGGAGTTGAGGCCCAGGAGGGGTCTGACCTCCCCGCGGGTACAGTTCTCATTGCCACGGTCCCTTCAGCTGGCGATTCTGTGTCCTGCATCTCGGAGGCCCGGCTTCAACAGCAAGCCGGTGAGGCTTTGGTGTTGCAGGCCTAGATTAAGGGCCCTACGCCTGGTGCCCCAGGAGGCACTGGTTAGGCCGCTTTCTCTGTTCCTTTTAATTGCTATTATTATGTCGGTCTTAATTTGGAACTGTTAAGGGGCTGGGGGGACTCGATTCCTTTCTATACTGCGTAATTACTTGAGTACGTATCGCCCAGGTATCCTAGTCTTGATCGAAACGCACCCAAGTGGCCTTAGGGCCCATACTGTTGTCCGCTCTTTGGGTTTTCCTTTCTCTTTTAGAGTCGAAGCCCTAGGTTTCTCGGGTGGCATTTGGCTCCTATGGAATCAAGATTTTGATATTTCGGTTCGGATAGCTCATAGGCAATTCGTCCATACCACGGTTAAGTTTGCGTCTGGTTCTTTTGCTTTCACTGGGGTTTATGCTAGCCCCCAGCGAGCCTCCCATAATCTGCTTTGGCCTCGCCTAGCTTGGGTCGGATGCCATACCCCTGGACCCTGGCTAGTAGGGGGAGATTTTAATGCCAAATTAGCCCAATCGGATAAATTTGGCGGTGCTAGCTTCGCCCAAATCGTCAGTCAGCCTTTCCGGGATTGGGTCCACGGGAGTGGCTTGCATGACCTGGGTTTTATTGGGTCGAAGTTTACTTGGAGGCGAGGGTTGATCAGAGCCAGACTTGACCGAGTCTTCGGATCTTCAGCCTGGGTTCAACAGTTCCCTCACGCGGCCAATCACCATCTTCCCTTCATAGGGTCTGATCATCGGCCCATGCTCTTTCACATCCACCGGCTGAACTCGCGTATTCTGCGAGGTATGGCTTTTCGCTTTCAGAATGCTTGTCTCTCTCATCCGGGCTTCGCTGACGTAGTCACCGAGCACTGGCTTCCTCCTACGGCCTCTATGTGTCAAGCGCTCGCCAGTTTCTCTACTAATCTTTCGCGATGGAATAAGGAAGTCTTTAGACATATTTTTCACAAGAAACGGCGGCTGCTCGCACGCTTAGAGGGTTGACACATTTTAGCGTTGGAGGATCAGTTGAGTGCGGACCTGTGTCAGGTCCTGTGCGAGGAAGAACTTTTTTGGCACCAGCGGGCTCGCTGCGATTGGATCTCGCAAGGCGATCGTAATACCAAATACTATCACACGCTGACTCAAGCTCGGAGGAATAAATTGAAGATCGCGCAGCTCATGGATTCAAATGGAGTTCTAATCATTGATCCCGACCATCTCCGTCTTCTCGCCCGGCAGTTTTTTGTCCAACTCTATACAGCGGATCTTGATTCCCCTCTTCCTTTCTCGTTAGATGTTACTTTTCCTTCGCTGTCAGCCGATGAGCTGCAAACGCTTACCCTCCCGCTCCACGACCTAGAAGTCTAGCATGTCGTTTTTTATCAGAACCCCAATAAAGCACCCGGGGTGGATGGCTTTAATGCGTTATTTTTCCAAAAACAATGGGGTCAGGTTGGGCCCACTATTGTGACATACATGCAAGAGCTTTTCAATTTGGAGAGATGGGATATGGATCTCAACCAAACCATCCTCGTTCTGATCCCCAAATCCCCCTCCCCGACCACTATGGCTCAGTTTCACCCTATTAGCCTCTGCACGGTTCTTTATAAGGTCCTTTCCAAAATCGTTGTGAATCGACTCAAACCTCTGATGGCTTAGCTCATGGCGGAAACGCAATGCAGCTTCATTCCTAGCGTCATATCACGAATAATATTATCATTGCCCAGGAGGTCATCTATTCGATGCGCCGAAAAACAGGGAAAATAGGTTACCTCGCGATTAAGGTTGACCTAGAGAAAGCTTATGACCGGCTTCGATGGGAGTTCATCCACAGCACCCTTCAGGAAATTGGTTTGCCCGAGCAACTTCTCCAAGTTATCATGAAGTGTGTGACTACTGTCTCCATACAAGTAGACTGGCAAGGCCAGAGGACCCTTCCTTTTGAGCCCTCTCGTGGTATCTGTCAAGGCGACCCCCTCTCGCCTTACCTCTTTGTCCTGTGTATGGAACGTCTTGGCCATCTTTTTGACCAGGAGGTTCGTGACGGGTACTGGGCTCCGATTTGCCTCAGCAGGGATGGCCCTCTCATATCCCATCTTTTCTTTGCTGATGATTTGATTCTTTTCGCTGAAGCTTCAGAGTCCCAAACCCGGGTCATTGCCAAAACTCTGGACGTGTTTTGCAAAGTTTCCGGGCAAAAAGTTAATCTCGACAAAACTAGGATCTACTTCTCCAAGAATGTCCCTCAGTCTACTGCACGCAGCCTTAGCCAATTCTTACATATTCCCTACTCGCGCAATCTTGGAAAGTATCTAGGAGTCCCGCTGCTCCATGAGCGTACCACTAGACGCACGTACCAACATATCTTGGACACTGCCCAAGGGAAACTTGCGGGCTGGAAGGGTAAGACGCTCTCCCTAGCAGGCCGAGTTACTTTGGCTCAATCTGTCCTTGCAGCGCTTCCCATCTATACCATGCAAACAATGCGTCTCCCACGTCACCTCTGTGACTATTTGGAGCGTATAATGCGCTCCTTTATTTGGGGCACCGATACTGAGACTCGTCGCATGCATTTGGTCAAATGGGATGAAGTCTGTAAGCCCAAACACGACGGGGGCCTAGGACTCAAGCCAAAATTGGCTGGGCCTTGATCACCCAGCCATTCGCCTTATGGGTCCGTCTCTTAAAAGCTAAATATTGACTGGAGTTTGACTCTCTTCCTCTATCTATTGATCGGGCAAGCGTTTCAGCTACCTGGGGGGTATCGCCGCTACTTGGCCTGTTGTTCGCAATGGGTCTCGAGATTTAGGCACTGGGAGTCACATTTTCTTCTGGTTTGATAATTGGTTACCAGACTGGAGGCCTTTAATTTCCACAGTGAGTTCTCCACTTCCTGACAGTGCTCTCTATGCCAAAGTGTCTGATTATATAACTGCCGAGGGCACCTGGCAATGGACACTGTTTCAGCAGTACCTCCCCATAGATATCTGTCGTGCTATTGAGGCTCTTCCTTCCCCTCTGCTGAGGCCAGCGGACAACGTCCTCACTTGGGGGCTTACGTCTCATGGGCGATTTACCACGTCGTTAGCTTATGATCTTCTCACCGGCCATTCCTCGACCGCGATTAGCACCCCTTGGAAGCTAATCTGGCAACGGGATGGACCCCAATGAATTCGGTCTTTCCTGTGGCTCATGTTCAAGCGTAAGCTGCTGACCAACCATCACCGGGTTGCTCGCCACCTCACCCTTGACAGTACCTGTCCTTACTGTGGACAAGAGGAGACAATTTTACACGCTTTCCGCGATTGTTTGCAAGTCCATCATTTCTGGTGCAGGTTTCCACATGTGATGGGCAACACCGATTTCTTTCATACTGATATGGAGCACTGGCTGACGTCAAATCTCCAGACGCACGATCAACTGCAGAATATCCAATGGGCAACTTTGTACAAGGTTGCCTCCTGGTTCTTGTGGCAATGGAGGAATCGTCAGATCTTTGAAGAGGGATTTACTTGGCCCACTGATGGTTACCGCATTGTCCTCGATTATGCTACTTGGATTATCCGGGCCCGTTCTATGGAACGGCGGGTGTTTGGTGCCCCAGACTGTCCCGCCGGACAACTCATTGGATGGACTAAACCGCTGCCAGGGTGGGTTAAGATTAATACCGATGGTGCGACCAATCCGGATCACCATCTTGCCACTGCCGGGGGCTTGATCCGGGATTGTCATGGGTAGTGGTGTGGCGGTTTTCTCCATAACCTCAGGCGGGGTTCGTCTTTCGAGGTCGAGTTATGGGGAGTTTACTCGGGTCTGCAACTGGCTTGGGTTCTTAGCTTTCGAAGGATCATCATTGAAGTCGACTCCCTTGAGGTGATAAATATTCTCTCCCCTTCTCGCTCTCCTGGCACTGACTACACTTCTTTGATCGCAGGTATTCAGGGTCTTCTAAGTCAATCTTGGGAGGTGACGATTTAGCATGTTTATCGCGAAGGCAATCAGAGTACAGATTGCCTGGCCGCATTTGCAGCGTCGGCCAGTCCCGGCCTCCATTTTCTTTAGGAGCCTCTGACACTAGTCCGAGTTCCCCTGCTCCGTGATCAGCACGGCTTTTTGTATCGCAGACATTGTGTTAATTAGCGTTTCTCGTGTAGTTTTTCCTTTTTAAAAAAATGCACTCAAAGGGCAAAAAATCTTATAATACTTGCAACAACCAAAAGGAGACCTAGCTACTTCTTAATCAAAGGCTTTCTTTTAGCTTCAATTTATCTATGGGTTTAATCCTAACATTAATAAGGTTGCATGTAACAAGTAGTAGGCAATTCAATTGCTATCTTTTTGCTAAACACTAAGCAACATTCCTCAAACCTTATAAATAAATTTAGCACATTAATCAAGTTATCATAATACCACCGTCCAACAATTAATGTGTAAACCATCTCATCAAATTGCAGTCCAATTAGCACAAAATCAGTTAATGACTTAGTAACTTTGGTTAATAGGAAAATGGCATCTTTAAATTACAAAAGAAATGAAGATGTGCCAACAGAGTGGCAGAATCCACCTAGTCTTGTACTGGGAAGGCTTATCTTCTACACGTAAACCTTGCTTAGCATTTGACATGCCTGCATACCAAATGATTCAAGATCCAACGCTCTTTTTCTAAGCAATTTATTTTAAAACTAGTCCCCTAGCAGGTAATTAACTAAATCTGATCTTGTACAAAACTGCTGCATCAGTGTTGCTTCAATGATGTTGTCCCCGTCTAAGATGCTAGCTCTTAATTCTATTTTGGCCACTGGTTTCTTGCAGGGTATACCCACAATTTTTTTTTAATAAGCAGGGACTAGGAGAAAATGTCCAGGACCCGTTCTGAGACATTCATGGCATTCTTTAGTAGACAATAACCTTGTACGTGTAGTTTGATTCAGTTCCCTTCTAAACCATCTAATATTCTACTTCTTCTGGAATCCTGGCTTTGCCAGAGTATACATACTGCATCTCATCTTTCCATGCCTAGAAAAACCCCAAATGTTAGCTGAAGAACAAATTTCTAAAATTTGCTTCTTGTAAAGAGTTACCGAAATCAACAAGAACATACTTCATGTCTGAATGAAATCCTCAGGCTTGGCACATTTGTCTTCTGAATATCATTTCCTTTGGGGCCTCTCAGAAAATATTTACTACCAAGCCAATGCAACTGCATGGGCAAAGGAAGGGGTCAAAGCTTTCGGTTACATTTTTTCCCCCATGAAAAGAAACAAAAAGGCATATTGTCAGCCATAACAAGAAGGCATGTCCTAGCATGTCGTGATCGATCCAACATAATTAGTTCCATCTATTGGCAACCAGTAAAACATAACTAATGTGCATTCATGCGTGCCAGAGCTTTAAGTCATTAACTTACTTTTGCCTCGTGAGAAAATCCAGATTGATAAACAGAATTTCTTGCTATCTCACATAAGTCGCATGAGCTGAGCTTCCACACCTGCAGAAAAGTCCAACTTGCTTGCACTTTACTTTAAACTGAAACATAAAAAACATTCCAAGTCAAAACAAGGCGAACCTTTGCTGCAACACTATACTCTTCTACTAGTGCTTCTTTCGTTAAATGTATTTGCAAAGGATCATCACTTGAAAGTGAAACATTCAGACCCCGCTGGAAGAAGGTGTGAAATGGGTTCCGGTGATAATCAAGGAAAAGGGAATTATTGCTCAATGGTGACAAGGCCAATCCAATCTGTTAATCAAAGAGAAGCATGCTGATCACTAGAATATCTAGCAGCAGACGTTAAAAACTCAAGGAAACTCAAATAAATGGTTTGTCTGCTCAAAAGAAAATTGAAAGAAAGGAGAAAAAAGTTGAAAGAAAAGGCTCAGTTTCACCAGGGTATACCACCCTTCTAAAATTCAGTTGAGAAATAGCTATGAAGCCACACTGCTAAATGCAACTGTTCTAGTTTACCCAACTAATGATGATAGGTTGACACGAGTACAAAAGTAAATCACATGTAACTATACAATGTCATTCAAATTATATTGTAAAATGTTGATGTCAATGTCAGGTGCCAATGCAGAAGCATTTTGCCCTTCTCACTGCCACTAAGCTCTTATTCCTTTCAAATAAACATGGAAGACCAGTTCATGTGGATGAAACCTGAGAAAGGTAGAACAAGTACTGCAAAACAGGAGACTTCCGCAAATTGATCCCATGGGAGATATTATTGCATAAAAGGAATCCAGCAGCCAAATGATCAATGTCACCAGCCTGCACACATAGTAAATACCATGAGATTATCGAGAAATTTGGCACAAAAATTGAGAAACAAAAACTGACAGATGAACCACGAAATAGAAAGTAACCTCTCCGCAGTGTGGACGAAGTTTTATTGTTGGAAATCCTTTTGATTCACGAAGCTGGAAAAAAAGATCAAGAACATGTGAATTCCAATAAATCTAGGCATAAGAATTATTCCTAATCCCCTTTTCCCCTCTTCTTTTTTTTTATCTCTTTAAGATTTATGTTTTCACATATCTGGAGGTAGGGGAAGCTGATCAAAAATTCCGTTTGACAATGACAAACAAACAACATAATATCATAATCCATAAAACCTTGCAGAAATCATTCAATCGCCTGTGAAGAGATTCTCTACAAGAAATCATGAATCCATTCTAGGGCACACTTTTTAGTGTTCCTATCTTAATCTGTTCACAATTAGCGGGAATTACAAATATTTTCATTTCAAAGCTTTTGAGTACTCGAATAAATTTCTTATGCTGGGAGGAAACCCAAATGCCTAACAAATTTCATGGTACCATTCTGCAAAGTATCTGGAGAATGACTACATTGAACCATCTACCGTTCAGAGCCGCGTTCAATTCTATAAAAGCCAATGGCTTGCCATCAGATCAAATTCCTCACTATATGTAACCTGGTGGAAGCATGCGAAGTACCATATACCTTGTTAAGTGTATATAAATTTGCATAGCAGTAGTAAGTATAATATGAGTATGCCGGGTTGAACTCATTGGTCCATTCAGCAGGCGTGGGCATGTGCTTAGTTGGACGCCTTTCAGGTTTACTTTCATCATCAACAAGATCAAATCCCACAACCTGTCAAATAATTTAATTCCCCGAAAGATCATCTTTTCATGACAATACAGTAGTGATTTAACAAAACCACTGTGCTACATAAATGGGAGGATGAAATAACTAAGCAAAAGGAAACGAAAACAATCATGAGTGCAATATCTTTATATAAAAGTTTCATAGAATATACATAGAACTTACATGCATCAAGAACACATGAAGTTGAGGATGAGAATTCGGGTTTACTGTGACCTCAAAGAGTGGGATGAAAATGTTTTCAATAATGTTCTGAAATGATTTAACAGTTCCCATTTGCTTGTACACATTGTATAGCCGTGGTACCTGCACATTTAAATCATAAAATGAGGGGAAAAACAATTAAGAAAACAATGGAAAACCCAAGTATTTATAAAGGCAATGAGAGCAAACTCATGAAGGAAAGGACATTCTACAAAAAGGAAAAATCCTTAGGTCTGCTAGGTATAATGAAGCTTTATATGCACAAGATAAACCTTCTGACTCTATTATGAACAGTTGTTCACAAAGTCTTGTATACTTATTACATACTGGTCTTTGCTATATGGTTTTCACCTTCTGTCTACTGCATTACTCTATTATGAACAGTTGTTCACAAAGTCTTGTATACTTATTACATACTGTTCTTTGTTATATGGTTTTCACCTTCTGTCTACTGCATTAAAATTTCAACAGGCCTTTTCATGTGGCTTAGAAAACCTAGAAGTCCAAAATCTTGGAAAAAGAAAAACCATCACCCTTTCAATATTTTGCCAAATTGACTGAATTGATTAATTGCTGCACCATATAAGATGCAGTTCCTAAGGGAAAATTTGTTGACATACCCAGAATCCAAACTCAATAGCGTTGAAGTTCCCTACACAGGACTAACAGCATGTTATGCCTATTGTCTCAAGCATGAACTTTGATGCATATTATATCTTTATACTTCGTTAACAATGCAAGAAAGTGTATCCCTTTTATCTTATTAATGGTCATCCAAGTGCCAGTTTATTAATTCATATGAGCCTCAATAGTACAAATTGTGAATGTAAAAAAGTAATGTAGCCAATAGCAAAACATTGTAAATTACCTGGATTAGCCAAAGAGCGTTATCACTATATATTTCATTGTTAATGAACCAACTTGCCAGCTGGTCCCACTCGCTTTGTTTCCTACCATATACAGATATCCTGTACTCAGCCATCTGAAAAATATATGATGAGGAAGTCAACATCGAAAGACCAGACTTTGCCAACAATAACAATTGCATGTCATCTGTGAAAAGCATTACCTGGTATTTGCTTGCTTCAAGATCAGACAGAACTTCTTTTGTTACTTCTGCCAAAAAGCGTCCTGTAAAAGACTTGAAAGTCAGCATTGTAACCTTCAAATTATGCATTATTGTTGAAGGAGTGGCAAATCCAAGCATAAGGAGAAAAGCAAATGATTAAAGGGAATCCGAACAAATGTAATACACCATCAAGAATTCTTTTTACTTAAATTAAGAAATGTTTTGTAAGAAAGTCCCAAATGTCCAAACAGAAGCAAAGAAGATCTATGCAAAACAGAGGTCAAAATTCAAGGACATTGAGCAACAGTCTCTGACATCTATTACAAGAGATATAAATTAAAGAATCAACAAGAGGTGAATCAGTTACAGACCTTGGATTAGATTATCCTGCTTTAAGAATATTTCTCTGAGTCTGCTTTGCCCACATGGATTATATTTAAGATTGAATTTATCAAATCGATGGAATGTACTCTTATCAGCATGGACATCTAACAAATCAACATTCAAGTCATGCCTGGAAATGTTTAACAAGTTAGAAAATTATCCAGATAGAACATGAAACCACCTAGGGAGCCATTTCCTACCCAGTCAAGTCCAAACTCTCAAAAACTTCTTTTAGAGTCAAGTATTTCCCATCTCTAAATATCACAACCTACAAAATTTCAACGAACACTGATTAACAGGAATCGTCCAGATAATAACACTTGTAAGGCTCTTAACTAATGAAACTCCCCAATACGGAAAGGTTGATCAGATATCAGAGTATACCTCATCAGATTCTTTTCTTAGCTTTGATTTTATGAAGCGCAGTAGATGCTTCTGGTTCATGCAAGCAGAATGGTGCACATGTGTATCAACTTTTCTGATGTTATAAAAATCACGATGTGGGGCACCTTTCTGAGCCAAGAACTCCCTGTCTGCATTTACTAACAGATGAAGGCGAAACTTCTGTGTCGTATTCAGATATAAGTTGCAAGAAGAAGAAAAAGTAAAAGATATTAATCTCAACAAAAGGGTTGCAGACAACTACCTCCTCCAGAAATCTCAGCCTGTGATAGCATGTAGATCGAACATTTCCAATTGACATGATCCGTAAGAGGTGATGCATATCAGTAAAAAAAGTTGTTGCATTGACAACAGGAAAGAGATCTGAAGTGTCTGAATTGAAATTAATAGAAAATAAGGTAATCAGCAAAATAAATGAGCAAAAGAAGAATAACCATAGCTCAGTCATACAATAGCAAGCACTCGAAATAAGGGATTAAGCCACTTTAAGGAAGCTTCAGCTTTTAATGGGGTACAAGGAGGAGGTATTCAAAATACTATTTAACTTTACTGCTTACCACGTTCATCAGCATAAACATGGATAACCCCGTCTTCCATCCTAAAGTGGTGCTGCACAAGTTTCCAATTTGGAAAAAAAGAAAGATCAAATAAAAGCTTTCTGAACGAATTATCACTTCACTAGACTAAAAGAGAATCAAACAAGAACCATATGTGAAACATCTCAAGAGAACCTCACATTCATTCAGGAATATTTACTTACTGAAGTTGCTGGAACAGGTTCAAATTTAAGTGGATCAGTACTGACCCTGGATGCACCAGATTTTGTCGAATCTACTTTTGTCCATGGTGTAACTGTTTCCCTATATATGTAACTATTTCGCAATTCCAAGCATTCACGAAGCAACTTCAGTACTTCTTCCTCCTCTGAATTCATTGTTTCTAAAAACAATATTTTGCAGAATAAGCAAGAAACTCATGAAATTTCTGGCAGTCTAAAATAGTTAAGATAAGAAGAAATTGTGCATGCCAAATCAGAATAAATAATCTAAATGCACTATCAGCGGCAAATGAGTAACAGAAAATGAAAGCAGTAAATTCTATATAAAGAAAAGGCAAAGAACTGAGGTCAGAGGTGGAATCTTACCCAATTGATATAATGGAGCTGCATCAATCTTTTTGTTACCTTCTTCACCCATAACTTCAGTTATTTTGCCATCTTTAACTATAACTTCCTGATCTTGATGGCTACTCCCGTCATCACCTCTAAATGAAAGAAAAGAAGTGGCTTGGAACTTTGAATCAGGATCCTGAAGATTCAAGAACAACAATACATCATTTAGCTAATAATGCTTTCTCTTCTATCGATTAAGAAATAGAACTTCAAAACCTTAAATCCAAGTATAAACGATAAATATATAGCAAGGCAGGTGGCTTTGCAATTGACAGGTCAAAGCCACAAATATGAAGTAATAAGGAAAGTATTTGCCAAATCTAACACAGATTTGTCATCCATCAAGTGAAAAGGACATAGTAGCAAGGCAACATGAAAATGAAAAGATATTCCATTAATAGTGGCATTAGCTGCAGAATTATCCCATCCATAATTCTAATGTTGAAGCGTCGGTCCGTTGGAGCATAATAGTGATATAGGACCACCATGGCATTGAAAAGCGATATGCGTTGGATTTTAGGCTCTCCAAAAACTATGCAGTTAAATAACAACAACAACACTAAGAGTCCCGCAGGAATACTAAGCACTTGAATACTAAAATTTAGTGAACCTAAAAAGAGATGCATGTGTAGAATCAGCAGAACTTACATTCCCATAGCTGAACATAATTTCGTCCTCATCTTCGTCATGGGCAATCTCAGTCCCTTCCTCATCAGACTCTAGTGCACTTTCCAAGGTTTTATTTCCAGGTGATCTAGGAGTCATTATTCTCCTTCCCAGAATCGCAACAGAGGTAGAATAGGCCTTGTCCTCACCTGCACAAAACCTGAAAATTACTAAGACTTACTATATATAACAAACTAAAGCACAAACAGAGCATATTCAAGGATTTAAATATATAGAAAGTGACCAAACTAGAAATTACAATTACTTTTAAATCTTAAAAGACAAGTTCTAAATCCGAGCTCCTTACACCACTCTTAATGGTAATTTACAAGCAGCTACAAACCTATAAGTCTGAAAAACTGAAAACTTTGAAGAAAGTTCTGATTTGTAGATCAAACGATAAATCTCACCATCCCTAGGATTCGTTTGCAGAGGTGGAAGACCAGCGGGAATGAAATTGAGCTTCTCTCCTTGAGGCTTCACCCCTTCACCAAACCAATGATTACTCGACACAGCATTTGGAAGTGAACAAGACATCCTATAACTCCGACGACCAAATCTATCGTCCAAGGACCGAGAGAGAGTCTGGTGACTCCAAGCAGACGACGTCACCTCTCCGTCCGACGCGTACTGTCCATCGTCATTCTCCACTTCCTCCTCTTCTTCTTCAAAGGACTCTTCCTCAAAGGGAATGGATCGCCGTATACGAGGTTTCCGGCGAAGTTGGACGAGGCGGTCGAGGACCTCGTCGACGGAGCGGCGGTGAATGTAGAAGGCGGAGACGGCCATTAGTGAAGCTCCAACCAGAGCCGCCAGGGCGAGATGGAGGGTCGACGAAGAAGACGAATCCATGACGACGAAGAAGCAACCCTAGGCGGCGGCGCGTGTAGCTCTACCGATGCGCGTGTACTTGTTTGGCTGCAAAGTTTTGGGTTTAACGAGCGAGGACGCAAAACTGAGAACTGAGAACTGAGAAGAGGAAACACTATACGTCACAAGCGCGCGGGTTTTGAGTTGATGGGACCGACAAAATGATGCGTGGCGTGATTGATTGGACGCAGCCATACACGTTAACCAGCAAATCAGGGCTTGATCAATATTTGTTAACACGTGTAGAGTTAGATTTGGTGCCTTGTAGAGTCTCAATCCCAAACACTTCTGAGCATTCCTTAATTAATTCCTTAGCTTATTACACATTTTCATTAAAGACAAGATTGATGGCCGAGAAATCAGATGTGCTTATTTAGTGGATACAAGTAAAGAAAAATGTATATAAAATAGAAATTAGTTTTTGGTAAGTAATTATGAATATAAAGCTTTTATTTTGGTCTCTTGGTTTCGACCGTTGCTCCATGCCTCTCGTAATCTAAAGAAATGGGAGTCATTATTATATTTTTGGCGCACGTTCCCGCATCTTTTGCTTCGCTTTCCTCACTTCATCTGGCTCTAGCTACACGCACTTGTAGTCTTTTTCATTTCCTCAGCATATGCATAAAGTTCTACCATCGAAGTATCATCTACCATCAAACAGTAAGAATTTTTCTCACACTTTTGTTTTTGTTTCTGCTTCTACGACACACGTCTATTTCTAATTCTATCCCCTTTTTGATCCAAGAAAATTCGTAACTCTCTTTTCTACTACTAGATCGAACTCTCCGATTTGGGGTTAAAGCACCACTTGGATAGGTATTGTTTCTTCTCTGATTTGCTTGTTGCAGTTGATCTTGAGGTGGGATTGTTTGGTGGGTATTGTAAAGGAAAGTATGGGAATTATATTGGGCTTTTTCTAGTTTATGTTGATCAGATCCCTTAGCATTTCTGGCTTTGTGTTTATATTCTTTGGTATTTTCTCTCAATCTAGATAGAATGCCTTTTCTGTAACTTCAATTTTTGTTCTTTTTGCTTATCCGTTCCATTTGCTTTATAATTGAAATAGTGAAAAGGGATTTATGCAGTTTCTATGAATACTGATAGGTTAACTGAGTATTCGATGTTTTCTACAGGACTGCTACCAACTAATACTTGAGCTTGACAAGTGTGATGCTTCAAGTAGTGCAGATATTCAACAATGTAGTGAACTTGTTGCTGCACTTAGAAGGTAAACCTTAGGGCTATATATTAAAATTTCAATGGATCTGTGAAGCATTATACATTCTTATGAGGAGGTTTCACAAAAGAGCTATAAAGAAGACTTCTTGCATCAATGAAAAAAAATTGTGCGGCCACAATATGAAAAAAAAAATTCCATTTGATTTTAACCTTTTATTGGACTTTCAATTATTTTAAGTAAAATTGGCATTCAAGTCTGTTCTAATAGCTTCGTTTTGAATAGATATGAGAGGAAAAGAATTTTCCGGATTACTGCAGTGCACACAGCCAATCGAATGGCATCAAAAGTGCTCACAGCTTACCAACCTTACATGGAATTTAGATGTGTCCCCCTTTCAGTAAGTCTTTAGCTACCTTGTTTTCTTATGAGATATCACGGTATTAAAGATAAAGGCCCTGTTTGGCAATCAGCTGATTGCATTTAGCTTATAGCTGATTATATCAGCTGATTTGACCAACGAATTGCATTAGCTGTTTGTTAAAAATGTTTGGTAAAATTAGCTGTTTAGTATTAGTTATTTACGTGTAAAATAACTTATAAGGACATGACTTTAAAAAAGGTTATGCACTTATTAATTAATTTGCAATTGGATTCACTATTAAGTTATTATAATTTGTTACAATTAGACTATTCCAATAAAATAATTATATAAATACTTTTTATTATCGACATATTTTAAATACTTACTAACATTAAAGTTATTTGATCTCTTAATTTAAATTAAATAATATAATTAACTTGTGAATATTATTCGAAAATTATATAAAATTTTATTGTAATATCTTTTTATTTAACCAAAGAATTATTAAATAATTACATAATATTATAAAA